>JACEEZ010019919.1:0-87195 GCA_016584305.1 Chionoecetes opilio | reverse complement strand
AAGGGATTCCCAGGATACCAATTGAAAAAAAAATCCCCTACCGGGGCCCAATACGCATTAATGTGTTAAAATCCCACTGTACTATCATCCATACGATGATACGACGCCACTTTTATGTAAACAAACACTTACGTCATTCTGGTGACATATGAGTTCACTTTCATTACTTCATTTCATCACATATAGACATATCTCAGTATTCTGTGCCTTACTAGCACACTCTTTGTGTATTCATGGACACCAGCAATCATTAATTGGTAGCGAAATATTACATCGAAAATGAAAAAAAATACTAAAAAACTTACCTCAAAATCAGCCACGGGTCGCTCATTAAACCCCTTAATCAGCAGCGCGTGCCCGTTTTCCCTAACATCTGTTAGAGGGAGACCTTTCTAAACCTAGAAATGTGGCCATGGGCAATCAAGCAACACTACCACTATAGGCAGTTGGATATAAGATAAATAATTTGATTATAAATTAAGGCCTCTTGATTAAAAAATATTTATTATAAAAATATACAAGGAAGTATTAAGTAAATAAATAAATAAGAACAAAAATTATAATATGTGGAGACCCCAGCAGGCACCAGTTTGGCAGATTGCCCCATTTTGTGGGGGCCCCCTGATTGTGGGGGCCCCTGGGCAGCTGCCCACTATGCCCACTCCTAAATCCGGCCCTGGGGCTATGATGTGAATGGGTTGGCGTTAATACATACATTTCTACAACCATGATTTCAGGAAAGTTAGAAGGGGCTATCTGGAGAGTCTGTGTTTGGTGGGCCTTCGGCCCACTAAACACAGGTGGTGGGCCGAAGGCCCACCAATAGCCCTCCGCAGGAGCTAGCCAAAAAGGCCGCCCGGAGGGCGGCTTTGCGGCTAGTATATATATATAGGGTATATAAATATATATACAGAGCTGGGCACTAAATACATTGAATGTATTTAAATGCTAAATACTAAATATATGGGAGAAATGTAACTAAATACCAAATACTAAATACATTTTACGAATGTATTTAAATACTAAATACTAAATACATCAATTGTATTTAAATACATTTGTAAATACATTTTAAATGCACACAAATTTTACATGTATTCAGTAATTCATGATTAACAATATAAAAAGCTTGATATATTGTGCCTTTGTGTGTGTGTCAGTGATCATTATTTTCTGCACATTTAGGGAATGGAATCCTTTTCTCAGTTTCCTGTTTAGATATAGGTGTTCATCAATACTCATCATTATTATTAGGCCTCTTCCATTTGTGCCCAAGCTGCATGAACCAGTTCTTTCAGTTCAGGGTTGGGTTCTGGGTTCAGGGTTGGGTTCGCGTATCACAAATGGAACGCAAAAACCCCGTTTTTTGTTTACAAGCATACTCAGCTGGCGAGGCAATTAAGAGAGAGAGAGAGAGAGAGAGAGAGAGAGGAGAGAGAGAGAGAGAGAGATAACGAGAGAGAGAGATAACGAGAGAGAGAGATAACGAGAGAGAGAGAGATACCGAGAGAGAGAGATAACGACGAGAGAGAGAGAGAGAGAGAGAGAGCGAGAGAGAGAGGAGAGAGAGAGAGAGAGAGAGGAGAGAGAGAGAGAGAGAGAGATACCGAGAGAGAGATACCGATAGAGAGAGAGAGATAACGAGAGAGATAACAAGAGAGAGAGATAACGAGAGAGAGAGATAATGAGAGAGAGAGAGAGAGAGAAAGAGAGAGAGGAGAGAGAGAGAGAGAGAGAGAGAGAGAGAGAGAGAGAAGAGCGAGAGAGAGAGAGAGAGAGAGAGGAGAGAGAGAGAGAGAGAAGAGAGAGAAGAGAGAAACGAGAGAGAGAAACGAGAGAGAGAGATAACAAGAGAGAGAGAGAGAGAGGAGAGAGAGAGAAGGAGAGAGAGAGAGAGAGAGAGAGAGGAGAGAGAGATGAGAGAGAGGAGAGAGAGAGAGAGAGAGAGAGAGAGAGAGAGAGAGAGAGAGAGAGAGAGAGATAACGAGAGATAACGAGAGAGATAACGAGAGAGAGATAACGAGAGATAACGAGAGAGAGATAACGAGAGATATAACTCAGCTAGCTGCTATGTGAAGGGATCATATCAAGTTTAAGATCGCGGGAGCGCATGGCCTCCACCAGGCATGTATGCCTCTTTTATGCCGTCTGACATCCTCTCCGACTCGTGCATGCGGAAAACCCTTCACGATAAGAGAAATAGGGCCCAAGGCGACCATTGTTTGTTATGAACTGAAAACTCTACCCAAGCTACCCACCTCTCAATGTGAGTAGAGAAAGTTCACGGGTTTTGCTGAGTCACTACGCGCTTTGCCTCGGACCCAGGTTTTCGTGCGCAAATGGAACGCCTGAACTCTTGGGTTCCGTGAACTGGTTCTTGAAATGTCGCAAATGGAAGAGGCCTATTATTATTTTTATTATTATTATTATCATTATCGTTATTGTTATAATGACGGCTTTGAAGTATGAAACGCCTATTTTTGGGTCCCTGCCAGAGCTAGTGCACAAGCTATAGGATAGGAAAGATCGCTACCAGGGCAAACCCTGGGTACACAGGCAACCAATTCCAACATCTGGTAACACATTACCAGGCTACACTAAGATAATCTGAAAAAAGAAACATACGTCTGGCAACGCCGTGCCATCGACCGAGGCCGGCTGTCCACCAGCCGGATCGGAGCCATCATAAACCATCCCAAAAATCATCCCGGGGAGAGGGGCTGAAAACTTGGCGGGGAAGGAAGGGTGGGAGGCCGAAGGCCGTGCACTAGCTCTGGCAGGGACCCAAAAATAGGCTTTTCATACTTCAAAGCCGTCATTTAGGTCCCCTTAGAGCTAGTGCACTAAGCTACCTGCCACTTGGAGACGGGGCAAGAAGCCCCCGACCCCCGCGGGGAGGCAAAAGAGCAAACTGCACAATAACAAAACGATACCACTAGTATACTCACCCGAATCAAGCGGAGAGTCAATGGGAGGCCCGGCGTCCACCACCCCAGCCCCTCCGGACGGAGGGAGTCCCAGGGCAACACAGGGGAAGTCCACGACGGAGTGGGACAGGTAACGAGCCACGAAGCACGAGGCCGTACTCCACTGTCCCCCTTCCCGTACCCTCTCCAAGGAATGGGTGCGGAGGAAGGCCAGAGACGCAGCAACACCCCGGACGTCATGGGCGCGAGGGGCGTGACCCGGATCCGCCGACTCGATGACGCCCCGGAGCCGGCCGGCAATCCCCCTGGTGGTGAGGGGACGACCAGTGACAGGATCGCGGAACAGGAACTGCAGGTCGCACGCCCAGGGCTCGGAAGCATCCAGGTAACACCGGAGCGCCGAAACCGGCACAAGGGGTGTGCGGCGTCCCCAGCAGACCAAGCCGGAACGACGACCGGTTGGAGACGGTGGTCCTGCCGCTCGTTCTTACCCAGCACCTTGGGCGAGAGGGAGAGGGCGACAGCGGAGCCGTCCCGCGAGAAGGTCGTCCACTGGGGGAAACAGGTCAGGGCCCTCAGCTGAGAAGCCCGAAACCCCGTAGCCAGGGCCACCAGGAACAAGGCCTTCTGAAGGAGGCGAGGTCCTGCAGCGTCCGACCCAAACTGGTCGCCCTGCAGGAACCGGAGAACCTTCTCCAGGGACCAGAAGGGACCAGGACGACGGGGAGGGGGGTTTTGGTGGAACAAACCCCTCTTCAACAGGGTCACAGAACGCCGGTCCAGGACCAAACCCCAACCGTATTTGAGGGGGTCAGCCAGGGCCGCAAGGTGAGTGGAGAGAGTAGCGGAGGACCTCCCACGTCGTGGGCCAGGAAGGAGAGGAAATCCAGGACGACCGATTCAGAGACGTCACGGAGGCCCTTGAGTTTGAGGAACGACTGAAAGGCCTTCCAGTGAGACTGATACTGTCTCGTAGAGGACGGGCGAAGAGCCGTCAACATGTCCTCCGCTACCGCGTCCGAGACCGTCCGACGGAGAGAGGTACGGAGAAACTCCAGGCGTGTAGCTTCAAGGTGGAAAGAAGCCTGGCCGGGAGCTCCTCCAACAAAGCGAGGGTCCCTAGAGGAACCGGGGAGGGACACCAGGCCTTCAGTTCGGAGAACCACGGTTGCGCCGGCCAGAGAGGAGCCACCATGGACACCTTGCCCCTGTAGGAACGCAGTTTGTTGCATACCTTCAGGAGGACGCTGGTGCAGGGAGGCGGAAACAGGTAAACATGGCGCCACCTGTTCCAGTCTTCCGTGAGGGCGTCCGGGCCTCCCGCAGCTGTCCGGTCCCCCCTCGTCAAAAAGGGCTGTAGTTGGGCAGAGCGGCGGGACGCAAAGAGGTCCACCTCCGGAGTGCCCCACCGCCGACAGAGAGCCGCAAAGCGCTCCGGGTGAAGCTGCCACTCTACCGACGAGCCCTGGAAGCGAGACAGTGCGTCGGCCCACACATTTTCCACTCCCGGCAGGAACCTGGCAGACAGATGAAGGTGGATTCCCTTGTTGACTAGGAACCCCATCTCCCCCGCCACCGCCAAAGCTCGGTTCAGCATGCGAACCGCTTCCTCCTGAGACGGGGCGGACACCAGCCAATCGTCCAAATACATGAGGCAATTGACCCCTGCAGACACCATCCGCTGAGCCACCACCTTGGTGAGCCGCGTAAAAACCCTCGGAGCGATGGAGAGGCCGAAGGGCAGTCTGGTGAACTGCCACGTGTCCGATCCCACCTGGAAGGCCAGGAAGCGCCGGAACCGAGGATGAATGGGGACATGCCAGTAGGCGTCCTTGAGATCGAGGGACGCCATCCAGTCCCCTTGCCTCAGCCGAAGGCGGACCTGGGCCAAGTTCAGCATACCGGTGGTTGCGCACAAATCCGTTTAGGCGGCTGAGGTCCAAGATAAGCCGCCCCTTCGAAGAGTCCTTCTTGGGTACGATGAAAATGCGGGAAAGGAAGACCTTTCCCCGCGCCTTCTCCACTACCCCGGAGGAGTGCATGTCCGACACGTGGGCGGCGAGCACTGTGGAGACCGGCGTCCAAGAAGGAGGTCACCGAAGGGGCGGTAGGGCAATCCAGGGCCAAGAAAGACCGTTTCGAACCACCCTGGCGGCCCAACCTCTCTGCGGCCAGGCTGCCCGAAACCCGAACAAGAGGCCCTGGAAGGGAGGCTCAGAAGCGAGAGCGACCCTTGGAGGAAGGCCTGTGGACAGTAGCGGGCCCCGAGCGAAAGGCCCGAGACCCAGAGCCCCTGAACCCGGAAGGCCCACCCCGACTGGGACGACGAGGATCCTGGGGGCCATCCACACGGGGGTGAGCACTCCTGGACTGCCCCTCCTGACGAGAAGAGCCCCGACGAACACTGCCGGACCCCCACCCGGAACCCCCCGGCCGAGACGGTCTGGGGGCCGGAGAAGACACCAGAGTGACGGTGGGGGGGATTGAGGCGAGACACTGCTGCAAGGAGGGCTCCGACAAGACCTCCGAATCGAAGGGACTAATCCGGAGAATCTGCTGTCGAGTCAGCTCCGGCAGGCCCCGAAAAGCCTCGCGCCGAAGAGCCAAGCGGGCAGTGACGGCCCTGTCAATGGCAGGGCGGACCGTCGGGAGGAGGGAGGCGCCGAATGCATCACAGGCGGTCGACAAAGCCCGACAGACATCCGACCGGGAGGCCGGGGAGAGAGAAGAGTGATCCACGGCGAGGGAGGAGAGCCACTCCGCCAGCTGACTGAAGAAGGCAACAGAAGAGGTCAACAGGGAGGCGTGTTGCCGCTCCTGAAAAGTCCCGGCGAAAAAGCTCCTCCTTCACCGGTTGCGCCGCCCACGGGAGGTCCTTGGCAGAAAAACGGGACACCCGGAGGAATTCAGCCATCACACGTGGAAAGCCACCAGAGGCCGGGAGAACCGGGATCGGGGCCCAGGACGGAGAAGGACCCCGGTTCACACTGGTGGTACCCGCTCTCCACACTTCGGCAGGGTCCAGGCCGGCCTTCATCCAGGGCAACCGGTCTTGGCCTCCGAGAGAAAGCCACTGGCATCCTGGCTTCCCTCCACGCACGGGAAGCCATCCCTGACCAAACTAGGCTCAGCCAGTAAGGAGGCCAGAGCATCCAAAGCGGCCGCCGAAGAAACCGCAGGTTGCTTCGAGGGAGCGTTCAGGCGAGAGAAAGGAATCCGGCGGTAGAGGAAGGACTCCTGTCCCCCGTCCACCCGGGAGCGACGCACCTCCAAGTCCGGAACTGGGCCCCAGGAGCCGTCCTCCAGACGACCGATGGCAACAAGCCGCCCGTCAACCGTCTCACAAGCAATCGACGGTGGCATCAGTGCCCAGGTAAACAGGACGGAGGAAGAAGGAGGGAGTCCCAAGGCATCCTCCGCAGCGGGACGAGGGGAAGTGCACCTAGAAGGCACCTCAGAAGAAAAGGCGGAGGAAGGGCCCGGCGGGCAGGAAGCCAGGGGGCGGAAGTCCCCGAACGTCGTCGCTTGGGCACGGGTAGGGCAGCATCCTCTTCCCCGTCGGAGCACACCAGGTAGTCATCCTCGACTACCACAGACTCAGAAGGAGGCACCGGTGAGAGGGAAGCAGGCGATGGGGACCTGCGACGCCTCGGTGTCGGAGAATGGGACCCAGAAGTTAAGTGGCCCTCCCATTCTTGCCATGAAGGAGTTCACTGAAGACATCCAAGCCGACAACCCCGGAGGCACAGGAGGTGAGGGTGGGAAGGCCCAGGAGACGCCTGACCAGCCGTAGGAGCCACAGACCCAAGCCGGCAAGTCCTCGACCTGGGAGTCCGCGGTCATGGTGAGGGACTGAGGAGACCGCCAGATCCTGCTCCACCGTCAGCACGATCGACGCCGAGCTCATGGAAGCAGAGGCAGGGGGTCGGGAGGTGCGAGACGAGGAGGAGATGACGACTTGGCGAGGCCAGTCGAGAACCCAGAGACCGGTCCGCCCAGGACAGACGGAAGTGGCTGCGTTGGGCGAGACTTCAAAGCCTTCGACCACCACTCCTTGAGGTCAGCATAGGCCTCGCCAGTAAAGCAGGGCACACCCCCCTCCGGGAGGATGAGCCGCAGCCATCCACAGCATACCGGGCAATCGGCGGGACGAAAAAGGTCCGACAGAAGGCACGGGGCGTGCGAGGAGCAGAACTGGTGGCCTCGGGACCTAAAAGACACCGAGCAGCCCTGGGCCTCACAATTGATCCGCTGGAAAAGAAGGGTAAAACAGTGAGGGGGAAAGGGACTAGACGCAACACGAAACGCCCCCAAAACCCCCACCTGCATCGCCACACGCACTGCCCCGACCCCCAGGTAAGTGGATGGTCGGGAAGGGGGGGGGTCGACGTGGCAGCCAGGGACCGCTCAACTCCCCTACCCGGCCCATGGGAGGGTCCGGGCGAGGGAGCGGGGAAGGTTGGGCACCAGCAAGAGCGACGTAACTATCCGCCCATCTCAGCGCACACGTGGCAGGCCAGGGGCGTGGCAGACCAGGTACCCCAAACCCCGCACGAGCCCATGGGAGGGTCCGGCGGGGGGGGGGGCGTGGCTGGGAGAACTACGTAACCATCCGCCCATCTCAGCTTACACGTGGCAGACCAGGAACCTCCGAACCCCCCCCGCACCGGCCTATGGGAGGACCGGCCGGGGGGAGGGGCGTGGCTGGGAGAACTACGTAACCATCCGCCCATCTCAGCTTACACGTGGCAGACCAGGAACCTCCGAACCCCCCCCGCACCGGCCTATGGGAGGGCCGGCCGGGGGGAGGGGCGTGGCTGGGAGAACTACGTAACCATCCCCCCATCTCAGCTTACACGTGGCAGACCAGGTGTCAGGCCAGGGACGCCCTGGCGGGGAAATAATGCCCAGGGGAGAAAGGGTGAAAGCCGCGCCCTTGGGGCGTAGCTTAACACCACAGACACAGACACAGACACCAGCCGAAAATATTTAAGACACAGCTGGCCCCGGCCAGGTAAAGAATAAACTACACTCATCCCGTAAAACCTACAGAAGGATTACGAAGCATGAATGGGTAAAAACTTCACACACACCCACGTAAACACGAAAAACAGCAGGTGCTTACCCTATGGCCTGAATACAAACCACGTGTTACAGGAGAGCAGGTGTTGACGTGATGAAGGCAAAAAGAAGAATGATGGCTCCGATCCGGCTGGTGGACAGCCGGCCTCGGTCAGATGGCACGGCGTTGCCAGACGTATGTTTCTTTTTCAGATTATCTTAGTGTAGCCTGGTAATGTGTTACCAGATGTTGGAATTGGTTGCCTGTGTACCCAGGGTTTGCCCTGGGTAGCGATCTTTCCTATCCTATAGCTTAGTGCACTAGCTCTAAGGGGACCTAAAATTAGTATCACTCATCGCTATCATTATCGATTCTCACAGAGTTTATATTTCTTCCTACCGCTGCCAGATCTTTCCCCTTCCCCTGTCACTTTAATTAACATTTAGAACACGAAGTTGAATACATCCTCCGAGCAGCGAACAGTCACCCTCAACCTGAGCATAACAAGATATAACAGTCGTGGACGAAGAGTTGCTATCATTGTGTTCTGACGACGATGTAAGCAGGGAGGGACTGGTAATGTCAAGGACCGACGAGTACCTTCTCCTCCTGCTATCTGTTACGTCTCAGTGACCTTGAGAAAGAGAGAGTGAGGGAGGGGAGGGGTCCGGGGGGTGGGGATAAGCTTCAGTGACTCGACAGTCAGCAGGTCTCAGTTGTAGGGTTGTGCGGTATCAAGAAAATACCGGTATTGCCGATACCGGTTTGCGGGAGTAATACCGGTACGTCCTCACACCGGTATCAATTACGATACCGGTATACCGATACCGTACAATAATACCGGTATTACCGGTATCGGTATTTGTTTTTTTCGTGTTTTTTTACTTGTCCATTCTCAGACAATCATTAACCTCTACAGCATCCCCCCCCCCTTAATAAAGTTTCCTATAGCGTCGGCCATTTCTTTTTTTACAATTATTAACCCCTACCGTACAGCATAGGTAAAGGTAAGGTAAAGATGAGAGCATACGCTTAGCTGCGCGTGGCATGCGATGCTCATCTCCGTGGCATTAGCCCTTAGAGCCTGTGGTGGGTGAGAACCCGTTACCCCCGGACACAGGGCTAGTGTGACTCCCGGGAAACCACAGACCACAGTACAGCATAGACCCCCCTAAAATAAACTTTCCTGTGGCGTCGGTCATTGACAGATTTAAGGGGGGACCGAGTAAGCTATGGCCTAGGCCCCGCACCCCAGAGGAAAAAATATGTTTTCAAGAAAATCTGAATCCCTGGACATTTTATTTGCTCAAAACACTGTTACATTGCATGTACCATAATATGCCACGAATTAGTATCAATGTAATGTAAAATATGGGTGGAAAAGTTTCAATTAAACTAATATGAAATCTGAACCACATTTGGTAAAATTTTAGAGTCCTTTCCCGCCCTTATTAGCGGTTTTATTTTCTCCAGCCCTTTCACAAATCCCTTCAGATACCTCTAAAAACGTAATAATAAAGTGGGGGAGCGATTAAAAAATAAAAATAAATTACTAACCTAACCTAACCTAACCTAACCTAACTTGGTAAAATTGTAGTCCTTTCCCACCCTTACATCTCGTTAGGAGGTTATTGGTTGGGTTTGTAGTGAGGTTAGGTTAGAAATTTTAGTTTGGGGGCCAGGGCGGGGGTAATATAGGGGGAGGGGGCGTCAAAGGGGGCATCTCTCCCCCACTTTATAATTACGTTTTAGAGGTATCTGAAGGGATCTATGAAGGTCTGGAGAAAAAGAAACTAATAAGGGCTGGAAAGGACTAGAATTTTACCCCACATTTCATTCAGGGCCCCGCACTCCCACGTACCGGCCTTGGGCCTCGCACACCATAAATCCGCCCCTGGCGGTCGGCCATCTTTTTTTTTTTTTTACAATTAGTAACCCCTACCGTACAGCATAGACCCCTTAAATAAAATGTTATTTGGCGTAGGCCATTTCTTTTTTTGCATCAGTAATCTAATATACTATAGGAGTAGCCGTGTGTCTGTGTGTGTGTATGTGTGTGTGTGTGTGTGTGTGTGTGTGTGTGTGTGTGTTGTGTGTGTGTGTGTGTGTGTACTGTGTGTGCATCTAGGTAGTATGATGGTAGTATCAGTATCTTTATTATTATCATTTTGATCATTATCAATATTATTATTATTATTATTATTATTATCATTTTGATTATTATTATCATTATTGTTATCAATATTATTGTTAGTATCACTATTATTGTTATGATTATTTTATCTGAGTTATTATTATTATTATTATAACTTATTATTATCATTAATACCATTGACATTATTGGTCATTATTATTATTATTATTATTATTATTATTGTTTTTATATTATAATAATTTCATCATTTATTTTTAATTATTATTATTTGTTATTATTTCAAAGGCGTAGAGCCGTAGACAGAGGCACGTGAAACGCGAGTTCCTTCAAAATAGATGGTAAAGATACGAGGGGTCAGTCTTATCTGAGGTGTGAACACACACACACACATACACAGTCACACACACACACACACACACACACACACACACACACACACACACAACACACACACACACACACACACACACACACACACACATATACACACACACGGGTACTCCGTGGTGCAAAGGAAGCACGCTCGGTTCACAACCTGGGTTCGATCCCCGGGCAGAGCGGAAACAGATGGGTTGTTCCTTAAAACCCGAGCCGCTGTCCACTCTGCAGTTGAATGGGTACCGGGTGTTAGCCGGGGTTTGTGACCCGCCTCCCGGGGTGGTGGCTTCGGCCAACACAAAGCATTAAGGATGAATGATAAAAATGTTGATATGGAGACGGGGCCATACGAGCGTTGCTCTGGCCCTGTAAAAATACAACTAGATGAAGATGAATACACACAGTCAGTCACACACACACATATCTTTGAAATAATTATATTGATAATAAAATACTACTACTAATAAATAACAATAATAATAATAACAATAATGAAAAATTTTATCTAGGCTAGATTTGTATAGTGACGCCTGTGTGATATGTAATGATGCGTTTTCTGTGATGGTCTTGCGGGGGGACTCTTCCCTCAGGGGTAGAGGGAGGGAGGGAGGTTGTCAGAGCGGCATTGTCAGCTGAGCTGTAATCGGCCAATGATAACACGCGCCTCAGATTCTGAGGCTCTGAGCCAATGAGCGTTACGCTACCATACGTATCTCGGCAGTCCGGTCTGTTGCGAGAAAAAAACACAATACCGAAATCCAATACCGATCAAATAATATACCGATACCGGTATACCGATGCACCACCAATACCGATACCGGTACACCGAACAAAACCCAAACAACCCGGGAATACCGGTAGTACCCGGTGCTAAAATACCGGTATTTCGGTATACCGAAAACCGGTGCACATCCCTACAGTGTTGCCAAACCACCGCGAAACGCGCTAGTTCTGACGCATTGGCATCACAAACAGCGCGTACATTTTGTGTTTTGCGCATAGCGCGTTTTTCAGTGCATTTTTATCAATCTGGTGCATGTTCTAGCGCATTTTTCCTAGCGCCCTGGTTTAAAGCAAAAACTGCCATTTATGCTATGGATGTGGTCACTGTGGTGAGGCCGGCCAGGTCAAGCCTCGGTATTTCCGGATTATCTCTTCTGTGACCTGGCATGAAGGTGAGAAGTTTAAGGATTAGTGGAGGAGAGAAGCAGGTGGCCATGGGAGGAAGGGGAGTTAGGAGAGGGTGGTCCGCGAAATTCGCCTTTATCGTCCGCTAGACGGAGAGAGAGCCTGAATTGCAATTCCCATGAGATAAACTCCCTTTTCACACCTGGACCGAAACCTTGGCCCTTCCACCCAGTGGCGTCACCAGGAAAAAATATTTGGGGGGGCTTTAGCCCCGGGGTGGTGATGGGCGAGCGCAGCGAGCCTATCCAGCTGGGGGGTCGGGGGGTAATTTGAAAATGAATCAGTCCAGGGTAATTTTGAGGCCCAAATAAGAGAAGAAAGTGGAATTAAGCTTTAATTACATGACACATAAATTAATAGAGTTATACCATGCATCATACCATATTAACTAAATTTGATCATTTAAATTTTTAATTTAATATCTCATAATAGAATAAACTTAATAATTTCAAGGTTTGTTAGCAAACATATTTCAACATTTAAATGAAACATCAAACCAATTTTTCTATAAAAAGTGTGAAAAATAAGATTTTGCTCTGGCATGGAAAATTGGATAAATATTCCTGTTTATTGTTTTTGGGTAGCAGGTTACTAGCAGCAATTTTGGGGGGGGCTGAGTCCTTTGACTTGGGGGGCTAAGTCCCCCTTACCACCCCGCGGTGACGCCACTGCTTCCACCTCATGTGATAGAAGCATGCATGGTCAGTTTGTCACGGTGGCCAGACTGCCAAACAAACATGCACACACAGTCACACACACACACACACACACACTTGACACACACACACACTGTACACTTATACACACACACACACACACACGCGCGCGCGCACACACGTACGCACACACACACACACACACACACATTCATACGTACGTACGCACACACACATTACACACACACACACAGTTTGATTGTTGCTGATGCTACAGATCACCTGTTATACAGTTTTGTTCGTGTATGAGTGTACTATCTAATTGAGTGTACTCGGTGAATTTATGAATAACAATAAGAGTCTGACTAAGAAAAAAAAAAAAAAAATCAACAAGATGGCTTGGGATGGGACCGTGAGAACTGGGAAGGGAGAGTGTAGTGCTTAATCTCACCGGATCAAGAGGCGGAGTCCTGGGGAGACATTTTCGAAGAGGCTCTAAACTACACCCTTAGCGTCCTAAGACCGACTTAGTTATACGGGACCAAGAAGACTACTAAGAAGCATTTTCGGAGTTCATCTTAGCTCGTGTAAGGCTAAGACCTTCTTAGTGCCACCACTTCCATTTTAACCAATCAGCGTGCGCGACACAAGTCTGTATTTGGCGGGAAATACGTATAAACAAACCTCGGCGTATACCACGCCGAGGGAGTCTCTCTTTCTCTCACTCTCACTCTCACACTCTCTCTCTCTCTCTCTCTCTCTCTCTCTCTCTCTCTCTCATTCTTCTACTCCTATTCCTACCCTCTCTCTCTCTCTCATCCTCTCTCTCTCTCTCTCTCTCTCTCTCTCTCCTTTTTTTTCTTCTATTATTTCTTCTCTCTCCTCTTCCTTCTCCTTGAGTTGCCAGATATGTATTTCTGCTACAGTCACAGTGCATTGTCAACACGCCGAGGGATCTCTCTCTCTCTCTCTCTCTCTCCTCTCTCTTTTTTTTCTTCTATTATTTCTTCTCCCTCCTTCCTTCTCCTTGAGTTGCCAGATATGTATTTCTGCTACAGTCACAGTGCATTGTCAACACGCCGAGGGATCTCTCTCTCTCTCTCTCTTTTTTCTTCTTCTATTATTTCTTCTCCCTCCTCTTCCTTCTCCTTTTCATCTCCACACCACAATCATAGCCAGTATGTGATATTATCGTGAAAAACGAAACTTTTTTTCTGGTGATTTTTGATATGTTTAGAATTAATCTGCTAACCGTTTCTGTCGAAAATCATATCTATTCCACCAGCCCACCCCTATATATATATAGTTTTATATATAATATAATTTTTTACTAGTGTATTATACAGCCTAATATACTATAGGCTATAGTCTAAAATATATAATATAAAAACCAATAATATAACCATTGTTGTTATGGTGACGAAGAAAATTGCGGGCTAAGCCGACCCCAACCCTGCTAGTCCGGCAGCTTAGTGAAATGATGGGGACATGCCGGATAAAGCACCAAAATTTTTTCAGGCACTCTACAGGTTTCTAGCTATGATTTTGAGAGGGGAGACAAATGACCCCATCACTCAGATGGTATAAGGAACGCTTCTTTATTATTTTGACATTTCCGCATGTGGAAATTAGGGTAAATGGGTTTTTTAAAAGAATAGTCATAGGATAATGTTTATTGGATGCAAGTTATCTTATTATTATTATTTAATAACCTCCAGAAAAAAATATTCCAATATGGCTGTCAAAAAAACATAAATTCAATTTTTATTCGACTTTAAACTCCCCTGCGGACATCGCGAAATGCCATGTAAGTTTATTAGCAAAAACACAAATTTAAAACATATCCTTGCAATTCAAAAATGACAGGGGTTTAATCTACTGACGGTGCATTATGAAAAATAAGTATTCATTAAGCTCATTATACAACAATCATGTTCTTCCGTACAGCTGCAGGAATGCCATGTCTTTGTTAAGCACCAGGGGCCAGATGCTGAGAGTGAGCTAGGGCGCCCTATCCACTAGGGCGCCTGTGGTAAGGCGAAACGCCCTCCACCGCTATGCTCAGTCGAGATTGCTGCCTTAGTGGCACCGCTAAAGGCGCTGAAAACTAAGGCATGGTCAGACCCTGACTTAGTGGCTGCTGAGGGCCTTTGACAGAAATTCATCTTCTGTTTATAAAGCAAATACAGCCTGTTTCAGTTCCTACAACGTAACAATTGGTGTTTACGTATTAATAGTGTTGCAAGGTATGTATGAATTGATCGTGCAAGACTAATGCGGCATTATAGGGGGGTATATGCTGGTGATAAGAAATGTTGTGTTGTGTGTTTTGGGTTTGGGGCGGGCGGCGAGCGGCGGGCGGCAGTGCTCCGCCCGCACTAAAATGTTGAACTATTACCGGTATTATCATATACCAGATGATATTTAGGACAGCTGAACATACCATCATCTTCACGAGACCTTAGTGCATATCATGAATGCATAAAACTTGCAGTAAACTATACCTATAATAAGATAATGAGAGCAAAAAGAAATCGTGTATAAACTTTTTTTTCACCTTTTTTTATTCATCTTCTCCTTATTCCCGGAATGTTGCTTGCATTAAATTTTCACTCACTGTCCCGGGAAACGGCACACCTTAACGATTATCATGGTGTATGGCACGTCCAATGCAAAAATATATAAATGGTCAAAACCTGCGATGAACGTCAAACTTGTGATGAAACAGCTTTTGGCGGGGGAGGCGGTGTATCCTTGCCATAAGTGCTTGGTTAGGGAGGGAGGGACAACATTCCTTGCTTCAGCAGAGACGTGTTCAAGCCTTGTGATTTGGTCGAAGCTGCCTAAGCCGCTCAGATAGGCAAACGGATTGGCTAGTAGGGATTTTTCGGACCACGCCCACGCCATAGGCTTTGGAGGTGTAAGGCAGTTTCAAAGCGCCTGAACTTTCGACTGTACATGGGCTTTAGTCGGGGCCTTAGCCGGGCCGTTACAAAGCGCCTGAAGACGGGTTTAAAGGGGCTCTTTTCGCCTTACCTCTATGGCACTTCTCAGCATCTCCCCCAGTATCACAATGCAGGTATGATTCATAATTTAATTATGTGTCTACTTTTCACATTTGCAGCGCACAGTTCGGTGCATTTCCAGCTGGCTTTCTTGCATGAACATCTCCCGCCACAACCTGCAGCACTTTTGGGAGGCACACTTCACCAAAGTTCACTTACAGCCTTTGCTGCCGCAGGCTGCGAGCTCCAGACAGGAAACCCCGGACTTTGTTTCTGCATCCAGTGTCCAACCGCAGCTTCAGCAGTTGGTGTCTGTTGTTGGGCCTGGTGACAGGTTGTCCAGATGCCAGCCTGTACACTGCACGCTGGTGGTCTGCAGCAGGCCTGTGAGTTGGGGATGTTTCCATCGTTCTGTTTTTCTGGCAGAACAGTTCCTTCTTGCTTCATTCACCGACACCAGAGGGCTGGTCTTGTCATATATAAACGACTGGAACACGTTCCAGATCTGGAACTCTGGCAAATCCACGGTGATTTGTGCATGTGGATGTTCTACGCATGAAGTGAAGGTATCTGGACTTCGGTATTAGGCCACCATGCTTCCCAAACCGGACTTTTCCCTTTCCAAAGAAAGAAGAGTCGTATCCACCCTGTGAAGCTGCTTGGAACACGGTAGCGCTGTGGACCTCTCTTTGCCCAGAAGTACTACAGATGGCATTTGTGTGTAGGAAAAGGAAAGTTCTTGCCACTGCGAAGGCGACCAGATGTCAGCCGATGGATATTGCTGCTAGAAAGTGATACTTCCGATGAGGATGACAAGACGCAGTATCCACGGGCGTACCAAGCATGTGGCGAGTGTGGTGCTGCATCCCACTCTTAGGGCATCTGTAGTGGACCACAATTTGTTGTCTGCCTCTCGTGGTCACCTGGCGCAATCGAGTGGTCAGTGCCACTGCAGACTACCAGGGGCTCCAGATGTGCCAAAGACTGACTTTCCGTCTGGGAATGTAGGGGATACAATCTTCTCTTGATAGAACTGGAAGAGTTCTAACTTGTTTGTGGGGTCACGCAGGAAATCGGGGCCAATTGCCTGCGGACCTGGCTGGCCTTGCCACCTTCCTTCTTACACCTTCCCCCGTTCTCTGGGTTGATTCTTTGATACTGTTGTTCCAGGTACCTGTCCCATTACCACACCTGCACTTCATAGAGGTTTCCAGTTGCTCATATGATGTGGGAACAAACACTCCCACTTGCATAAATCGTCAAATGTAGTGATGCAGTCACTGGGAGGAGGGTGCTACCACAGCAAATTTGGTAAAAATTTGAAAAAGTGTGATCTTTTGAAGTATAAGAATGGATGAACAAAATAACAAACTAGTGATGTATTGCATATACGAATATTTCTTTGCCATTAAAGGCGAATTTGATTTCATCAAGATTTTTCTAAGTGAAAATTAGCCGTTATCACAAAAATGGTCATAGAGGCTTCTGAGTAATTGGAATCGTTTGTCTCACCTCTCAAAATCATAGCTTAGTACCCTGTAGAATGCCTGAACAAAATTTGGTGCTTTTATCCAGGCATGTCCCCATCCTCTGAAATCTGGTCCTTAGCGGCCGGACTATGCCTTAGTTACACTCGCTGCACTGTCTTAAGGCGGCGTCACACTAGCACTTTTCGTCTAGTAGTCGAACTCGCGCTCTGACTGTTTTTATCGCTCTGACTAATTTTTTCTCGCTCTGACTAGTTATCCGTCTGCATCAGTCACAGTCTGAGCAGTCGCTCGTGATCGTCTGTGTTGCAAAGTTGAAGTCAAACTTTCTTAGTCAAATCAAAAATTCCATACTGATTATTTAAAGATATTCGATATAATCAGGAAGTTTTTGGCAAATTATATTCATACTTTAGACGTATAAAATTCAAGTGACTATGTACATGTAGATACATTGAAAAGCCGGTTCTATATAACACCAACAGTCTCTCGCATGACTCGATTGAAAAGATTTACTACAAGAGTCAACTCACCAAACACACCCTGACACACAGTGGTGTTAAGAATCATGAATGCCTAGAGTGTGGGAAAAGATTACTACAAAGAGTGACCTCACCTCACACACCCTGACACACAGTGGTGTTAAAAATTATGAATGTTTAGAGTGTGGGAAAAGATTTACTACAAAGAGTGACCTCACCTCACACACCCTGACACACAGTGGTGTTAAGAATTATGAATGTTAGAGTGTGGGAAAAGATTTGCTACAATGGGTCACCTCACCATACACACCCTGACACACAGTGGTGTTAAGAATTATGAATGTTTTAGAGTGTGGGAAAAGATTTGCTACAATGGGTCACCTCACCACACACACCTGACACACAGTGGTGTTAAGAATTATGAATGTTTAGAGGTGGGAAAAGATTTACTACAAAGAGTGACCTCACCAGACACACACCTGACACAACAGTGGTGTTAAGAACATGAATGCCTAGAGTGTGGGAAAAGGTTTTATACCCCATTCTGAACTCACCAGACACACCCTGACACACAGTGGTGTTAAGAATCATGGAATGCCTCCTAACCTAACCAAAACTTAACCTCACTTATCTGAATTTAGAATATTCATTGCACAAAAAAACAAACCTACAGGCACAGGAAAGCACAGCTAAAGAAACGGCAATAGAAGTAATAAGTACCTAAATTTCCTATTTCGGTAAACTATGTTTTTGGGTGCATAATCCGCAGAAGTTGGCGGGCTCCACAAGCCTTTCAGCTTACTTTTTTTATGTCATGAAAGAAGTTGTTCTACTACAACTTAATGCATTACAAGGCACGTAATTATAGCCGTCGGTAATAATGGACGAGAGTTTCGCGGTCGTTTTCAGAGACAAAGACTATTTTTTCTTGGCCTACAATAGGTGCGTGTTTGTAATGGAGATAGTTTTATTTTGCGCAAAGAAAAAAATAAAGGGAAAAAAAAATAAATAAATAAACCTAACCTTACCTTATATATTTTAATGAAACCTAACCTAACCTTATAGGTTTTAATGAACATAACCTAAACTTATAGGTTTTAATGAAACAAATCTTAACCACAAAGTGGTTAAACCACAAACCACAAGAACCATGTTTGTTTACAGTCGAACAGCTGACTGGTGATGCAGGCGAACGATTCTGTGTGTGTGACGGCTTGCTGACTTTGCAGTCAGAAAATTGTTAGTTTGTAGAAAGTCGCTGAAAAAAACTAGACGGAAAAAGTGCTAGTGTGACGCCGCCTTTTAGGCGGAGCGAAATTTGCTTCCGAAAATGTCCACCTAGCGCTAAGTTGGTCTTAGTCCCCTAAGATGGTCTTAGTAGTGTTCCAAAATGCCCCCCTGACCTCATAAACTGATGCTGAGACCAAAATTAATCTTGACGTTAGCATATATATAGGGTCAGGGGCCAGGGCTCGTCTAATATTTATATCTATTACATATATATAACATATACATATACATATGCACATGCATACACATACACATACATACATACATAAAAAAGGCGTGAGGTCACTGAGGTGACCAGACGAAAAACTTTTCTAGCGCATTTCATACCTCAATCCAGCGCTTTTACGTCCACCACATTTGGCTACACTGTATTCCTACTCAGTTCCCTACGATCACCGCGTGAGGTTGGAGTGAGTAACATAGCTCTGCGTTGCATTACAGTACATGCGCTGCACCTTACAGCCATAACAGCAAACAGAGGTAAATATTCGTTGTCTTGCTTTAAGATAGGCCGATACTATACAAAGTACATCTCTTTTGATTTACTATTTTTTTTTATAGCAAGGGTAAAGATAAGGAATACGCTGTGGCGCGTGGCCTGGGTGCTCATCTCCGTGGGCATTAGCTTTTGAGCTAGTAAAATAGTGAATCCCCACGTTACCTTTCCCGGGTTTTCCCAGGTAGCTATATCTCCCCCTTTTCGACCAACCCCCAAAAGGGAAAGGGAAAAAAATAAACGCTTTATTTATCAATTTAACATTTTTAAACTTACTTTAACTTTACTTTAACATAAAAACATTATTTTTCTTTATAAATGGTAAAATTTAATGAGGTTTTGTCTGTTTAAAGCTACTGTGGGTTTAAAATTTTCGTGCTACTCAAGAGACTTTCTTTATTTTATTAGACAAACGTATCATGAAATGTTTAACATTTTCGGCTAATTTTCCATGTAGACAGTGTGTGTTATGAACAAATTTTTTGGGCCTTTTCATTTGCGACATTTCAAGAAACAGTTAAAGGGAACCCCAAGAATTCCCGTAAACTTTCTCTCCCCACTTGGGAGGTCGGTAGCTTGGTAGTTTTTTCTTTCATAACAACAAGGGTCGCCTTCGGCCCTTTTTCTCTTATGTGAGGGTTTTCCCCCCATGCACGAGTCGGAGGGGAAGTCAGACGCTACAAGAGGGTCAGAGGCCCTGGTGGAGGCCATGGCTTCCCCGGTCTTAAATTTATGACCCCTTCACATAACAGCTAGCTGAGTTACCACTCTCTCTCTCTTTTCCCTTGCCTCCCAGCTGATATGTTTTAAACAAAAAAGGGGTTTTTTTTGCGTTCCATTTGTGACACGCAAACCCCAACCCTGAACCCAAAACCCAAAACCCTAAACCCAAAACCCAACCCTAAACTGAAAGAACGGGTTCAGAAAACGGGCACAAATGGAAGAGGCCTTTTATTGTTTGGGGTTTTTGTTTGTGGTGTGTGCATGGGGGTGTGGTTTTGGGGGTTGTGTATGGTGTGAGGAATCGGGTATCAAAAATTTTCTCAAGGTAAAAATAAGTCGGCCTTTAAAAATTTAATTTTTCCCGGGCGTTAAGCCGGGTAAAGGGTGAACCCGTCGGCCCTTTTCCCCCCCTCAAGATATTTATTAAAAAATTTGGGGAGGTTGGGGGGAGGGAGAAGACGGGGTAGGCAGTGGGCGGAAATGGTTGAGTCCCAGTGACCACACAAAAACACACACATGCTCATGTGTTTTAAATGTTTGCAAAGAAGTGGTCATTTTCCACCCAGTACAATGTGAGTGGGGCCCCCGACCGTGTGATACTTCATTGATAGTTTCATGAACGTGATTTTCCCCCCCATCGGCATGAGGACCCGACGTCGGAGACGGCGGGGTTTTTGGTAGGGGCGGAGGGGCACCCACCCTAAGACCAAACCCGATGCAATAAAAAAACATTGCAATGGACCCTACCCATAACAGGGGTCAGGGTTTTGTTTACTCGGGGGCATTGTGGGGAAAAGGGCGGGGTCCCCGGGGTGGACCTACAAAGGGGGAAAACTACGGCGAGGGAAAATTTTAGAGTTATTTGCGCGAAATTGATTTTCCCAGGTGCTATATTCTGTGCTCCGTTCTCGCTGACAACACTATAGAAAAGACTGGGGTAATGGGGAGTGCAGGGGCCTAAACAAAAAAACAGTCATAACGAGCCTCGCAAAAGGTAAGCAACTGGTAGGTACGAAACGTGTCCCTACCACTTGCTTATTTTCTTAATGAGGACTTGCTTGACTGTTTTCCCGGTTTAGAAGCCTCTGCACATCAACCATAACCTCAGGTCTTCTCATGTTGTCAGCAAGAGGGGAAATATAGCCCCTTTGAAATAAATTTCCCCCAAAAAACTCGAATTTTTTTTCATCGTCGTAGTTTCTCTTTGTGGGTTGTATAAAATTCTTTCTTTGAAAAGGTTGGTATACAAATTCATGTTTGAAGTATTAAAATACCTTTTTAAATTTGATTTCCCTTTTGTTGTCTTTTCTCATAAAATAGGGTATTATTCTGTGTTGCCCATACTCCCCCTCTCCCCCCAAAACAAGCTTGGGGACCCTGGGGAATGGGATTTTTGGCTGGGTCAAAATATGCGTCGCAACCACATAGTTTTCGAGTTAAGGGGTGTTTTAAAAATTGCCTAATCAAGGGAAAATTCATTGGATTTTCTGAGTCCAGAACGTGTGAACCTGACGATCCCCCCAGAATGATCCCCCAAAAGTGTCGAGAACCCCCCCAACCTCCCCTTTAGGGGGCTAGTTAGTTTTGGTTGGTTAGGTTATTTTTGGTTTGGGTTTTGGGTTTTGGGTATATTTGGTGGGTTAGCTTGGGTTTATATTTGGTTTGGTTAGGTTATTTTGTTTTGGTTAGGCAAATTTCTCTAGAATAAGGTAATTCCCTAGTCTAGGGAATTTGGGTTAAAATTCTGGTTTGCCCATACTCTCCCACTTCCCCAAAACAAGTTTGGGGACCTGTGGGAATGGGGGGTTTTCGGGTGGGAACAAATTAAGGGCGTCGGGAAACCCAAAAAAGAGTTGTTATAGGGGGTAAAATTTCCCGTTATTATTCTATGCACGTTTTTGCCCGTTACTCCCCCTCCCCCCAAAACAATTTGGGGGACGCGGGGGGGAACGGGGGACCTGGGGGAAGTGGCCTTTTTTGGGCTGGGATACAAATAGAGTGCCCAAAAAGTTTTTAAAGTTAGGGGTGTTGTAAAAATTCCCTAGATCAAGGGGAAAATTATTGGATTTTCTGAGCCCGGGGGACGTGTGAACCTGACGACCCTCAAAAGATGACCGAAGTGTCGAGAACACCCCCAACCCCCCCGTTTAGGAAATTTTTTAAGGGTTGGTTTTTTGATTGTTTTGGTTTGGGTTAGCTTAGGTTATATTTGGTTAGGTTGGTTTAAAATTTTTGGTTTAGGCAAATTTTCTAGAAAAAGGTAATTACCCTAGATCCGGGAAAATTTTTAAAACCACCCATACAAACCTTAAATTATTGTTTCCGACGCAAAATTTGTTCCCCACCCGAAAACCCCAAAAAACAATTAAATTTAAAAAATTAAAATTTAGTGTTTGAAGATCCCAAGTTTAAAACAAGGGGAGACCGTGGGAAATTTTTTTTCAATGGGGAAAAAAATTATGCGTGGAAACACATTTTTTAAGGGTTGTGTATGGGGGGGGTAAAATTCCCTAGTCTGGGTATTACCTTAATCTAGAGAAATTTGCCAACCCAAAATTAACCTAACCAAACCCTAACCAAATTAACCTAATTAACCAAAAACCAAATTAACCAAACAAATATAAAAACCTAACCTAACCAAATATAACCTCCAAATATAACCAATTTAAACCCAAACCAAAATTTAAAACCTAACCTCCTGCGGGAGGTTGGGGGTGTTCTGCATTTCGGTCATCATTCTGTGGGGATCTCGGTTCACCGTTTCTGGACTCAGAAGAAAAATCCAATAAATTTTCCCTTGATCTGGAAAATTTTTTAAACCCCCCTAACTCAAAAACTATGTGGTTGCGACGCTTTTTTGTACCCCACAAAAAATCCCGCTTTCCCCCCAGGTCCCCAAGCTTTTTTTGGGGGAGGGGGGGGTAGGGCAAACACTAGAATAATACCCTATTAATAGAAAAGACCAAGGAACTCATTAATAAGGTATTTTATATTTCAAACCATGAATATGTATAAACTCAAAGAGAAGACTACGACGATAAAAAAATTTTTAGAGTTTTTTTTGGGCGAAATTGATTTTCCCCAAGTGCTATTTTCCGTGCCCGCTGACAACATAGAGAAGACCGAGGTGAGGGTTTGATGTGCAAGGCTTTTAAACGGGAAAAACAGTCACGCAAGTCTCTTAAGAAGAAAGCAAGTAGTAGGGACACATACGTACCTCCCCAGTGCTTCCCTTTTGGGACGGGGCTCTGTTATGACTCGTTTTCTTGGTTTAGAAGCCTCTGCCATAGCCATTCCCTCAGGCTTCTTATAGTTTTTGTCACGCGAACAGAGCACATAATATAGCACCTGGAATTCAATTTCGCGCAAAAAAACTCAAAATTCCCCATCCCGTTTTTTCCGTAGGTCCACCCGCGGCGACCCGCCTTATCCCCAAATGCACCGATTAAAAAAACGTGACGTAGTTATGTCGGGGGCCCCCTTTTGGCGCCAAAGAGGGTTTCCCGGGACTCCCCAAACCAAGAGAAATGACTTTTATAAGGTAAATACCCATATGCCTCACCAATTTTTTTAAAATTTTTTGAGTAAATATGCTTTTAAACCCAAAATACTCCCTATCGGTGGCTACCCAGAAAATTTGAAAAAGGGGGGGGCCAATATATATTATAAAAAATATATATTATAATAAAATTATATATATAATATATATATATATTATTATATAATATAATTATATATATATATATATTAATATATATTTTTACAATCCCCCGATGAAAACAAACCGTGACGTAGTTTTTTCCCGGGGGGCCCTTTTTGGGGCCCCAAAGAGGGTTTTCCGGACTCCCAACTCAAGAGAAATGATTCTTATGGAAAATATCGCATATGCCTACCAAGTTTTTTAAAATTTGATGTAAATATGCAGTTTTAACCAATACTTCCTATCAGTGGCTACCCCGAAAATTAAAAAGGGGGGGGCCAAATTAATATATATATATATATATATATATATATAATATATAATATATATAATAATATATATATATTAGTAATAAATATAAAATTTATATAATTTATTTTTTCCCAAAGGGGGGGGCCAGGGCCGCTGCCCCCCCCCCCCCCCCCCTTGTACCCACTGTTTCCCTATTGACCAAATACTCTCCGTCATAAGGGGGGGGGGGGGGGGGGCCGGCGCCCTCAGACCCCCCTGCTAGTTAAAAAACTAACTTGGGCATTGTTTTCGAAAATAATTCGCTAGGGGGGGTTTTTCCCCCCGCTAGTTAACCACTGAGCCTGGCCATTGTTTTTTTAAAAAATAAACCCCCGCAAGGGGGGTTTGTTTTCCCCCCCCAAAAACCCCCCGTAGTTAACGCACTGAGCCTTGGTTGTTTTCTTAACATAACCCCCCGCAAGGGGGATTTTTGTTTCCCCCCCCCTCCCTCCCGCTAGTTAATAACCTAACCTAGGCTTTTTTTTTTTAACAAAACTCGCAAAGGGGTTTTGTTTCCCCCCCAGACCCCCCCCCCCCGTATTAAATAACCTAACCCAAAAAGGCCTTTTTTTTTTTTTAACTAAAACCCCCGCAAGGGGGGTTTGTTCCCCCCCAGACCCCCCCCGGGTAGTTAACTAAATAACCTAGGCATTGTTTTCTTACTAACCTCGCAAAGGGGGGTTTTTGTTCCCCCCCAGACCCCCCCGCAGTTAAAATAACCTAACCTAGACATTGTTTTCTTAACATAAACCTCGCAAGGGGGTTTTGTTCCCCCCCAGACCCCCAAACTAGTTAACTAAACCCCCCCTAGGCATTGTTTTTAACATAAACCTGCAAGGGGGGTTTCGTTCCCCCCCCAAAAAAACCCCCCCGCTAGTTAACTAAACCAACCCAGGCATTATTTTTTTAAAAACTTGCAAAGGGGGTTTTTCCCCCCCCAGACCCCCCCGCTATTAACTAACCTAGCCTGGGCATTTTTTTTTTTACAAAACTGCAAAAAGGGGGGTTTTGTTTCCCCAGACCCCCCCCCTAGTTAACTAACCCGGCCGGGCATTGTTTTCAATTAACCCCGCTAGGGGGCTTTTTTCGCCCCCCCCCCCCCAGACCCCCCTGCTAATTAATTAGTAACCGGCCCGGGGGAAGTTTTCTTAACAACCTCGCTAGGGGGGTTTTCGCCCCCCCGACCCCCTGCCTAGTTTACTAAAACCCAACCTGGGCGTTGTTTCGTAACCAAACCCCGTAGGGGGGGTTTTTTGTCCCCCCAGCCAACCCCCCTTTGTTATTTTTTCATTTCCCGGCGGCTGTCTGTGTGTCCAAGATTGAGGGGGGAAAATGGTAAATAAGCCCCGGTCAAAAACAGCGGGAGAACACCTGGATGTAGAGTTGTTGACTGTCTTTATTGAGTTCTTTCAAAAGGGACACCAAAAAACAACGAAAAATATGAAATTTGCTCCCTTTTTGGCTTCGTAACCGCGTTGAAATCTTCATCAGAAATGTGTCACATATTTATATGTTGATTATTGATGTTCAATGGGAAATATTTAATTATTATGTAGTGGCGTCACCAGGGAAAAAAAAATTTGGGGGGGCTTCAGCCCCCCGGGGTGGTGAGGGGTTCCACTGGGGGGTCGGGGGGGGAATTTAAAAATTAAACAGTTTTTCCCGGGTAATTTTAGGACCAAAAAAAAAGGAAGTGGGAAATTAAGCTTTTTAAATTTCATGACCAAAATACCCTCACATGTTTTAAATTAGTCGTGATGTCAGTTTGTGAACGAGATAATAACAATCACATTTCACCCTCAAGCGGGGGGGAAAAAGAAAATTGTTTTGATGATGAATTTGGTTAGGGCTGTTCCTACAGGCATATACTTTTTGGTTGATTTTAAAATATTGTTGGGGTAACTGAAAATAGAAAATGTCGAATTAATATCATTTTAGATGTTTGGGCTTAAAATGTTCCCACGAATATTTAAAAAAAAACCTTGGGCGGGATCGAGGCCTACAAGGCTACAATGCCATTGCTAACTGCCTGTTTTTTTTGTCAATTACAGACGCGACAGTCCTGTCCTTGTTTAGCTTTCATAACATGACTATCTTTGAAAAAAGGCAAAGATATTCGTGATCTGCAAAATTACATGCAAAGATATTTTCTCAAGAAAAAAATACTTCCTTTACCTTAAAATTTAAAGTCCTCTTCCTTTGTAACATGACACACTAAGCGATTTAAGCGAAGCTGGGTAGCATATTGAAGTCATAAAAAAACGAATCTGACTGAGAAGTCACGAAGTGAACGGTAACTATTTTTCAATTTAATAACCCAAAGCAGGGGTCAGCTTGGTTTGGAAAAAGGTAAAAGGAGGTTTATAGAATACTTTATATTTTAAAAATACTTAGTAATTTCAAGGTTTTTAGCAAACATATTTCAAAATTTAAATGAAAAAAAAACCCAAATTTTTTTATAAAAGTGTGAAAAATAAGGTTTTGCTTGGGATGGAAATTGGATAAATATTCCTTTTTATTGTTTTTTGGGGGAGAAAAGGGTACTACAGCAATTTGGGGGGGGCCCGTCCTTGACTTTGGGGGGCTCAGTCCCCCCCCTTAGCCCCCCCAAAAGGTGACGAGAAAAAAGCCAACATTTTAAGGGGGACCCCCGAAATTTTCCCCCCCCACTGGGGGGGGAAATCCGTTTTTGAACAATTAGTTTACCCAAAAAAAAGCCCGTTTGGGTCCTGGGGTCCCCTTGGGGTTATTCAATGTTCCCCGCTAAAAAACCCCGTTTGGGATTTTTTAGACAATAGGCGGAAACCCCAAAAAGGGGGGCCCCCTTTAAATCACTTTGGTGGTTTGGCAAATTTTTGGAAAAATTCTTATTCCCGCCTTAAAAACCGTTTTTAAAAAGGGTTTTTCATGAATTTAAAGCTGAGGAAAACATGTATTAACCAAAATAAAAGTTTGGTAATTTTTAAAAAAAAAATGGGTTTATTTTAAATTGAAAATTTTTAAAAAAAAAAAAAAAAATTTTTTTTATATAGGGTATAGGTTTCTGTAATTGTTATAAACCCAAAAAACCAAGTGGGAAAATGACGGTAAGGGGAAGTTTTTCATTGCCACAATCTTAATTTTGTCCAAATTTTAAATAAATTTTGAAGAACAACCTTTGGCATTTTTTATTTTCTTTTTTTTAAAAGTTATTTATTTTTTTAAAAAACTTTTAAAAAAAAAAACCAGCGGACGTTTGAAAACAGTGTTAACTCCGCCCAAATTTTAAAAAGCCCTTCGTAAAAAAATTTTTAACTTTTTCGGGGAGAAAGCATTTTTGGCATCTTAGAAACGTTTTCGTAATGCTGTATGCAACCTTCAGAACACAAAGAAAATTTTTTTAGAAAAAAAGTTTCGGTGCCCAATTTCATTTCAAATATATGAAAAAAAATTATCGCGGAGGGAAAACAAATGCCAACCCTTTGAGTTAAAATGCCCGGCCCCCGGGATTTCTGACAGCCCCAAAATTTTCCCCTTTTTTTTAAAGGGGGGGGTGGGTGCTAAATTCCCCTTTCAAATTTATTTATTAAAATTTTTCGGGAGTGGAAAAACCCGGGACGCCATTTTGGTTTACGGGGGTGGGGGGTTTCAGGCCTTTAAATTAGTAAATTTTTTCTTTTAATGGGATTGGGGGCTAAATTCCCCCAAAAGCCCCCCCAAATTAGGAAATAAAATTTACCGAGCAAAAGAGGGGGGATCCAATTTCCCAAAAATGGTCTTAGGCCTAAGCCTTTTTCCGGGGTAAATAGCTGGTATTTGCCCGCCCGTTTCAGGGGGTGCAAACCATCCCCAAACGCGCAAAAAAGAGGGAAAAAGGCAACCTTGGGGGTAGTGGGTGAGCATTTTCACAAAAAACGGTCTATGAGCTCTAAGTTTTTTCCCCGAACCGTTTTTTTTTTATTTGACTTTAATGGTTTATAAACCACCCAAAAGAAGAGGGAAAAACAAGAGAGAGACAAAGACAAAACACCCTTTTCCTTTTTTAGAAAAATTTAAATGTTTTCCCAACCCAAATCTTTAAAACAAATCATAAACCCCTGTTTTCTGGGGGGGGTTCCCCTCCCCCCGGGGGAACGGGGGTCGGTTTATATTATTTTGGGGTCTTAAATGGGTTTATAGAAAAAACGAATTTGTAAATTTTTTCAAATTTTAAAAAAAACAGTAAAATAAAAAAAGTACGGGGAAAAGGCAGCTTTTTTCCCCAAATTTTGTATTTAAAAATTTGCCGGTCCTTTTTTTAAATTTCAATTTAAAAACAAAATTGGCCATTGCAAGAACTGGTAATTAAAAACCTGAAATTGCGAAAAAAATAATTCACAAGGGAATTTTTGAGGGTTTTAAATTTTTTTAAAATATATATAACGGGGCTTAATTTTTATCAGAAAAAATATATAAATTTAAAAAAAAACTCTAATGGGGTTCCCTATATTTTATTTATTTTTTTTAAAAAACCTAAACAGGGCTAAAAATCAAAAACGAAATTGAAGGAAAACTAATTTAAAATTCCCTTTGAACTCTTCTTATAAAATTTTCTCCAAAATTTTAAAACAAGAGTTTATAAAATTTAAACGCAAATGTTGTAAGCTTCTTTCCTTTTTCGTTTTTTTTGATAAATTTTAAAAAAAACATTTACGAAGATTACAGTATATCATATATACTGATAAACCAGTCTATATGATAGTCCATAGACCACTATATCTCTTTGTCGGGCGCCCCGCGGGCCCCTATGCAGCCCCGCAATTCAAAACATTGTCGCGTGAACAGTCCAGGGGCGGCATTTTGGAACACTACTAAGACCATCTTAGGGGACTAAGACCAACTTAGCGCTAGGTGGACATTTTCGGAAGCAAAGTTCGCTCCGCCTAAGACAGTGCAGCGAGTGTAAACTAAGGCAGGGTTGGGGTCGTCTTAGCCCGCAATTTTCTCCGTCACCATAACAACAATGGTTATATTATTGGTTATATATTATATATTTTAGACTGTATATAGTATATTAGGCTGTATATATATATATATAATATATATATATATATATATATATATATATATATATAGAGAGAGAGAGAGAGAGAGAGAGAGAGAGAGAGAGAGAGAGAGAGGTGTGGGCTATATATATACTATATATATAGGGGTGGGCTGGGCGGAATAGATATGATTTGCGACAGAAACGGTTAGCAGATTAATTCTAAACATCAAAACACACCAGAAAAAAAGTGTCGTTATTCACGATAATATCACATACTGGCTATGATATGTGTGTGGAGGATGAAAAGGGGGAAGGAAGAGGAGGGAGAAGAAATAATAATAGAAGAAGAAAAAAGGACACAGAGAGGCAGGAGAGGAGAGAGAGAGAGAGAGAGAGAGGAGAGAGAGGAGAGAGAGAGAGAGAGAGAGAGAGAGAGAGAGAGAGAGAGAGAGAGAGACTCCCTCGGCGTGTACACTGCACTGGACTAGCAGAAATACATATCTGGCAACTCAAGGAGAAGGAAGAGGAGGGAGAAGAAAAATAGAAGAAAAAAAAGGAGGAGAGAGAGAGAGAGAGAGAGAGAGAGAGAGAGAGAGAGAGAGAGAGAGAGAGAGAGAAGAGAGAGATGAGAGAGAGAGAGAAGAGAGAGAGAGAGAAGGGAAAGAGAGAGAGAGAAGGGAAAGAGAGAGAGAGAAGGAAAGAGAGAGAGAGAGAGAGAGAGAGAGAGGAGAGAGAGAGAGAGAGAGAGAAGAGAGAGAGAGAGAGAGAGAGAGAGAGAGAGAGAGAGACACTCGGCGTGGTATACGTATTTCCCGCCAAATACAGACTTGTGTCGCGCGCGCTGATTGGTTAGGTGGCACTAAGAAGGGTTGGCCTTCTGGGCCCATACTTATAAAGATTTAGGATTCGTCCTAGGATTCGTCCTAACCCTGCGTCCTAAGGTTCGAGGAAAGTCTAAGACGCGTCCTAAGACGGCGGCTTAGGACGAAGCGCTGAGCGCTACATTTAGCAAGAGTCCAATTTGGATTTCATGAAATATCACTACTAAGAGTCATCAGAAAGGTATAAAAATATCAAAAAACACAAGATTAATATTTCTATGATAATTGCTGAAGACTACAACGAATGAATTCATCTATAAGAATAATTGTACCAGATATGCAACGTTCCGTTCAAAAGACACAAGCATTGACATTGTCTTCGCTCTATCGACGAGAAAAATAATATTTTTCAGGACAAGACTTTCATCCTTGGCCAGCTCTTTCAAGCAAGGAAAAATGTCCTATGTCCTGCGAGGGGAATTTTCCATGCCGAGATGATCGGCGAAGAGATACGTCAAGGACTGCCGGTTATAATGGACGAGGACTTCGCGGTCGTTTTCAAAGACACCGACTTTTTTTTTCCGGGCCCTACAATAGGTTCTTTTCTAATGGAGATAGGTTTATAATGGACGAGAGTTTCGCGGTCGTTTTCAGAGACACCGACTATTTTTTCTTGGCCTACAATAGGTGCTTGGGAAATATTTTGGAGCTCCCCCTTCCGGCTTTGACTGAAATGAACTCCCGCACTGTATTGTATGCTTATTGTACTTCACATCTGTAAAGGTTCCAGCTTTGCGCTCAGCCTTGGTTAACCCACACGGCCGCTATGAAATATGAGGGGCCTCAAAAAATTCTAAGCCCAGGTTAGGTTAGGTTAGGTTAGGAATACTTTGGGGTTTAAGGGTTAGGTTAGGTTAGGTTAGGTATACTTTGTGGTTAAGGTTAGGTTAGGTTAGGTATACTTTGTGGTAAGGTTAGGTTAGGTTAGGTATACTTTGTGGTTAAGGTTAGGTTGGGTTAGGTTAGGTATACTTTGTGGTTAAGGTTAGGATATTTTGTGGTTAAGGTTAGGTTAGGTATACTTTGTGGTTAAGGTTAAGTTAGGTTCGGTTAGGATACTTTGTGGTAAGGTTAGGTTAGGTTAGGTATACTTTGGGGGTTAAGGTTAGGTTAGGTTAGGTATACTTTGTGGTTAAGGTTAGGTTGGGGTAGGTAAAACTTTGTGGTTAAGGTTGGTTGGGTTTAGGTTAGGTATACTTTGTGGTTAAGGTTAGATTAGGTTAAAATTTTTACATATAGTGACTTTGATGATTTTTGGGGAGCCATAAATCACTTATATTTGCTTCCCCCACCCAAAAAACCCCGTATTCCCGCCAGTTCCCCAGGCTTGTTGGCTATAGGGGAAGAAAAAAAAGATAGGGGTGAAGGACTTCTTCCAAAGTTTTTACCGTTCCTTGTTCTAATGAAGTTTATTTTGCGCAAACCCATAAAAAAAAAGATAAAAAAAATGTATACTTTGTGGTTACGGTTTAGGTTAGGTTTCTTTAAAAAACCTATATGGTTAGGTTAGGTTTCATTAAAACCCTTACAGTTAGGTTAGGTTTCATTAAAACCTATAAGGTTAGGTTAATTTTAATTTTTTTTCATTTTTTTTTTTTTTTTTTTTTTTTTTTTTTGCGCAAAATAAAACTATCTCCATTAGAGCAAGCACCTATTGTAGGCCAAGAAAAAATAGTCGGTGTCTCTATAAAACGACCGCGAAACTCTCTCCCATTATTACCGGAGATAGTTTTATTTTGCGCAAGCCATTTTAAAAACAAAACAAAAATATCACCGAATATTATGGTACCATTTCCATTAAAAACACTATCTCCATCAGAAAAAGCACAAAAAACTTGGCCCGGGAAAGATTTGTCAGAGTTTATAGGTTTTTAATGAAACCTATAATGTTAGGTTAGATATACTTTGTGGTTAAGGTTAGGGGTAAATCTTAAGAACAAAGGCTCCACCCTCTATCTTCTTCTTAAGCCAACAAGCTTGGGGACATGGGGGGAAAAACCGGAGTTTTTGGGTGGGGGAGCACACACATAAGGGAAATATGGCCCCCCCAAAAAATCCCTAAACTAGGGATATTCCTAGTTCATGAACTTTATCGGGGAAAATATTACCCCGATTAAGTCTATGTACTAGGGAATTTTCCCTAGTTTAGGGATTTTTTTGTGGGGAGTCATATTTCCCTTATGAGTGTGCCCTTTTGTGGGGGAGCACACATAAAAGGGGAAAAATATTTCCCCGATTAAAGTCCATGAACTGGGAAAAAATTTCCTATTTTAAGGTTTTTTTTTTTTGGGGGGGGCCATATTTCCCTTATGTGTGTGCCCCCCCACCAAAAACCCAGGTTTCCACCATGTCCCCAAGCTTGTTGGCCATAAGAAGAAGATAGGAGATGAGCCTCTATTCTAAAGATGACAAAACTCTACAGACCTAACCTAGCACCCCTCTTCGAGCCCCTTGTGCTGTGCACTAACCTAACCTAACGTAACCTAACCTAACCTAACCAAAACCTAACCGACCTGCCCTAACCTAACTAAAGGCCGTGTACACAGCCCACTTTTTCCGGAAATTTTTTGGGTTTTTTGCTACCAAAAGATGCCCGTTGGTGGCAAAAATATGCGCGTTCGTCACACGGCGTTTCGGCTACGAGCATCTTCTACTGCCATCTTCCGGGACCCGCAACCAAAACTAAATAATATAACATTATGGATCGCTGAAATTTAATATCGGCCATGTAGACAAAGTAAGGATCGGCACTCATTAAAATAAAAAACAGAGTCTTAAAGACAGTAAGTATAATACGTAGACCCAAACCCATTTGTTCAGCTTAGCGTGGAGACCTTGTTTTTAAGATTTTCCAGGTTAGTTTGGGTTTCATTAAAACCCTAAAGGTTAGGTTAGGTTTCATTAAAACCTATAAGACCCTGACTAATTTCTCCCGGCCAAGTTTTAAGTGCTTTTTATGATGGAGATACAGTGTTTTAAGGGAAACGGTACCATAAAATCGGTGATGATTTTTTTTTTTAACTTTGGGCTTGCGCAAAAAAAACTATCTCCATTAGAAAATGCACCTATGAAGACCAGGAAAAAATGGGTCGGTGTCTGAAAACGACCGCAAAGTCATCGTCCATATTACCAAATTGCTGATTTAGGTTAGGTAGATTTAGGTTATGTTAAGGTTTGGTTTGGGTTTATGTTAAGCTTAGGGTAGATTTGGATTAGGTTATGTTGAGTTATTTAGGTTAAAAAAAAAAAAATTTGATGGGTGCGCGATTGTCGGGGGGTTTGGCCACCGCCAACACACCGCCAACCCCTGGGGAAAATTTTTACCGTTTGGTTAGGTCACCCTCGAGCCTGCCCAATTCTAACCTGTTTCAGTGTAGATTTCTTTTCTGGGTCTTTTAAACCCAATTTCCTTCCCATGGCGCAATTGAATAATAATGCTGATACATATACTACTAGAATCTATTTCTTTCAACCAAAAAACTGTTAAGTTAGGTTAGGGGTGGGGTTTGGTATATTAACAGATGATATCAAGAACAAATAAGAAAATTATCAAGACTACGGCAGTGGGAAGAGAAATAGAGTTATATGGATATTTTTCCCATGGCTTAATAAATCATGACTTATTCAATTTTTTAAATTTTTATTTATAGTGACCCTACTCTAAATCGCTTTTATTCTCAACATGATACCATTCTTCATCAACAGTTTGGTGGGGATGCACTTCAATCTGTATCACGATACATGATATCAAGGAGGAGGAAACATGACTACCTCAAAGAGTGAATAATAACACACTCGTGACTTGTCATGCACTGATGGCCGTATTTTTAGTGTTGTTTTATATTACATCCCCCATAGTCTGTCACATATATAATCCCTTCTCGGTCCAAGGGGTATCGTTTGATTAGTTATGTATCAACAAGTTCGTCCAGTACATCTATCCTATCACGAAAAGTTCTCAGGAGTGGGTGGAGCACCCCATGTTTACGTCCTTAGGACGAGGTCTTACCGCCGCCCTGCTCCGGCTAGGACACCTCACACCCTGTCCTAGCCAAACCTCGAAATTAGGACGAGTCTTAGCGATTTAGGATGCGCTCGAAATGATTTAGGACGCCGGCCGCCATATTTAAGACTCGAGCGAGTCTAAGACGAATCCTAAATCTTTATAAGTATGGGCCCTGAAAACTATCTTTGACTTTACAGGAATGTGTAGATTATTTTTTTTCTTTCTCTCTCTCTCTCTCTCTCTCTCTCTCTCTCTCTCTCTCTCTCTCTCTCTCTCTCTCTCTCTCTCTCTCTCTCTCTCTCTCTCGTTTTCACCTTCTACCTGCTTCCCTGTCGCTTTGTGCTCTTGAAATTTGTTTGTTTATTTTCAGTGTTGTGTCAGAGAACGTCATGAATCATAAACAGGTATCATGAGATAGACATTGTGTGTGTGTGTATGTGTGTATGGCCTGGTTCAGACTACACGTATTTGCTACGTGCGTCTTGTATCGTGACGTCACCGTGACGTCACGATGACTTTACCTCTTTCTCACTGGTCACTCCCGCTCGCTCTTATCAGAAAAAATTGCAGTTTTAAAACTCCTTGCTTTCCTTACTTCCTCCCTTTGTCCCCCATGACACACTATTACTCCCTTCACTAGTCCCCCTTCACTCCTGCCCTACCTATATAGCGTATAATCCCTGACAACAGCGCTATTGCAAAGTTTACAAGTGGATTCTTTTATAGCGGGGTCCACAGGTGTTGCCACATATCGCAGTCGTGGCGCAATTTCAATGTCACTAAAAATTACTACCTATTGCAGGGCCCTGTAGTATTTGGTGGCGTAGCGTGATGCTGTAGGAAGGAGGTATATAGTAGTACTAGGGGGGCACGTGAGAGGGTTAGAACTACCTAGAGAACACGAGAAATAACGCAGGAAAAAAAAAAAAAAAAAAAAAAAAAAAAAAAAAAAAAAAATATATATATATAATATATATATTAATTATATATATATATATATAGATATATATATTTTATATATAGTATATATATATATATATATATATATATATATATTTTATATATATATATATATATATATAAGGTAGTGGTGTTGGTGGAGCTTACATTCAAGCAGCGGGTCGCTGTTCCGCCTTCAAGCAGCGGGGCATAATATTTTTCACATTCATTTATGTCTTCCATTACTAATTTTGTCTTCAAGAATCACTGATAATAAATAAAATTTAAAATCAGACCTTGGAAACAGCTTATTTTGATATTGCAAAACTTAGTTACGTATAATGTTCTATAAAATTGTGGCACCACCGCTCACGCAGCCCGCCAAAAGATTTGGAGGCTCCGAATCTTTGCTCCAGAACGCACGTCTTTCAAGGTCACACAAGCAGGAAGTGACGTCACGGTGACGTCACGATGACGTACGTTGACAAGACGCACGTAGCAAATACGTGAAGTCTGAACCCCACATATGGGTTATTATACGTTGAAGGTCACGTGTATTGTTGGCTCCCAAAGTATAATAATAGTGTTGGACTGCGTTACTGTCTTTGCTATTTTTACTTTTTTTACTACTGTTATCGAAATCCGTTCAATAACTCCACTGATCATTATTTCTTTTATCATTAACATCACTATTATATTTATTCTTCTTCTTCTTATTATTATATTAGTATTATCATTATTTCTTAATTTCACTCTGTACATACGACGCAGAAAGAGAAATAGTGTAAGCATACACATTTAAGAAAGGTAATTTATATGCCACTGTCTGCAGGTGGGGAAAACCCCTCTCTCTCTCGTTTTTTTCCTATTGTATATCCTCCTGCGTGGTGGCTTTCCGTATTGGCAGCTCTGTTTTCCCGCTCGTCACCCAATTTTTTTTTTAAGGGGACATAGAAAAGGAGGCAAGGCAACTTTAGGCAAGGCAAGGCAAGGGATGGGTATAGCGTATGGGAAGATATGTAGCTACAGTAGGGAAGACAGGTATGGGATTGAAGTGACGTGAAGTGTCAGACTGTACTTCGAGATGTGTTGATATTTTGTGTGAAGTGTTAGGTGGGGAAGTTTAGATAACCGGTTGTGTGTGCGTATGTGTGTGTGTGTTGGAGTGCGGTAGGTGGGGGAAGGTATTGTAGGTGGGAGGGTGGGGTGGTGGACAAGATAGGTGAAGGAGGCAGAGGCGCTATTGTAGGTGGTGGGTGGGTGGGACAAAATAGGGGAAGGAGGCAGAGGCGCTATAGGCCTATAGACGCAGACTCCACTGTAACCAGACAGCTCTCTCTCAGACTACCCCTATAGAGAGCTGTCTGCTATAACTCTGTTCAAGAACGTTAGAGCCAAATTCTCCTCCCCCGAGGAGGAGCATCTCAGGCCAGCTTCGCTGTGGCCTCTTATTGGTTGACGGAATTCAGTGGAAAGCGTGCATCCTACAGTCATTCGTTCTTTCTTTAACAACACACCATATATTTGCTTTGAGTGCATGAAAGTCCTCAATTCACCATCGTTAGTAAATGTGCTATCACATGGACATAAAAGTAAAACCCGATACTCTTCATGAAGACGAGATATTGAGAAGGAAATAAAAGGTTCGTAAAATTTTTCAGTAAGGGACGAGGTGCAAAGGGTCATCTGCCCGCGCAGTAACCTTTTAGAAGTCAAACAAGCAAACCCCTTAAAACCCGATGGTCCCCCCACCCCTAATGAACATCAGCCTGAGGCTTCCTACCCGGCCTTGCGAAGAGGCGATATAGCAGGTCACAGGGGAAAAGACGGTAAAATTGGAGAGAGAGGGGAGAGAGAGAGAGAGGAGAGAGAGAGAGAGAGAGAAGGGGGAGAGAGAGAGGAGAGAGAGAAGAGAGGAGAGAGAGAGAGAGAGAGAGAGAGAGATAATACAACAATGATTCAATGATGTTTCTCCTTCCTCTTTTCCCGGGCCCATACTTTTTAAAGATTTAGGATTCGTCCTAGGATTCGTCCTAACCCTGCGCCTAAGGTTCGAGGAAAGTCTAAGACGCGTCCTAAGACGGCGGCTTAGGACGAAGCGCTGAGCGCTACATTTTGCAAGAGTCAATTTTGGGTTCATGAAATATCACTATAAGAGTCATCAGAAAGGTATAAATATATCAAAAACACAAGATTAATATTTCTAGATAATTGCTGAAGACTACAACGAATGAATTCATCTATAAGAATAATTGTACCAAAAATGCAAAAGTTCCGTTCAAAAGACACAAGCATTGACATTGTCTTCGCTCTATCGACGAGAAAAATAATATTTTTCAGGACAAGACTTTCATCCTTGGCCAGCTCTTTCAAGCAAGGAAAAATGTCCTATGTCCCGCGAGGGGAATTTTCCATGCCGAGATGATCGGCGAAGAGATACGTCAAGGACTTTCCGGTTATAATGACGAGGACTTCGCGGGCGTTTTCAAAGACACGACTTTTTTTTCCTGGCCTACAATAGGTTCTTTTTAATGGGGATAGGGTTATAATGGACGAGAGTTTCGCGGTTTGTTTTCAGAGACAGACTATTTTTTCTTGGCCTACAATAGGTGCTTGGGAAATACTTTGGAGCTCCCCCTTCCGGCTTGACTGAAATGAAACTACCGCACTGTATTGTATGCTATTGTACTTCACATCTGTAAAGGTTCCCGCGTGCGCTCAGCCTTTGGTTAATCCACACGGCCGCTATGAAATATGAGGTGCCTCAAAAAAATTTTAAGTCCAGTTAGGTTAGGTTTGGTTTGGAATACTTTGTGGTTAAGGTTAGGTTAGGTTAGGTTAGGTATACTTGTGGTTAAGGTTAGGTTAGGTTAGGTATACTTGTGGGTTAAGGTTAGGTTAGGTTAGGGATACTTTGTGGTTAAGGTTAGGTTTGGTTAGGTATACTTTGTGGTTAAGGTTAGGTATACTTTGTGGTTAAGGTTAGGTTAGGATATTGTGGTTAAGGTTAAGTTAGGTTCGGTTAGGTATACTTTGTGGTTAAGGTTAGGTTAGGTTAGGTATACTTTTTTGGTTAAGGTTAGGTTAGGTTAGGGGATACTTTGTGGTTAAGGGTTAGGTTAGGTTAGGTATACTTTGTGGTTAAGGTTTGGTTAGGTTAGGTTAGGTATACTTTGTGGTTAAGGTTAGGTTAGGTTAGATTTTTACATATAGTGACTTTGATGATTTTTGGGGAGCCATAAATCACTTATATTTGCTTCCCCACCCAAAAACCCCGTATTCCCCCCAGTTCCCCAGGCTTGTTGGCTTTTAGGGGGAAAAAAAAAAGATAGGGGTGAAGGACTTCTTCCAAAGTTTTACCGTTCCTTGTTCAATGAAGTTTTATTTTGCGGAAAACCATAAAAAAAAAAATAAAAAAAAATGTATACTTTGTGGTTAAGGGTTAAGTTAGGTTTCATTAAAACCTATATGGGTTTGGTTAGGTTTCATTAAAAACCCTTACAGTTAGGTTAGGTTTCATTAAAACCTATAAGGTTAGGTTAAGTTTAATTTTTTTCATTTTTTTTTTTTTTTTTTTTTTTTTTTTTTCGCAAAATAAAACTATCTCCATTAGAGCAAGCACCTATTGTAGGCAAGAAAAAAAAAAGTTCGGGTCTCTGTAAACGACCGCGAAACTCTCGCCATTATACCCGGAGATAGTTTTATTTTGCGCAAGCCCCGTTTAAAAAAAAAAAAAAAAATTATCACCGAATATTATGGTACCATTTCCCTTAAAAACACTATCTCCATCAGAAAAAGCACTAAAACTTGGCCGGGAAAGATTTGTCAGAGTCTTATAGGTTTTAATGAAACCCATAATGTTAGGTTAGATATACTTTGTGGTTTAAGGTTAGGGGTAAATCTTAAGAACAAAGGCTCCACCTTATCTTCTTTATAGCCAACAAGCTTGGGGACATGGTGGGAAAAAACCTGGGTTTTTGGGGGGGGAGCACACACATAAGGGAATATGGCCCCCCCCCCAAAATCCCTAAACTAGGGAATTCCTAGTTCATGAAACTTTATCGGGAAATATTACCCCGATTAAGTCTATGTACTAGGGAATTTTCCCTAGTTTAGGGATTTTTTGTGGGGAGTCATATTTCCCTTATGAGTGTGCTTTCCTTTTGTGGGGGAGCACACATATAAGGGAAATATTTCCCCGATAAAGTCCATGGGAAATAGGAAAATTTCCCTAGTTTAAGGATTTTTTTTTTGGGGGGGCCATATTTCCTTATGTGTGTGCTCCCCCCCAAAAACCCCGGTTTCCACCATGTCCCCAAGCTTGTTGGCCTAAGAAGAAGATAGGAGATTGAGCCTCTATTCTAAAGATGACAAACTCTACAGACCTAACCTAGCACCCCTCTTCGAGCCCCTTGTGCTGTGCACTAAAACCCAACCTAACGTAACGTAACCTAAAACCCAACCTAACCTGCCCTAACCAACCTAAAGGGCCGTGTCACACACCCCTTTTTACGGCATCTTTTGGTATTTTGCTACCAAAAGATGCCCGTAGGGGGGCAAAAATATGCGCGTTCGTCACACGGCCCTTTCAGCTACGAGCATCTTCTACTGGCATCTTCGGGACCCGCAAAACCAAAACTAAATAATATAACATTATGGATCGCTGAAATTTAATATCGGCCATGTAGACAAAGTAAGGATCGGCACTCATTAAAATATAAACAGATGTCTTAAAGACAGTAAGTATAATACGTAGAGCCAACATTTGTGTCAGCTTAGCGTGGAGACCTTGTTTTAAGATTTTCCAGGTTAGTTTGGGTTTCATTAAAACCTAAAAGGTTAGGTTAGGTTTCATTAAAAAACCCATAAGACCCTGACTAATTTCTCCCGGCCAAATTTTAAATGCTTTTTCTGATGGGGATACAGTGTTTTAATGGAAACGGTACCATAAAATTCGGTGATGATTTTTTTTTTTTTTTAACTTTGGCTTGCGCAAATAAAACTATCTCCATTAGAAAATGCACCTATTGAAGACCCGGGAAAAAAAAAGTCGGTGTCTGAAAACGACCGCAAAGTCATCGCCCCTTATTACCAAATTGCTGAGTTAGGTTAGGTTAGATTTAGGTTATGTTAAGGTTTGGTTTAGGTTATGTTAAGCTTAGGGTAGATTGGATTTGGTTATGTTTAGTTATTTAGGTTTAAAAAAAACAAATTTGATGGTGCGTGATTTTCGGGTGGTTTGGGCCCCCGCCAAACACACCGCCAAAATCCTGCGGAATATTTACCGTTGGTTAGGTCATCCTCGAGCCTGACAATTTAACCTGTTTCATAGTGTAGATTTCTTCTTCTGGGTCTTTTAAACTCAATTTTCCCTTTCCCATGGCGCCCAAATTTAATAATAATGCTGATACATATACTACCTAGAATCTAGTTCTTTCAACCAAAAACTGTTTTAAATTAGGTTTGAGGTTGGGGGTTGGTATATTAACAGATGATATCAAGAACAAATAAAAAATATCAAGACTACGGGAGTGGGAAGAGAAATAGAGTTAATGGATATTGTTCCATGGGTTAATAAATCACGACTTTTTCAATTTTTTTTTATTTATAGTGAGCCCACTCTAAAAACGCTTTATTCTCAACATGATACCATTCTTCATCAAACAGTTTGGTGGGGAGCACTTCAATCTGTATCACGATACATGATATTCAAGGCAGGGAGGAACATGACTACCTCAAAGAGTGAATAATAACACACTCGTGATTGCATGCACTGATGGCCGTATTTTTAGTGTTGCTTATTACATCTCCCATAGTCTGTCACATATTAATCCCTTCTCGGTCCAAGCGGTATCGCTTGATAGTTATGTATCAACAAGTTCGTCCAGTACATCTATCCTATACGAAAAGTTCTCAGGGGTGGGTGGAGCACTCCATGTTTACGTCCTTAGGACGAGTCTTAGCCGCCGCCCTGCTCGCTAGGACACCCCACACCCTGTCCTAGCCAAAACCCCGAAATTAGGACGAGTCTTAGCGATTTAGGATGCGCTCGAAATGATTTAGACGCCGGGGCCGCCATATTTAAGACTCGAGCGAGTCTAAGACGAATCCTAAATCTTATAAGTATGGGCCCTGTCCCCTTACACGAGGCTAAGATGACGCCCGAAAATGCTTCCTTAGTAATCTTCTTGGCCGGTTAACAAGTCGGTCTAGGACGCTAAGAGGGTTAGTTTTGAGCCCCTTCGAAAATGCCCACCCAGGTATACAGTGGTCTATGGCCATGGGCCAAGTAGGGACCACCTGCACCCCCCCCCACAACCCCTGACCTAGGGTTTTTTTGGACCATTGGGATCCCTGAAGTGGAAACAAACTGGTAACAGTGAAAAAAACTTTAATGCACTGTCCCTTTGGGACCCATATTTTATGGTACCCCAAAACATAAATTTTTCACCTTGAGTGACAGAACAAACGCTCCCAAGACAAAGGCAACCAAAAACAAAGTCACCCAGTTCAAGCAGCAGGGGAAATGTTGCCTTTAGCTGTGATCACATCTCAGAACAAAGGGCTGCAGCTTGACCTAAGGGAACTGATGACTTTTCCATTAACTCCTGTCCCGTACAGCTTGGCAACTGGAGATGGATACCTTGCAAAGACGGACAAGGCAAAAGCATTCCAGTACCTGACGAAAGACAGCACGGACGTTGCTGTTCCACATACAAGTCAAACACTGACAGTGTATGATGGTAATGCAAAAGTTCTACTGTGTTTCCTGAATTTCGGGGGTAACTTGTATGGGGGGTTTAAAAACTGGTCAACGTTTTTTGAATGAATTACTTGATTATGATTTGACAAAAGATTACAACTTGAATGGAGGATTTACCCTTTGTCTTATGACTTCACTATGTGATTATAGTTGACCACGTCTCACTGCGGAGAGTACTGAAATGAGGGATGTATTTAAGGGGGAAAGGGGTTTAAGGGTTAGGTTAAGGGAAAAAAGGGGGGAGTTAAGGGGGAAGCTGCCACCAGTCCAGGCGAGTAGTTCACTGGGTTACTCCCTGGGCACGTTTGAATAATATTAATATTAGATTTTTCTTGGTAGTCGTGATTGGTACGTGGAATTGTACCGGTAAGGCGACTCTTTTGGAAGTTGGGGAATTACGTCCTAAAACAGAAATAACACCTGGGGTTTATAATAAACACAAGAACTATATTTGAAACATCATCCTATTTTTCGCCATGAAACATTATTGCTGTTTGAGACCTTTGACACATACATAAACTCTAATCTGGATCGGGCAAGCTACTTTAGAGCATAATCTCCCTCACAGAATCATTCTTAGAATTACCACCTAATCCGTATCAACTGAGCACTATAGGTATACATTGAATATATATATATAGGAAAGAGAATGTGAGAGTAAGGAGTTTGGGGTGTGGATTCACAATGACCATGTGGCCTTGAGAGGAAGGCGTGGGACACCCCCTTGAAGCCTCTCCCTACGGGAAAGATGGGTGGAGACTCGTTAATAATACTTATAAGGATGGGTAGACCTCCCTTACGTTAGCGTAAACTAAACATTGTTACTCATATTGAAAATATAGATAACAAGGAAAAGGGGGGGGGGGGGAATACAGGAGCGAATGTGGAGCGACTTACCTACAAGAAGGTTGAGCGGGGACTGGCGTGTCCCGGCGTTACACCGCCCGAGGCAGAAAAAAAGGGGAATCGTTTGAAGGGTCTAGACGTGACCTCAAATGAAGAGCTTATAATCACAAACTAACTAATAAAATAATGAAACTCGTGTACCTAAGACAAGGCTGTCTATAATGCAGACCTTTTACTTGATATAGAAGAATTTAATATGCTTAATCTAATACCCACGAAGGGTGGTTTTAATGTAATGTCGACAGTCCGAACGCGTTTTCAAGAGTGAGAGGGTATGAAATATGTAGCATAGAAATTTGGTAGGCTTTCAATTAGCGCGTATTTTTACTAACACGTCCATGTATGACCATGCCCGATAACGATAGGGATTATTTTGAAAGACATTAAGAATCTGGGAGTGTACTCGGTCTGATCAGATAGCTGGGGAAAGATGAAAAGATTTGAATTCATTAGGTATCACTGATCGCGGAATAATTATCCCACGGATTTTGGACTCGCATACGGCATGTCGGGGGGGGGGAATGGAAGACAGAGGAAAGAAATGGCGGAGAAGGAACGAAAGAAGATAAACAAAATGGCGTGGTAGGACGGACAAAATGATGAGAAAATATGGCGGAAAAGAAAGAAAGGCGTTGAGTCACCCGTTGAAACTGAAAAAAAAGAAACTACTTACAAGACATAACTCGGGAATTATATGATAATAATTCTCATACTATCTCTCCCGAATAATGGGCATTACACTACTACCTGAAAAGCATCCCTAACAACTTCAGCCAGATCTGTTCCAAGATATTTGACATCATCGGCAAAGCAGGAGATGTTGTATTCAGCACAGACCAATACCTACCCGGATCTGTGAAGTCAATGGACAGACGACGCAGTGGCTGTGGAGAGAAGCTGATACTGAAAGGTGAAGCTACCAAGAAACCACTTGATTGGAAGTTGTTCCTCTCCAATGATGAGAACAAAATCCAGTTCATCAGACTGCTGCTGAAAGTGTGGAACAGTGACCAGTATGCATCACGGCTGCACGGGAGAAACGTGATCTTAATATGTGAAGGGAAGGCACATATGCTCACATCTACTGATGGCCAGAAAACAGAAGCTCAGGAGTTGCCAGTGCTGGAATCTTCACAAGAAGAAACTGACTCGCGCGTGATATTGTACATCAATTACGCTCGCAGCAAAAGCTATGAGTTTGTTCGGGTAAAGAGCCCAGATTCGGATGTGTTCTTCATCTTGCTGCATCCATGGATGACATACAGATACTGTTTGACACAGGCACAGGCAACAAGCAACGGCTAATCAACGTTAGCAAGATTGCTGCAGTCTTCGGCCAAGAGAAATGCACATCTCTAATGGCTCTCCATGCATACACTGGCTGCGACAGCACTAGCGCTTTCCGAGGGATTGGCAAAATCAAGCCTGTGAAAACTATGATGCGTCTCCCGAAATACATCCCTGTGCTCGAGAAACTTGGAGATACGTGGGATGTGCCAGAAGAGTTGAACGATGAACTGGACAGCTTCACATGTGACATGTATGGTAGAGCATCAAAGGGGACAAACGTGGACGACATGAGACACCTGCGCATAAATGAGTTATGTGCCAAGGAGAATCGCCTGCTTCCCTCAGGCAACGTCGACATGGCCAGTCTTCCACCATGTAAGAGGAGCCTTACACAGCACATCCGGAGGGTCAACCACCAAGTCGGAATTTGGAAGAGAGCACATGTTCCTCGACCAAGGATACCAAAGGCAAGCCAAGGTCATGGTTGGGAGGAGGAGAATGGCCATATGGATCCTGTGTGGTACGAAGGAAGGAGATTACTCCCACGACAGCTGGCTGACATAGCTCAGGTGGCCACCTGACGATGCTGACAGTGGTGACGATTCGTCTGACAGTACGTGTGATGAAATAGAGCCAGCATGGGAGAGTGATGGTGATGACAGTGACGATGATGAGTATGTCTCTTCAAATGAGTATGTTGAGACATTCATGTAACAAGGCATAGCCGGACTTGATATATTTGACATGAAATTCACATGATTGTGTTAAATTTAATCTTTTCAATTACATGTCCAGTTTTCAAGTGATTAGGTGATTAGGAAAAAAACATTGTTATTGGTTTTGTTAGTTTTGTGTTATGATAATAGCAAATAATGTTGGATACAAACTTGTATGTATTATCGTATAAGTGAATTTTTAAAAGTTGAGTTCATATGTGCTTGAATGATGACAAGGTGATGATGGAAAAAACCAAATGTGATTATTTCTTTGTTTTGTGTTATGATCAGGGCTTGGAAACGGTTTAAGGGAACGAAAACGAAAACCGAAACGAACGAAATTATGCTCGGAACAAAAACGGAAACGAAAAACGTTATCATATTTACTGTTTCGGAGCAAATACGCTATTTTGAAATCCCTGTAACCGGTTAATAACGCTATTTTTTCGTTCCATGCCATATTTGGTCACTCATCCATTTTCACTTCCAGTAGCCAAATGATTTAAGTAAATGCATCTGTATTACATACATACATTAAGTAAGTCTACTGTATTTGTTCACTTGGCAATTGACGATGTGGTTTTGTTTCAAATAGTATCATATGCACCACTTTTCATTTAATTTGTGAAGAATAACTATTTTTTACCTTTATAATTATGAATTTTTGTCTTCGTGACAAGTGTACACTGTACAATACTTCGGATTATCCTTATCTATAGTATCAGTAAGTTTGTGTAAGATATTGCATGATCATAATACAAATCAGCGAATTATATAATTCATTGGCTCGATTGCTTTGTTTTTCTTCTGTATTTTACGTCTACAGGTAACCATTGGTAACAGGTCTCCATTGGGCATTACAGGATACAGATTCAAGTGGCAATGCAGGAAAAATCTTCTTAATATCGTATAACACATATTAATTGGCAATGCAGGAAAAAACTTCTTAAATAATATTGTAAACACATATCTATGGCAATGCAGGAAAAAACATCAATATCGTATAGTGCATATTAAGTGGCAATGCAGGAAAAATCTTCTTAATAATATCGCATAACGCATATTAATTGGCAATGTAGGAAAAATCTTCTTAATATCGTTCCCTTATCTATAACATCATCGTTCCCTTATTTCATTACACCTTCCAATCGTGCAATCGTTTAAAACTATTATACTGCAGTTGGTTAATTAAGAATATGCTTAGATTAATATCCAGTATTCGAAAAGAGATTTATATCGTGAGTATATGCTTAAACTTTTAACTGTGTTCATAGCCTAATGCTTGGTGCGCCGAATTTCAGTGTGAGTGTCCTAAGTTCGAGTCCTTGGAGTACCACATGTAATCATTGACTTCATTTATTAGTTTTATTTGATTAGTGGGCTGGTGATATTACGAATTAATATAGTTTTACCATATATAATATTAATAAATAATTAGTGATTCATGTCTTTACGACGACTGAGATTGCATACTCCTACACCACGCTTCCTGTATTGTATATGTAAATGTGTTGCCTTATTTAAATCATATAATAATATAGTTCTTACGACATCTAAGCGGTTTGATTTTGTTGGATACTATGCACCATGAAATGTATGGCTTTATTACCATATATAAAAATATAGTCATGTATAGACATTATTATTTATTAGGGGCTAATAGCATATTCATTACATGGTTTGAGAATAACGTTCTAACCGGTTTCATTTCGTTCTAACCGGTTCAGGAACGTTATGTTTGGAGGAGGAAACGAAAAACGAAACGTTAATAATACTGTTTCTGATCGGAACGAACCGTTGAGAAATTATTCGTTTTCAAGCCCTGGTTATGATAATATCAATAATGTTGGATATAAACTTTCATGAACATGTATTATTGTATAAGTGAAATTTTGAGAGTTGAGTATGAGTTCAGTGGTGTTTGGATGATGACTAGGTGATGATGGAAAAAAATGTATTCAGCATATGATAATATGAGATAATGTTGGATAAAAAACTTTGATGTACGTATTATCGTATAAGTGAAAAATTGAAAGTTAAGTAAATGAGTTCAGTGGTGCTTCGATGAGATTACATAACAGTATAAAAATAGCAGCTGAAAATAAAGCCTTTGTTATTATTTAGCAACATCAATTTCTTCTTTCCTTAATGCGAAGAATTTACTGTAAGAAAACTTCTTCGTCAGCATTAAGGCGTTTGATGATTCTACGGTCTGATCGTAAGTTTGACGGGCTGTAAGAAAGGTTTTTGAAGGTATGGGAAGGTATTTGTTACCAAATGAAAGCTGAACCAATGTAGAATGTAAGAAAAACCCACCCTATAGTATCTATCAGTTGTTCCAAATTCCATTTTTTATAATAATCTTAAAATTTCAGTAGGTTCCGCATTGCGATAAGAACACGTGAGGTACTCATATTCATCTCCAGTAATGAAAAACAAGACACCTTTAAATTTGTGATATGTTTATTTTATATTGATCAGTAAGATAAGATAAGATTTTCATCCTATCTAGACACTTTGCAAGTACCAACTACAAGGTTATTGACTATACAAAGCACCGCCACGTCAGCACGAACTAGGCAGACTCGAACCGCTGACCGAATGCACAGGGACGCTGCACAATATTGATCAGTAGGTGCACAGCTTTCTTCTGATAGGTACACTTTTATTATGGAGTAATATTAACCATCATAGACGCCGAACAGAACAAAAGTATGAAAATGGCGCGGCGTCGATGAAAAAATTGATGTTTTGGGGGTACCATCAAAATATGGGGTCCCAAATGGACAGTGCATTCAAGTTTATTCACTGTTAAAGCTACGGTCACACTTGCCATTTTTACCCATGGACTGGGCGGTTTTGCGTGGGCTGGGAGCAGAGCTACTTCTGGGCGCCCAGAGCAAGTGGTCACACTACTGTCTGGCCGCTCCGCCTCCCAGCCCAGTGCTAGGCAGATCTCAAATCAAAAAAAAACGCGACAACGGCGTCTCTTAATACCAAAATATACCGTAATACACCGAAATACATGACAATATACTAAAATAAGGTATCAAGAGACATAATACATACATTTTTTAAACGGTTTAGGGTGTTTTTCGGTATTTTTTGGTTTTAAGAATATCCACCCCGCAACCACGGCAACCTGGGGGTGCCGTGAGTAAGCACCGCGGGTTTATGGAACTGTCGCGATGGGAATTATCGCCGAAACACCAATTAGAATCTCCCCGACGTGGAAATTTTAACTGAGGGGCATTGGCCCTAACTTAAAAACCTAACTGATAAAGCTAACGATAGATTCATCCCGAATGCAGAAACACGGGTAAAACTTGATTAAATGATATTGGGCCTGTAATATCAAAAATTTGGAACATTTGACGAGGCGGCGAGAATTCCCCAAATGGCGGTGGGTACCTGGAACTGTCGCCGATCGGAAACTCGCCGCCGCGGCGAGTTTCAATCTGAATTACGGGCCCAATTTTACACATTTAATCAGGTTTTGGAATAAGGACGAGGACTTGCGGTATTTTCAGAGACACTGACAAATTTTTCCTGCCCCAAATAGTGTTTTTTCAAATGGAGATAATTTTTTTCCCGGAAAGCAATAGTTTATACAATAAAAAAAATTCTTCACCAAATTTTTATGGTCGCCTTTTCCCTTTAAAAAAACACTAAATTTTCTATAAAAAAAAAAAACTTACCAAAAAAAAATTTCGGGGTTCAGATAATGGAAGTGTTAATAGAACATCCCAAAAACCCAAACCTTTGCCAAACCCTTTAAGGGTTTAAAATGAAATTAGCCAACCAACCCCAAAGTATACCAACCCCAACCCCTTAGGTTAAGGTTAGATTAGGTTTTATTAAAACCTTTTAAGGTTGGGGTTTGGGTTTACTTTTGGTTAAGGTTGGGTTTAGGTATATTTTGTGGTTAAGGTTGGGGTTGGGTTTTTACTTTGTGGTTAAGTTAGGTTGGGTATATTTTGTGTTTAAGGTTGGGTTGGGTTTTTCATTAAAACCTATAAGGGTTAGGAAAAGGTTTAGGTTGGTATTTTCTTTCAATCGTTTTCCCTGTTATCTAAAACCCCTGACACTTTTTTCCCCGGTCAAGTTTTAGTGCTTTTTTGATGGAGTTTTCAGTGTTTTTAAGGGAAAACGGCGCCCTTTTAAAATTTTGGTTTTTATTTTTTTTTTGTATGAAAACTTTTTGGGTTTTCCGGAAAAAATAAAACTATCTCCATTCGAAAAAACCTATTTTGGGCAGGAAAAATTTGTCGGTTTTACTGAAAATGCCGCGCAGCCCTGGGCCATTATTCCCTAGGTTTCCCTGTTTTTCGCTTTTCGGGATGAAATGCCAAAAAGCTTGCCTTGGGTTTAAGTAAGTGCAAGTCCGGTTTGGTTAAAAATTTCCCGTCGGCGAGAATTCCGGGTTGGTTTTTTTGGCAAAAAAAATCCCATCGAGGGGGGGTTTTTATAAACCGCACCCCCTACGTCTGTCCCCGCCCTCACTACTGTGGTCCAGCCTGTGATAGCATCATGGACATCACCCGGGGTCATAGAGTTCCTCAGGGGAAACATCGCAACCTTTAATAACACAAAGAAAAGGTTTTTTTCATCGGCATTCGGCTTTGTTATACTTTAAGCTCCAAGGTCAAACGATGTGTAGCTTTGATTTAGTGATCATTGTATAGTCCCCCATGTCGATCTCTCAGAAAAATGTAAATCTAGGGTTCACGAGTATTATCCTTATTTTTGAATAAAGATAAATAATTTTCTTAAATTAGCTTGCTGTCAATACTATAGACCCTTAATCCTCTCTGCTGCCCAGACATAGTGAGGCTGGGTCGCCCACGGATAAACGATTCGCTCCGTCCACCGCTGGGCGTCGATGCTGGGCAGTTTTTCAGCCACTGGACGGCCATTGGACGCCCAGCCCACGCTAAACCGCCCAGTCCACGGGTAAAAATGGCTAGTGTGACCGCCCCTTTACCAGTTGATTTCCACTTCAGGGGATCCCAATGGTCCAAAAAAACCCTAGGTCGGAGGGTTGTGGGGGGGGGGGGGTGCAGGTGGTCCCTACTTGGCCCATGGCCTAACACTTCCGTGGGTACAGATTTCTTGCGGCACTGGCAGATGCCGGGTGGCATATTCTCGTTTTCTGGAACAGTATGTCGCGTTTACTCTTGAACACGTCAGGTTAGGTTACGTTAGGTTACGGTTAAGGTTGATTAAGATTAAGTAACAGTTCAGTTATAAACATTATCAGTAACTTCGTGTGGGTATCACAATGGGCGTATTTTCGAGAAAATCCTATGGTTAGTTTCGGAGTTACAGCCAAGCGTCTTCACTCGGAAACCACATACTTGCATCGAGCTGGGGAATATGCTGCCGGGTGAGGGAGGTAGCACTCTTTCGTAACGCTAGATGAGCGTATAATATTGTTACGATTGTAGTACTGTAATCATGTAATTGTGTGTGTGTGAATTTTTTGGGTGGCGTGCGAGGCAATGTGTGTGTATGTGTGAATGTCTGGGTAGCGAGAGGCAGGAGTGAGAGAGGTCTGGCAGGGGCGCGCCGACGCGCGAAAAGGACAGAGGAACAGTCGTCGCCCGTCCATGGTAACGCTCGGATCTGTTCTCCCACTTCTCTCGCCTATACGCCTGTGCCCTGGAATGCTTGAAGCGTGTGCTTGTTTGTGAAGATAAGTGTATACACTCCCCTCCTGTAACTGTGTGTGCCTTCTCAAGTACCATGTGGAAATAAATGGTTAAAGGAGACGCTCTTTTCCTTGCCAGTGCTCTGACCGTAGTTAGTAAGTGTAGTCCTCGGATCACCAGCCCCACGCCGAACTCAGACCAGAACAGTGAACTGTCTTTGGTAAGTTACGGGGGAGCGTAACAAATGGTGTCAGAGGTGGGATTGTGTTTGTTAACAGTGAAAGTCGTGGGTCACGCCTGGTGGTCCTGGGAAACAAAGACGGCAAGATGGCGTCAGAGAAACCGGCAGGTTTTAGCGAGGAAGATGGCGCGCGCATGCCAAGTGGGGAAAAGGACAGTGTTGAAAAGGACAGTGGGGAAAAGGACAGTGTTGAAAAGGACGGAGACTCAGGCGATGAGCAGAAACCCGACGTAATGACACTCCTTACCGCTATGATGGGGAAAATGAACGCACAGGCCGTACAAGCAAGGGAGGCGGAAGAGAGGGCACGCGAGCTTAGAGTCGCGATGCATGAAGGCTGGCAGGCCGTGCAGCGAGAGTCCCAGCAGTATACAGACGAGAAACTGGATATTGTCAAGGAGGAGCTGCTGGGGGCGGTCGAGCTTGTAAGGAGGCAGGCAGAGGAGGCCGCAACTGTCGCTCTTAGAGGAGTAACCGAGTGCAGAGGTGAGCTGGCAACATTGCACCAGGCGATAATGGATGGAGAGCATAAGGGCGAAAATGGACAGGCCGGGACGAGTGACTTTCGACCTTACGACCATAGACGGCTAAGTGTGGAGTCAGCAAGGCCGTGGGGGGGGTTGGCCGCCATCGCCACCCCCGCCTCATGGAGCGACTTCACGCATGCCTCTCTCTCCTCCGCTCTCCCCATCCCCTTGCCTCCCAAGGGGCCTGTGGGACCCTGCTACCTTTAAACCAGCCGTCACGTCACACCAAACCCTGTTACAGTCAGCCCAGTAGGAGGAAGCCGGCAGACTTTGACGGTAAAGTGCCGTGGGAGGCTTACAAGGCTCAATTCGAAATACTGGCGGACGCTCAGTTGTGGAGTGTTGAAGAGAGGGTGCTACAACTTGTCTCGAGTTTGCGCGGGGCGGCTGTGGAGGTCTTTGGGGGATCTGACGCCGGCGCAGCGGGCGTCATACCAGTGTGTCGTGGACGCACTACAACGTAAATTTGGCCACCACCAGCAAGCGGAGTGTTACCGGGCTCACTTGAAGGGTAGAGTGAGGATGCGAGGCGAGCCACTGTCTCACCTGGCGCACGAGCTGGAGTCGTTGGTGCGCCGGGCATATCCGAAGGCGCCGGAGGAAATGGTGGTTGTTTTGGCCCGCGACCACTTCGTCGACGCCCTCATCGACCAGCGGCCCGCAGATTTACGTGATGCAGACGCACCCGGAGGACGTGCAGGTGGCCTTGGCGAGGGCTCTGGAGTTTGAGTCTTTTCTCCGTACGTCTGGTGACGTTACGGAACCCACCTTTCCCCGCCGTGCCATCCGGGCCCGCCGCGCGCAGGGCCAAGACGCCGCCCAGGCAGAGGAGAGCGAGTACAGATGCTTTCAAGGGAAGCTGCTGGGGATGTGGCCGGACCGGTCACAAGCGGGGCCAGTGTGGGCAGGCGAGAATGACGCGATCGTTGGAAGAGCTGCGCCCTCCCACCTTCCAGCCCTGCTGCTGGAGTTGTGGCCAGCCGGGCCACGCAACCAGCGCCTGCAGACAACCAAGGGCCGTGCAACAAGCGGGAAAACGCGGCCGGGCTGGGTGCGAGGGCCGCGACCCAGCCATCACCCCACGAGCCCCGCGTGGACTAAGCTGCCGTCACGTCACACCTCCAGCTGTCCAGGTGGAGGTACGGTAGATGGAAGGCCGTGCCGCCTGGTGGTGGACACAGGAGCGGAGAGAACGTTTGCCAGGGAGGACGTGGTGGACTCTAAGGACCCCTCAGTAGCCCAGCAACAGCTTTGTGGAGTCACAGGGCACTGTGTGTCACTCAAGGGACCAGTGAAGGCTCGCATCGGCGTGGGCAGTGTTGAGGAGGAGCTGCCAGTGTTTGTCGCCGCTATGGAGGAGCCGTGCCTACTGGGAATGGATTATCTGAGTCAGTGTGAGGCACTCGTGGATTTCGGGAGGCAGACGTTAAGGGTGCGTGGAGAGGAAGTGGGCCCTTGCTCCCGGTCAGCGCCGCTGAGTCAGTCATCAACCCTGAGGTGAAGCACGCAGCCCTGTGGGACTGGTAACAGAGTCCAGTGCATGCTGTCGAGGGAAGGACCAAGAGTCGGACGTCACCACTCCTGGAGGGGAACAACGGCAGGACGGTGGTGTAATGAGTGAGCAGCCTGGGAGTGGAGGAGCAGCCGTGACTGGGCTGCCCGAGTACTTGGAGGACTTGGCGCGCAGGAGCGCCGTCTGTCTGACTGAGGCACAGACGCCGCCCGGGCGAGCCTGGCTGCACACACTGTAGCCGGAGGGAGCCCGACACGGTGGTGTGACGAGGTGACGCACGCTGTGCGGTGTGCCTGCAGGGGTGGGTGCAGGTGGGGGGTGGAATAGCCGCAGGATGGGCCTGCGGGGAGGTCGAGGTACCCTTGTGCAGGAAGAGCTTCTGTTGAGGGGGGGCCGAGCGGCAACCTCTGTGGTGTAGTGGGGTTTTAATCCACTCAGTGTGGTGGTGAGGAGGTGGTGGCGGAGGTGACGCGCGGTGCGCAGTCTGCTGCAGAGGTTAAGGTGGAGGTGGTGGTGGTTAACGGGTGGTTGTAATGTTGTGGTGGAGGGGTGATGTGGTGGGGGAAAAATATGTAATTGTCAAGAGGAATTTGATTATTGTTGTGTGTCTGTATTTCTCTAGAGTGCTAAGTTAGGATGTGGATGTTTTGTTTGATATTATTTGCTTTTGTGGAAAATGTCTTATGTTACAGACGAGGACGTCTCATGTTGAAAGGGAGGGGTAGTGTTACGATTGTAGTACTGTAATTGTGTATGTGTGAATGTTTGGGTGGTAACGTCACCTCCCTTTTGCTGCGCTGGGGGAAGTGACGTCAATAAGAATTAAGAGGGCGAGGAGGAGGGTGAGAGTGAAAGAGAAGATGGAGGAGGAGGAGGAAGAGGAGGAGGAGGAGGAGGTAGGGGAAGGGGTAGGAGGAGGAGAAGGTAAGGGAAGGGAGGAGGTATGAACATAAGAACATAAGAAAATAAGGCATGGCCTTGCATGTCAGGTGGGAAATTAACTTTGCTTGTCCCGCTAAGCGGCAACAGCGGCACAAGCAAAGTGTCTCGTCCCCAGCTTGTGTGCTAGCTAGAACTCTCTCTCTCTCTCTCTCTCTCTCTCTCTCTCTCTCTCTCTCTCTCTCTCTCTCTCTCTCTCTCTCTCTCTCTCTCTCTCTCTCTCTCTCTCTCTCTCTCTCTCTCTCTCTCTCTCTCTCTCTCTCTCTCTCTCTCTCTCTCTCGAGTACACAATACTGATCAAGGTAAAGAATATGGGTGACTTACGGGAAGGGAGGGAGAGAGAGAGAGAGAGAGAGATATATGGTGGGAGGTGTCAGGTGTCGGGTCGGCGGTGAGGCCTGAGTGAGGCCATAAAATATTTGAACGGTGGCGCCGTTGGCGCGATACCCATTGACGTCATGCGCACAAAGGACTGATTTTGCCTCGACGCCCCGGGGAGGTGACGTTACCTTCTGTCTCTTTACCTTGTGTGTGTGTATGTGTGAATGTCTGGGTAGCGAGAGGCAGGAGTGAGAGAGGTCAGGGGCCAGATCCAGCAAACACATACGCCGGTGTATGTCAGTGTAAGTCTGAGATACTCCTCTTTCGAAAACTTTCTTGGATCAGGAGCTACATCTGCGCCAAATCGATGACGTCACAACGCCAGACTTGACCCCTCGGTGCAAGTCTGCGCCAACCCTCCCTGGCTGGATCCAGCAAGCGTACTTACTCCATTTCCGTGACGTCACAGGGCCAATATTATGGCGTAGATTTACACCACCTCGATGAGGAGGTGTAGAGAAGGTGTATCTCATATATATAAATAAAATGTCATTTATTATGCCTAATAGACGTTACCACCGAGGTAAGGATTGAAATATAAGCCTATTGGTAGTCGGCAGCGGCGTGTGTTTACAAATGTTTAGGAGATACAAGCCTTGGTGGGAGGCCGCCTCAGCCGTGTAGGGACTGCCTTCGGTGTTTTTTTTGTATTAGTTCGTTATTGGGCAGCACCAGTTTTTTAGACCACTAGCAGAGTCCTGTGAGCAGAATTGTTGTGGGACGAGGCGAACCTGACATCCCGCGGCTAGATTAATGTTGTTTCACTATATCGTAATTTGGACGTTTTTGAGAATAAAACTTTTGTTCTGATGCCTGCCCCTCAGTGACCTTGCACTATGGTTAGGTCACTCAGGACGCTTGACCCTCATTGCCCCTGAAGCATGGTAGTTAGGTCACCTTTGCTAGCCTTTAATGGTACAGTCCCCGAACGGAAGGAATGCTCGCCACCGTCGGAGAATGTTCCATTTTTTTTACGTCGACGAGAGTTCCTATTAAGCGACAGTTACAAGTTTATTTATTAACATAACAGTACCCAATCTATATATTTAAACAGCTTTTACCCGTGTTTGTGAATTCAGGGACCGAATATCGGGGGTTAGTTTAGTGATTGGGGGAGTCTGGGGTTTTGACATGTTACGTAACCAATGTCCATGTATTGTAGTGAAGTATAGTTTTAAATTATTTTGGGACAAGCGAAAAACTTGTCCAAAAACGAAATACCTTTTATTCTTTCATTTGCACCTATTACAAGTGGAACTCGCCGAAAACTTTTATGTCGGCAAGACTTCTCGGTTGGTGTTTCAGTTATAATGGACGATAACTGTGCGGTCACTACCGCCATTACCACATGCGTTTTCTATATTATTTTTTGTTTAGTATACTGTACAGTATTAATGCACTTCCGCGTAACCTTTAAAACTTATGGTATTATTCTAGTGTTTGCCCATACTCCCCCCTCTCCCCAAAACAAGCTTGGGGACCTGGGGAAATGCAGGATATATGGCTGGGGTACAAAATATGCGTCGCAACCACATACTTTTTGAGTTATGGAAATAAAAAAAATTCTCTAGATTTAGGGAAAATTCATTGGATTTCTTCTGAGTCCAGAGACGTGTGAACCTGACGATCCTCACAGAATGATGACTGAAGTGTTGAGAACCCCCCCAACCCCCCCCGCTAGGAGGTTAGGTTAGGTTAGATTTGGTTAGGTTAGGTTAGGTTTGGTTATCAGTGGGTCAAGCCCCCCGCTAGGTTAGGTTAATTTTGGTTAGGCAAATTTCTCTAGATATAAGGAAATTACCCTAGATCTAGGGAATTTTAACCCCCTAAACAACTCTTAAATTACGTGTTTCCGACGCATAATTTGTTCCCCACCCGAAAACCCCGCATTCCCACAGGTGCCCAAACTTGTTTGGGGGAAGTGGGAGAGTATGGGCAAACACTAGAAATTTACCGGAAAAACTAGTCAGTGTCTCAGAAAATGACCGCGCAGTCCTCGTCCATTTTCACCAAAAGCACTAATTTTAGGCAAGGAAAATCTAGTCAGTGTTTCAGAAAATGACTGCGCAGTCCTCGTCCATTTTTATCAAAAGCACTAATTTTACCCAAGGGAAAACTAATCAGTGTTTCAGAAAATGACCGCGCAGTCCTCGTTCATTTTTACCGGTATCTTTCCCTTAATATCCTACTAACCTAACCATTACCTTCGGCGAGAGTTCCCGGATTGTGTCAGGACGAGAATTTTGGTAGACGAAAGTACCAGGTACCGTTCTCATTATCCCTGAATGATACGATTAGGTCACTCAGAATGTCTGCCTCTTAACGCCCTTGAATTATATGATTATATGGTCAACCATGATGTCTGCCCCTTTTTGTCCCTGAATTATTAGGTTAATCAGGATGGCTGGCCCATTATTGCCCTAGAAATATTTATTAAAAGTCAATCAGGATGTCTGCGCCTTAATTTATTGCCTCCAAATTGTTTATTTCTGGTCAATCTGTACTGTCAATGGTACTCCTTAGTGGGGTACCGTTGATTCGGGCCGCCTATAGTAGCATGCATACCCAGCAGACAGGGCAGTTTAACGGTCGTTTTCAGAGATACCCGATTTTTTCTTTCTTGGCCTACAAGGCTTGGGGCTTGTTCTAATGGAGATAGTTTTATTTTGCTCAAACCCATAAAAAAAAAAAAGGTATACTTTGTGGTTAAGGTTAGGTTAGGTTTCATTAAAACCTATAAGGTTAGGTTAGGTTTCATTAAAACCTATAAGGTTAGGTTAGGTTTCATTAAAACCTATAAGGTTAGGTTAGGTTTCATTAAAACCTATAAGGTTAGGTTAGGTTTCATTAAAACCTATAAGGTTAGGTTAAGTTTAATTTTTTTCATTTTTTTTTGTTTTTTTGTTTTTTTGCGCAAAATAAAACTATAGTATAGTAGCATGCATACCCAGCAGACAGGGCAGTTTAACGGTCGTTTTCAGAGACACCCGCTTTTTTTTCTTGGCCTACAATAGGGGCTTGTTCTAATGGAGATAGTTTTATTTTGCGCAAACCCATAAAAAAAAAAAAAAAAGGTATACTTCGTGGTTAAGGTTAGGCTAGGTTTCATTAAAACCTATAAGGTTAGGTTAGGTTAGGTTTCATTAAAACCTATAAGGTTAGGTTAGGTTTCATTAAAACCTATAAGGTTAGGTTAAGTTTAATTTTTTTCATATTTTTTTTTTTTTTTTTTTTTGCGCAAAATAAAACTATCTCCGTTAGAACAAGCACCTATTGTAGGCCAAGAAAAAATAGTCGGTGTCTCTGAAAACGACCACGAAACTCTCGTCCAGTATGCATTTAATATAGGCGGCCTGATTCAACTGGCGGCCCGAATCAACTGTATCCCCTTAGTGTAGGGGAAGCACACTCGGTTCACAACCGGGAAGTCCCGGGTTCGATCCCCGGGTGGAGCGGAAACAGTTGGGCTGTTTCCTTAAAACCCGAGCTCCTGTCCACCCAGCAGTGAATGGGTACCGGGTGTTAGCCGGGGGTTTGTAACCCGCCTCCCGGGGTGCTGGCTTCGGCCACCACTATAAGCACTAGCAGACAGCTCTCTGCTCGGGGTAGTCTGCGAGAGAGCTGTCTGGTTACAGCAGAGATCCATCTCAGCTGCGTCAATAACTGACGAAATTCTTCAATCATCATCATCAAACCCTTCCTTATCGCTTTAAACATGATACCTCGATTTGTTGTGTCAACCCAGATGCCAGCTGAGTAATCAGCTGATTAATGTTTGTAAACATTATTTATCACGTGACAGCCTTGTGATTGGCTGATAGATCTGAATAGATAATATAAACACTGCTGTGATTCGCTATTAGCGAGGATGACGTCAATGTATTCGCCAGCCAATCAGCTGTCTCTGTGGAGATACTCCGAGATACTCCACCTTGCGCCCGGCTCAAGTCCATCTCGGCGGATTATTCAAACAGACTCGGCGCAAGAGGGGGGCGAGGGTTGCGCCGGAGTAGCATTTACACCATACTTACACCGCTTGACTTACACTTTTTTGCTGGATCTGGCCCCTGGCAGGGGCGCGCCGACGCGCGAAAAGGACAGAGGGACAGTCGTCGCCCGTCCATGGTAACGCTCGGATCTGTTCTCCCGCTTCTCTCGCCTATACGCCTGTGCCCTGGAATGCTTGAAGCGTGTGCTTGTTTGTGAAGATAAGTGTATACACTCCCCTCCTGTAACTGTGTGTGCCTTCTCAAGTACCATATGGAAATAAATGGTTAAAGGAGACGCTCTTTTCCTTGCCAGTGCTCTGACCGTAGTTAGTAAGTGTAGTCCTCGGATCACCAGCCCCACGCCGAACTCAGACCAGAACAGTGAACTGTCTTTGGTAAGTTACGGGGGAGCGTAACAATATTATGATCTCAGTTACCTTTCTCGGGGGAATCTTTAATCCCTTTTTTTTACCTCATTAGGCACGTATATGTGGAGTAACCAGATAGGATGGGGCGATCTCTCTCTCTCTCTCTCTCTCTCTCTCTCTCTCTCTCTCTCTCTCTCTCTCTCTCTCTCTCTCTCTCTCTCTCTCTCTCTCTCTCTCTCTCTCTCTCTCTCTCTCTCTCTCAACCTCTCAACACCACACTATTGTCATTCACTGATCTTTAAAAGGAAGCCACTGCAGTAAAATACATTCACTGAGAGAGCCGCACTTACTACGGCAAGGAAGAATAACTTAATTAAGATAAACTGGGTTGGTCGTACAATTATGCAGCCATGATGAATATTATATATGGTAATGATAGTATACAGTATGCAGCATCATATTGTTAGTGATGCAAGACCAACCTTTCACCTTGAAGGGGGTCCCCAGTGGTCGTCTGTTACGCCCACACGAGTATATTTTGGTCACTTGGTCTAAATGAATTTCTTTAAACTGTAAATCCAGTCTTATGAAATATTAAACTGTAAATCCAGTCTTATGAAATATTGGACTATGTTACAAATACCAAATAATTCATCATTATCGTTATTATTATTATTATTATTATTATTATTATTATTATTATTATTATTATTGTTATCATTATTATTATTGTTAATATTGTTATTATCATTATCATTGTTAGTATTATTATGCATATTAGCATCATTATTATCGTCATAACTGTTATTATTATTATCATTATTATCGTCATTATAATTTCCTGATTATCCCAAACTGGGTGGCCACAAACCGCCTGCGTTTTTCAATCTGCACATTAAATACCATGACTTTACCTCAACACACACACACACACACACACACACACACAGAGAGAGAGAGAGAGAGAGAGAGAGAGAGAGAGAGAGAGAGAAGAGAGTTTGTCCTCCTCGCACGCTTCGCCTCTGGTTGTTTTGGCCAAAGTAATAATTATAATCAAAATACGTACGAACATTAATCGTACGAAGAGCGCAATATTTCTTACATACCTACTATATTAATTTATTTCTTCATATTAATCTACCTATGTGTGTTCGCAGGCATGAGGGTCTTCGTGGGGACGATCGCGCACAGCACCGGGGCAGTGCTGATGCGGGTGTGCCAGGCAGCGGTGGGCGTCATGGGGAGACAGGTAAGCTCGGCCCTTGTTCTTACGGCTATAGTCTTTCCAATGTATCAAGTCACTTTAGTCGCTTTAATTTCTACCCATTACCATTATAATTATATACATATACATTCCTACTCGATCCCCCTATGGTGAGCGAACAATACCTCCCTCATAAGGGGTGGGGGGAATAAAACTACCACTCTACTAATAATCGAGAGGGTGGTTGGTGGATAATTTCCCCAAGTGACTTCATAAAATGGAAAGACTATAGTAATCAGGGTAGAACAAGAAGTAACGGACTCAAGTTGGAAAAACATAGATTTTAAAGGGAAATAGGGAAAAACTGGCTAACAAACAGGGTAGTAAAGGATTGGAATGAACTCAGTCGTCAGGTGGTCAGTGCGGAGTCAATAGGGAGCTTTAAAAGGAGGTTGGATAAATTCATGGATGGGGATGAAAGGTGGATGTAGGTAGTGTTAAGTAAAAGGAACTACCACGTGTAGGTCTCGCGGCCTCTTGTAGCTTCCTTATTTTCTTATGTTCTTATGTTCTTGTGCCTGTCTCGTGTCTCCTAACATCCTCCTCCTGGAACATTCCAGTATTTTTTTGCCACCTCACTACCTATCTTGAGCCATTCCCACGGGCACATATGGGATTAAATTACTATGTTTGTACTAGTAAATCATAGCAGAATTTGACATGACATAGACTAGACATGATTTAGAATATGTGTAGGTAAATCAGTTCAACACGACACGAGTTTGCAGAGACAAATGGAAGCACAAATACCCATAAAATGTTAAAGTTTTACGAGTTAATATAATTATATGATGCTCTAGAGGTTTCCCATGTGATGTACGAGTTGAAAAAAAATGAAAACCATAATGCACATGATACTATCAGAAGAATTATCTTCTCAAATATGTGAAAAAATATAGGGAACAAAAACCTCAATTATCGAGGCTATCGAGAAACTAGCAACGTCGCGTGACTCACTGTATTCTCCAGGCTGTACTCTCTCTAGTAGAATGTCTGCTAAACCAAATTGAAAGTAAACCAAGTCCCAAAGTGGGCGGTATTACCTTCCCTCTTGGGGGCGTTGGAAGGATCCAATTGGGGGGGGGGGGGGAGACGATAAGGAAAAAGGTGGTAGGATATGACCAAGTTCTTTTTTTCTTACGAAATCTTTTTGACAAAATCTAAGTCGCTGCACTTGCGTACCCCAACCCCTTTACGCTATTGCTATATAAGTACCCAGTGATAGTTTAATCATAAAGAGTCATCATGATAGTGTAAGTACATTCCTTTGCCCCCCATATGTGTCCTGTACCACATAATTGTGTCATGTACTTGTCCATTGTGTCATAAGATTTTTGGTCACAAGAGACACTTCTGACCGCTATCCAATAATGTGGAACAAAGTCAAGAAGTACGCACTTTAACATCATATATCGTAGACCGGGGCTTCACTGCAGCTCCCAGTCTACCAAAATGATACAAGGGATGCGTAACTTTATTTATGAGAAGAGATTGAAGTTATTAAAGTTACACTCACTCGAGAGACGCAGAGTAAGGGGCGATCTGATATAAGTTTTTAAGTGGATAAAGGGATTTAATAAAGGAGAGGTAGGAAAAGTTCTTACGGCTATTAACCAGGATAGAACAAGAAGTAACGGATTCAAGCTGGAAGGGCATAAATTTAGAAAGGAAATAGGGAAAAACTGGTTCACAAATAGGGTGGTGAATGATTGGAATGGACTCAGTAGACAGGTAGTTAGTGCGGAGTCATTGGGGAGCTTTAAAGAGGGGCTGGATAGGTTCATGGATGGGGATGGGAGGTGGATGTAGGTAGTGTTAGGTGACAGGAACTACCACGTGTAGGCCTCGCGGCCTCTTGTAGCTTCCTTATTTTCTTATGTTCTTATGTTCTTATGTTCTTATGTCTCTTTCCAAACTAAGAAGCAGAATTAAAATTGCTGAACGTGGGGATCTAAGACTTTTTAGTGCCTTCCAGCCTGATAATATTATAGAGAGGCTTGTATGCCTGCACCAAGCACACGATCCCATTAAAACTGTGAAAGCAATGTTGTTACTTGTTACAAATGAAATGGGAATTTACCTTTACATAATGCTAAATCAGCAAAAGGAATTGGTTTAAAAAGTTGTTCAAGTTTGAAAAAATACACAGGTGTGTCAACAGTGTTAGATTGGTTGTTTTGAATTTGCAGCAGACCTAATATCAAGAAAAAGCTGTATTCGTTTGCATGTGTAAGGGGGCCCGGGGGGGACTGTAGGGGATGTGGTTTGGTAGCTAAGAGAGTGGCCCATAAAAGTTTGGGAGCCAATGAGCTAAAGTCCAGTGATTCCCAACCGGGGTTCCGCGGAACCCTGGGGTTCCGCCGACCATCACCAGGGGTTCCGCGAGAAACCGTAAAATAATTATGTGCTATTACAAAATGACAGTGATCTTAATTCTAATTATAATTCCTACTCAACAACCGTCACAAACACTTTCCAGACACCAACATACTCGTACGGGTCAAGTCAGTACAATTATATATTAAATGAGAGCAAAAAATATGCATAGAATTAAGGAAAAATAGTGTTATTCCCGGGCGGGATACGCCCTTCATTCTACTCCGCAAGTTGGCGACACAGGGTTTGGGTAGGAGGGTGACGCAACCCCGACGAGTATCTTTCGTGTCACGATCCCCAGCCAAAGCCGTTCACACATTTTCCCTTCAGTCAGTTTTGAGCAGGCGCAACCGAGTGAAACGTTGGTTAATAATCTCACCAGTTTATTAGTTTAATACGGATTTTTAAAGACTGAAGCATGTTCAAATATTTGAAAAGAAAGCATGTCAGTGGAAGAGGAGGCAGTGACGAAGATCACAAATACACAGCCAAATACGATAAATGAAAAGTAAAGTGATGTAAAAAAATCGCCTTTAAATAAACAGTTATCTGGCCATTGGTTTCACATGGATGGAGAGAAAACTGCCCCTTTTCCCTTTTGTGCATTGTTTGTGGAAAAGCTCGCTAACAAGCTATGGCCCGGGCCAAGCTAAGCGACACTTAACTACTAATCACAGCCACTTTTCAATAAATTTGTGTTATTTTCGAACTCTTGGATTCCCAGAACAAATAAAAGTTTTGAAAGAAGGTAACCATCAGTGTTTAAGGCCCAAGAAGCAAGCTATTTTATTGCTGACTAGTTCCCAGAAAATTGAAAATCAACTATTGCAAAGCCTATATGCCTGCTTGCCAAATAACTATGAGAACAATGCTAGTGAGAGCTGAAAGTGAATTAAGCAGGTTCCTGTTTCTGATAATACAATGGTAGGCGTTTGGATGCCCTGTTAAACAATATTTCTGGTATTTTGTCGGGAAATACTGCAAAAAACAACTTTGCCTCCAAGTAGATGAGACAACTGCTATAACGGGTAAAGCTCAGCTGCTGGCATTTGTACGATTTGAAAATGAAGGTGAACTAATGGAAAATTATTTTTGCTGTAAAGAACTCCCCAGAAACTACCAAAGGAAACGACATTTTTAACATTTCTTCTTACCTGGAAATCTTGTGGTTTGTCATGGAACCGATGCGTTGAATCTGCACTGATGGTGCTCCCTCAATGATTGGCTCAGTACAAGGCTTTGTATCACGCGTGAAATAAAATACCCTGAAGTCATAACAACTCACTGCTTTCCCCACCGAGAAGTTCTGGTTTCAAAAACTATTGGGGATGATTTAAAAAAGCCCTTGATATAAATGTGAACATGGTCAATTTTATGAAGCAGCGCCCTCTGAAGTCTCGAATATTTGCAAGGTTGTGTGAAAACATGCACAAAGATAACGTGACGCTTCCCCAGCACACAGAGGCTCGATGGCTTTCGAGAGGAAAAAGTTTTGACAAGGGTATTCGGCTGCGACGGGAAACTGCTGCTTTTCTTCAAAGAGTAAAATTTAAATCCAGTTTCTGTGAATGTCTTGAATCTACAACGGGCAATGAAACTAGCTATTTAGCAGATATTTATCAGCTTTTAAAATAACTTAACACCAGCATGCGGGTGCGAGGAGAACATTCTGATTTCCCACAGACCAAACTTCTTGCATTTAAGAATAAACTCGCTGTTTGGAAAAGCACCTTCAAGAGGAAACGTCGAAATGTTTCCACTCCTACTTCAAGTTCAAACTCAGACTAAATATGAAATGTCATTCCATAATTACAAGTCATTTGGGGATCACTGTCAGAAAAACTTCCTAAGTACTTCCCCTACTTGTCATCAGATACGTATGACTGGGTGAGAAACCCCTTCACTGAGTTTCACCAAAGTACAGAAAAACCTACTTAGCCCTGCAAGAAGAGGAAGAACTGAGTGAACTACAGTGCGATCGACCTTGAAAATGAAATGTAATGAAGTATCACTTGACAAGTTTTGGATTTCAGCAAGCAAGAGTACCTGCCCATCTCAAAAAAAGCATTGGATGTTTTACTCCAGTTTTCAACTTCTTCCCTCTGCGAACAAGCTTTCTCATGCCTTGACCGTCATTAAAAGCAATCAAGAAATTGTCTTTGTCTGTCGAGGAATAACTGCGTGTGTGTTGTCAAAAATTCGGCCCAAAAATTTTCACAGGTACGCAAAGAGAAACAAGCCCAAGTGTCACACTGAAGGTAAGTCATAAGATTATTGATTTATTAGTGTGAACTCTCATGGCATGTGATGTAATTGTAGATTCATATGAATTATTGCTCAAGAACTTTTCTTAAAAAAATAATAATTATATATATATATAAGTATAATATATATATATATATATATATATATATATATATATATATTATATTATATATATATATAAAATTATATATATATTATATATATATATATATATATATATATGGGTATTTTTAAACGATTGAAAGAAACCTGTAATCATGTGTGTGAATGTTTGGTGGCGTGCGAGGCAATGTTTTGGGGTATGTGTGAATGTCTGGGTAGCGAGAGCTGGAGTGAGAGAGGTCTGGCAGGGGCGCCCGACGCGCAAAAAGACAGAGGAACAGTCGTCACCCGTCCATGGTAACGCTCGGATCGGGTTCTCCCGCTCCTCTCGCCTATACGCCTGTGCCCTGGAATGCTTGAAGCGTGTGCTTGTTGTGAAGATAAGTGTATATCCTCCCTCCTGTAACTGTGTGTGCCTTTCTCAATTACAGTGGAAATAAATGGTTAAAGGAGACGCTCTTTTACTCCCCAGTGCTCTGAACGTTACCAGTAAGTAGTCCTCGGATCACCAGCCCCACGCCGAACTCAAGAACAGTGAACTGTCTTTGGTAAGTTACGGGGGGGGGGGCGTAACAAATGGTGTCATAAGTGGAATTGTGTTTGTTAAAAACATGAAAGTCGTGGGTCACGCCCGGTGGTCCTGGACGGCAGATGCGTCGGAAAGGCCGCGAGGTTTAGGGGGGAAGATGGCGCACGCATGCCCAAATGGGAAAAGGACAGTGTAAAGGACGGGACTCAGGCGTATGACAGAAAAACCGAGAATGACACTCCTTACCGCATGATGGGGAAAATGAACGCACAGGCCGTACAGCAAGGGAGCGGAAGAGAGGACACGCGAGCTTAGAGTCGTCTAGAGGAGTGCCTAGTGCAGGTGAGCTGGCAACATTGCACCAGGCCCATAAGGGAAAAAGAGCTGCCCCTGTCCCTGGGTGAGCCCCCTGCCGACCTGATGCAGGGTGAGGCGTGCGTCGTCCAGAGAGGGGGACGGTGGGGGTGGGCGAAGGAAGTGCCCTTGCTCGCCGGTGCGTCCCGAAGGAGGTGGTTCCGGATGAACGGCGCCTCCCTCCTCCCCTTCCTGCCCCGCCTACCTTAAGGGCCGGCACCACCAAACCCTACACCTTTTTCTCTCCCTGCCTGCCCGCCTTCGTCATCCAGGACCACCTGCAGGGCGTGCCGTTTAGGAGGGCCCTGGATCGTTGCTGTCGACGGAAAGGGGGCCATGGAGGCCTGCCGGGCCGTTTTGGCGGCGCACTGGGAGCAGCGTAAGAGTCAGGAAGGCCTTGCTGGGGGCTGCGGCCAGACGGTGGGAAGGGGAGAGACCCCTCACTTCGCCCTCGCATGGGGCCACCCGAAGAAGGCCGCAGGCGTGTTGAGGGGGTGGAAGACGCGGGACCAAAAGGGAGGCCTCGGAGGAGCCAGGATGAGGAGGGGTCCCCATAAAGGGCCCCTTCCCGGTGTACAAGGAGGAGACGAGCGCAGGGTGGCTTCCGCCGAAGCTGTGGCAGGTGGATGATGGTGGGAGAAAGGGTCCGCGTGCCTCCAGCCCTTTTCTTCTATCAACAGGCGGCCAGTGCGTGCTGCTAGTTCCTCCCGCACTTCAACGGCGTTCTGCAGTGGAGGGCATGGTCTGTCAGGGGGTGTGGCACTTTCCACGCGGAGATAGAGCGTGGGAACGAGGGGAGCGTTGGGGGGTTCAGTGGATGTGGTCTCCTGGGACTGTGGCTACCTCTGAGGCGCCAAGGGTGGAGGAAGTTCCTGGGTTGTGGCGCCTGCGCTGAGGTAGCTGTCGGGGTTTCCTGCTGGAGTGTCCCCGCGGGGGGAAAGAAGGGCGCCTGGTGCTTCCAACACTGCATGGCGGGTGGGGAGGATGGGGGATGTAGGGTTTTGGCAGCCAAACTGTGGTGGGCTTGTTGAGTGGGGGGAGGTAGTGGTGGTGAGGAGTGGGGCGGAGGTGACGCGCGGTGCGCAGTCGCCTGCAGAGGTTGGTGGGAGGTGGTGGGTGGTTAAAAAGGGGGGTTGTATGTTGTGGTGGAGGGTTTGGGGTTGAAGAGGAGGAGGAGGGGTGAGGGTGGGGAAAAATATGTAATTGTCAAGAGGAATTGATTATTGTTTGTGTTCTGTATTTCTTAGAGTGCTAAGTTAGGATGTGGATGTTTGTTATATATTGCTGTTGGAAAAAGTTTTATGTTTACAGACGAGACGTCTTTTGTTGGGAAAAGGGGGGTTTGTGTTACGATTTTTGTGAAAATTTTTAAAATGTGTGTGAATGTTTGGGTGCGTGCGAGCAAATGTGTTATGTGTGTGAATTCTGGGTAGCGGGGAGGCAGGATTGAGAGAGGTTGCAGGGGCGCGCCGACGCGCGAAAGAACAGAGAACAGTCGTCCTCCGTCCATGTAAAAATTCTCCTTTCCCCGTTTTCTCTCCCCCCGCCTTCCTCTTTTAGCCTATACGGCTGGTGCCCTGGATGCCTTGAAGGGTGGCTTTGTGAAAAAGTGTATACCCTCCCTCCTGTAAATGTGTGTGCCTTTTTCCAATAAAATCACATGTGAAATAAATGGTTAAAGGGGGACGCTCTTTACTCGCCCGTGCTCTGAACGTTACAGTAAGTATCCTCGGATCACCAGCCCCACGCCGACTAAGAACAGTGAACTTCTTGGTAAGTTTTACGGGGGGGCGTAACAGTAGTATATTTTTTTTTAGAAAGTTTTAGAATATAATTAATTTTAAAATTAATTTTAAAATAATTTCTTATATATATATTAAAAATTTATATATATAGATATTAAATAAAAATTTTTATATATAATTTATATAATTTATATATATATATTTTTTTATAAAATATATAATTCATCCAAAAGGGGTTTGGTAATAAGGTTTTGGGGGAATCACTGAGCTAACAGATGCCTTGTCAGCCACTGTTTATATTGTCTCATGTTTTGAAACCCGGATCTAGAATAAACAATCATCCCTGTAATCCTTGTCCTGCACTATAGGAGGCTTAATGCTTCTTGTGTCATATTTTATTTATGTAGATGTGAGACTGTTCAGAAGCTGGCTACTAGGGAGGAGGGCGGCGCACCATCTCTTTTGTGGATAGGGAATGCTTCTCCCCTTCAACAATCGTATAGGCAGAATGTGTTCCCTGGATGAAATGTGATGACGTAACATTCAATTCATCATAAGGATGATCAAGCTACGTATTTTTCTTGTCTATGTAATATAGCTGTACTGTATTAAGGGGAAAATCATGAATAATGCGGAGTGGCTTTGAAAGCAGTATCGTAACTGATTAGAGAGAGAGAGAGAGAGAGAGACTGCTTACCCACGGCCTTCTTATACTGTAGAAGACGGCCGTGGCTTACCCCACTCTTCCTCCTGCTGACTGAGATGAAGCATTGGAGATCAGCAGTCTGGCAGATCCTCTCGCTATGCTACTCTCTCCTTGGTAACTCTCTCTCTCTCTGTCTCTCTCTCTCTCTCTCTCTCTCTCTCTCTCTCTCTCTCTCTCTCTCCTCTCTCTCTCTCTCTCTCTCTCTCTCTCATATCTTCCTTTGCAGCATCGTCGGTTATCCTATTAGAAAAACATGGCATCATCATCACAATAACATTTCTAGAAGAAAATACAGAATTGGTCGACATGTGTGCGGATGTGCGGCGACTTCCAATTCTAGAAGCACTATACATAAAAGAGATCAATCCCAAGCTTAACGTACAGGCAAACGACCTACAAGCTCTACCAAGCATGAAAAGAACAAAAGCAAATAACAGCCTCCCAGCAAACATTGTCATTACGGGCCGGCATCAAATCAGTGTCGGTAAATCACAAACGACATATTGGCATTGAGTGGGAAAACCCGTAATAAATTTAAATCGGCCTGGTGCGGACCGACAACTGTGCGTTCATTTTTGCACCCCGGCCTGTGTCGGTTACGTTTACTTTCTGTGCCCAGATCTGTGTCGGGCAATCCGTAACCAAAATATTGCCACTAGCTGAGCCACAACGGGCCGACATAGCATCTAAATCGTGCCATAAGCGGGCCAACACAGCAAACTGTATTCGTGCCACAAGCGGGCCCGATTTAGCATCCAAATAGTGCCATAAGAGGGCCTACACAGCAACTGAATCGTGCCACAAGCAGGCCGATTTAGCATCCAAATGGTGCCATAAGAGGCCTATACAGCAATTTAATCGTGCCACAAGCAGGCCGATTTAGCATCCAAATAGTGCCTCAAGCAGGCCGACTTAGCATTTGAATACTGCCACAAGCAGGCCGACTTAGCATTTGAATCGTGCCACAAGTGGGCCAATATAGCAGCTGAATAGTGCCACAAGCAGGCCGACAAAGCAGTTGAATCGTTTTACCGTTCTTAATGCCGATGTAGCACGCCGATTAGCTTACCCCGCCCGGATAGCTACCCTCCCACGACTACGCACGTACGGCAGATGACGTCACACAGGAAAACATTGGCTACGCCTCCTGGACCAGAACATTATCGTCGATTTCGCTTATTTAACCTAAATATATGTCTACAAAACAATCCAAAAACCTACCCAAAATTTAACCAAACCTAAATCAAACCTAACAAACCTTAATTAACCAAAAATTTAACAATTTTATTTTTATATGATAATAGAAAGGTATATTAGGTTACTTAAGTTTGATTAGGTTAAGTTAAGGCTTGGTTTAGATATGATTTAGGTTTGGTTAGGTTTAAGATAGGTTTGGGTTAAGTTTTTGTAGATTTATTAGGTTAAAAGGGAAAATGTTTTTAAACGAATCTGAGGGGGGTTAATGTTCCGGGTCCTGGAGGGCGTGGCCAAGTTTTTCCTGTGTGAAGCAATCCTGTCCCAGGTTGTGGTCTCAATAAAGTATGGCAAGGGACTATGGCCGATAACCCCACTTTAAATAACCATTGTATGGAATAACCGTTGCCGGTTGAATGGTTCTCAACTCTTACAGTAGAGCTAAGACCAAATAGTGCAACAAAGAATAAAATTATCAACTATTATTTAAATAAAATAACATATTTCCTAAGTATATCAGTTTGCTTTTAGGCAGTCGGCACGGCAGTCAGCAAATTAAATTTCCAATTGCTAATACAATCGGGCCCGATGCTCAAGAAAAATACGAAATGAACAACAATAATATGAATTTAAAATATTTTCATAAGAATATAATACTGTATTGTTACAAAAGTGGAAAAAAAGTCCAGACAAAATTGGAAAATTTTCATTAATGAACAGACAAATAACGAAATAAATAAACAAATACATAAATGAATAATAAATAATTAAATAATAAATAAATCTATATATATATATACTATATATATATATAAAATATTATATAATATTCTATATATATATATATATTAATATACATATATATATACATAAAAATACATATATATACTATAATATATATATATATTATTAATATATTTTATCTAAAATATAATTATATATATTATATATTATATATATATTATTATAATTGGGGAGGAGGTAGGGAGGGGTTAGCGTCTCCGACTGGCGTTTCGGTGACCCGATTTCGTCCCCGAAAACCCAAACCTTTCTGCACCGTCGAGTGGCCTAAGAACACCCACATGCTGCCCATCAACTCTACCTTCGACTGCGAGTGCATCGGAGGACACAGGGGGGCGGCATGAGCCCCTATTCACAGGCGTCACAAAAAGAATTCTGCCTGCGCCACCACGGGCGAGGCCACCCATCAGAGCCCCAAGTGAACCTCCAGAGCCTACCATCCGAGCCCTGGGTCACCACTGCCTACAGGCGCTATGGCCAGATGTAAAAAAAAAATATATATATATATATATATATTATATATATATATATATTATATATATATAAAATATATATGTCAATTTTACCCATAAAAATATAGTTATAACAGGGAAACTCTTATGGCTCTTATGGAGCTGTCATCCTGCTCACGCACTATTTATGTACTATGTACTATATGTGACAAAATCATGAATATTGAGATGCTGCAAATCTAAATGATGAACCCCCGAGAATAAAAATTGGATAAGTATCATCGATGTCTAACTTCAAAGACATTATGGGAAAATCTGACGTTAAACAGAAGGAAGAAGGAAAATTTAGCTGAAAGTCTATCAATCTCTGTAAATTTAGGTTAGGTTAGGTTAAGGAAAAAAGATACCGAAATGTATCAGAAAATATCAGGTTTCCCTAACCAATGAAAACATATACGACCAGAGGTGTTAAGTTCTCAACCCTAGCAATCGGATAAATAATAGAATTCCCACCATCTGTCAGATGTGCAGGGCCAGTACTGGTGTACAGGTCCTGTACAGCAGGCCACTGGTGTCCTCTTCTGTTTCATTTAAAGATACAAACATCTTGGGGTAAAGACCCTATGTGCCATGCTCACATGTTGGTGCTTCTTCACCACCTAAAAGGCTTTGATCACAAATGCCAAAGAAAACTAAGATTAGATTTTCATGATCGAGCACTGTCAAATTTACATAACTCTTTGCAGATATCTTTTTTGTTCTATCGGCCAATAATCTTCACAAAAGAGATTGTTCAACCTGCAATCACCTCAATTACACCTTACAATACAAATATAGACCACAATCAGGGGGCGCACCGAGGGGGGAGGCCATGCGGCCATGGCCCCCCTCCCCCCTTTACAAAGAAAAAAATATAACCAATTTAAATATAAGATAGCCACCAATATATATATTTTATATTATATAATATATATATATTATTATATATATTAATATAATAATATATTTTTTAATATATATATTTTATATAATTTATATATATATATAAAAGAGGCCAATATATATTAATATATATATATATTATATAGTATAATATATATAAATATATATATATATATATATAATAGATAGATAGATAGATAGATATAGATAAAAAAAATTAGACCTTTATTTAAAAAAAAATATATATTTGTTTCTTTTGGGGATTTCTATGTTTGATTTTTTTCTTCGATTTTTCATTACTTTTTTTTTATTTTTTTTATTTTTTTTATTTTTATTTTTATATTTTTTTTTTTTTTTGTTTTTCATATTTTTTAAATTTTATATATATATAGTATGATATATATATATTATATAAATTATATAAAAATTATAGTTATATATAATAGAATATATATGATATATATATAAAATATATATATAATTATAATATAATAGTAATTTAAAATATATATATATTATAATATATATAATATATTATATTAAAATTATATATATTATATATATTTTTTTTTTTTTTTTTTATAAATTTTTTTATAATTTAATTTTGATAATTTTTGTTTAATTTATTTTTATTTTTTTATTTGTTTTTTATTTTTATTTTATATATATTTAAATTTTATAATTTTTATTATTATACTAAAATTTTAATATATTTTATAAAAAAAAAAAAAAAAAAAAAAAAAAAAAAAAAAAAAAAAAAAAAAAAAAAAAAAAAAAAAAAAAAAAAAAAAAAAAAAAAAAAAAAAAAAAAAAAAAATTTTTTTTTTTTTTTTTTTTTTTTTTTTTTTTTTTTTTTTTTTTTTTTTTTTTTTTTTTTTTTTTTTTTTTTTTTTTTTTTTTTTTTTTTTTTTTTTTTTTTTTTTTTTTTATTTTTTTATTTAAAAAAAAAAAAAAAATGTTTATAATTTTTTCTTTTATATATATATTAATATATAAACCTATATTATTATATATCTAGATATATCTATATTAGATAATATATATATATTTATATTAATTATATTATATATATATATATATATATAATTTTATATTCCCCCCCCCCCTTTAAATTTTTGGGGTACCCCACTGCCCCAAAATACAAAGACCATTAATGATTAACCCAATCAAAAAGTTGGTGCAAATCATAATGGATGAAAAGCTGTCTAAACTTTTATGTTTTACTTAAATATTTGATTGTACAAACCCTTGAAATTGGGGAGAAAAATGTTTTTAGAAATTTTAAGTATCCAAAACTTTGGTTTTTTTTCTTTACGATTTTACTTTTTTTTTCCTACACCTATTTCTGCATTTTCGGGTGTCGCAAAAAACAAAAATTTCACTCTCCAAATCCATCGCAATGCATTTTTCCCTAAAATTGAGATCAGACAGAGTGTGAAAAATTGCCCAAACCCTAACCTGGACTTTGGGTTGCGTAGCCTAACCGAAGCAAGGTAATGGGAGATAACTGCAAAATGGGCATTTCCGAAAATTTTTTAAAAAGACCATTTTTTAACACTCGAATACTGGAATAAACAATTTTACCACATACTCAATTAAGGTTGAAAGTACCAAAATATCTTAGAAATGTGCTAAGGTGAGTTTTTAAAATTTTAAAGACGGTTAAACTATTTTCCTTTGTAATGTATTAAATGCATAGAACCGAGCGGGTTTTTTGCTTCTTTAAAGAAGATGACAGTTAAAAGTTTGACAACATTTCAAAAAATACACTTTTTTAGACGTTTTGACTAAAAAAAACACTCCATTTGTAAAAGTATAAAATAATTACCTTTCAAACCATAAACAAACTTAATCTAACCTAACACCCTTTCCCCCTTTAAACAACCTAACTGCCCTTGCCTTTAAACAAACCAGTCTAAAAAAAATTTGGCAAACTTTTTCTTTTTCTTTACACTATTTCCCCTTAGAAAACATAGAAGGGAAAAATATTTGAATCCAACCATCGTTCAAAATATCAGCCCGTATTAGTAGGGTCAGTACTGCTGTAAAAAAGGGCTACATCGACACCCTTCATCAAAATTCCAGTAAAACGCAGTTTAATAAAATTCCCCTCATTGCCCAAAAATTTCCTGACATAACTGGGGGGCTGCCCCCCATCCAGACCCCCACCCCCACTAGTTAACAACCTAGCTTGGGCACGATTCTTATCCATTATAACCTCGGGGGGGGGGGGGGGGGGGTTTTTGCCCCCCCAACCCCCCCAGTTTTTATTTCATTTCCGTCGGTTATAGGGATTAGAAATGCTGCAAATTGCTTTCTATAACTTGAGGACGGTTTAAATCGTCCCTTGTAATGCTTTAAACTGCATTACAGTAAACCCCAATCACCAAGTAAACATCTTCCCCGTACAACCCCCTATTACTTAACTCCCCTGAACCCGGTACAAAAATTCTGAGTCCTTTCCCCCCCTTTATTAGCGGGGGGTTTTTCCTCCAGCCACAGATCACTTGTGATATCTCTAACACGAAAATTATAAGTGGGGGAGAGCTGCCCCTTACCCCCCCTCCCCCCAAACACTCCCCTGAACCCCTAAAAATATACTAGTAAAATTGCTTTTTAACCTCACTAAAACCTAGCCTAAACCTCACTTAACCAAGCCTAACCTCCTAATAGCCTCCTGAAGGACCCAAAAAAAAGTATTACTAACCTACCTCAATTAAAAACCCAAACCCAACCTAACCTGAAAAATTTTAGTTTCCTCAAATTAAGTTCGCTAGGGGGTTATTGGGAAGGTTTGGGGCTATAGTGAGGTTAATTTTATATTATTTTGGGGGGACCGAGGAGGGGTCATTTTGGGGGGGGGAGGGGTTGAAAATGGCATCTCACCCCACTTTTTATTTCGGTTGGGGATCTGAAATGATTGTTTGGTCTGAAGGAAAAAAAACACTAATAAAGGGGGGGAAAGGGCTCTAGAATTTACCATGATAATTAAACTGTGAAAAAACAAAAAAATAGCAGCTCCGTTCCGTTTCTCAGCCTGAGGCTTGTTTTTTTATAACTCTTGTCAATTGTCTTATATTTTAGCATTATCATCTCTAAGATGTCTCACCCTTTCCTATACCCTTTTTAAGTCTTTGTGGGTAGAGAAGTCGATCCTCAGCCTGAGAGGCCTGTAAAACATAATTTAGCGCCGCGGCCCTTCCTTCCCCGGAATATTTTGAATTTGGTACAACAAGGGGGCAAAGGCCAAAACTGACTGCCTGGCTACGATTCCCACCTAATAAATCAACAAATTTTCCTTAATCCGACTTTGCACCTACTTAAAATCCTTGGCCCGGCCATTCGTCCACCACTTAATATATTATCCTTGGGGCCCATCAAGGAAAGACTGTGTTGGCCCGTACGAATTTTTTAAAAATTGCCCGAAACAGTTTTCCCGCTGCAGGGCCGACACGGTTTATCCGATTGCCGAAACCCGTCGCCCTGCCCCCCGGGCCGATACGTACCCCCCACAAACCGCACAGGCCCGCTAGCCCTGTTTGCGGGGTACTCCAGAGAAACAAAGCGAGGAGTCAACAACCAATAGCGTCTCCCATCCGGAACGAAACAGAAGCTTTTACCAAAACGCCGCCACAGGGTCGTGGCAGCCAAATTCATCAATAAATGCGCTTCACTCCGCCTAATCATGCCCCCTCTAAACTGAGAAAACACTTCCACATGCTGCTGAAAAGGGTTTTTAGACCCGAAATCGCGAGCAGCAAAAAAACGAGCTACGGCGAGTCATCAGGTTAAAAAGGGAATGACACCTTTAAGACAAAAAAATATCTGTAAAAAAAAAAATAAAAGCTGAACTACTTCACTTTTAAAAAAATATTTAAAATTTTTATTTATATATATTATTATATATATATATTCATGTGTGTGGTGTGGGTGTGTGTGTGTGTGTGTGTGTGTGTGTGTGTGTTTTTTGGGGGTGTGTGGGGTGAGCAGGCGAACCCAAAAGCAGTCCAATACTATCATTCAAACCCCGTTACTATAACTCATTAAATTAACGTCAGTAGTCCTTTTGTAAAGTGTTTTTTTTTTATTCTTCTACCGTAGATAACATGATCGCCATTCACGTTTCTTTTTTTATTTACAGAGGTGGTGGGGGGTTAATACTTACATTTGTAACATGATTTCAGGAAAATTAAAGGGGCTTCTGGGAAAATCTGGCATTTTGTTCTTCATCTGTTTCTATTTGGGGTATAAATGAACAAATTACAAAAATAAAACCGAGTGGCGACCTCACATCCTATAGCCTAACGTAAAGAAGTCGCCAGCTAGTATTCGATCCAACAGTTTATCAGCCACTCTGGGGGGGAATTCAGGGAAATTAAGGTAAAGTAAACAAGTCTCTTATAGAGTAGCTGCGGAAGATGCTTGTATAGAAATTATTCCTCTGCCACCGTGAAAAATAAATTCTTCAGTTTGAAAATCTGGCAATCTTTTGTCTCCGCCCGAAAGGCTACTAGTTTTTACTGTCTGTCTCGCGCGAAGAAAACGTGAGAAGCAAAATCCGCAACAGTTTATATTATGCAGATACAAAGCATAAACCGCTGAAACATGGTATATTATACGTCTGATATAACTACTGTGTAACATCTTCAGTGCACATAAAAATCAGTAGTGAGTATAATTCGTAATATGTGGCGCCTTGCGACTTCACTGGCAGGGCGACTTCACTGTTATCTACGTTATTCTATATAGGGAGGTACTTAGACACTAGTTTCCACATTTTCTGTAAGTGATTCCTGTTTGTGAAATATTTGTGTTGTTTTCTCTCTTAGTCGTGTTCGTGGAGGATGCGGCTAAAGATGGACTTACAAGAACATACAACTCCCTGAGTCCTCCATTATTTACCTCACAGCAAGGTCGGAACTTTTTCAGCCACGTCTTCTTTCCTCCTCCCTTCATTTTTTCTTGTATTAATTTTTCGTTCTTTGTTTCTACAACTTATACAAACCGTTTTTTCGGGCCACCCATAAAATGCAGGACAGTCCCTGTTTTCCTTCACTCGCTTTGTGATTTCTAGCAACCCTGTAATTTGTTTCGGATTTCTAGGTAGATGGGTCTGCTGGAGGGCTAGGGTTGTGTTTAAAAGCAAAAAGTCTCTTACACGTTTGGTTTTCGCGGATCGTGTTGCACAACGTTTACACTATAATTACAGGGAACCAGAACTGTTGCTTTACTTACTCCATCAAACATGAACGGTATGTTTGGTGTAAAATGCAAACACTGATATAACCTTTGCTCTGGTTTAAAAATCAATGTAAAAAGAAAAGATTTTTTTTTCATCACGTCTCGGGGCGCATAGCTTGATGCTTAAATCGTTGTTTATCATTTTTCACCTAGGATCTTTTAACGAGAGTCGGAATTTTACTTAGCATCCTTTACAAGCTGTATCCGTTTTTCCACAATCATTTCTGCTTGCGACAAGGTGATCTGTAGATTAAGTCCTTTTTATCTGTAGCTTTGTGAACAACTAAATATTACAGATTCTCATATTTATATATTATTCATATAATCTTTTTTTATTAATGCATCCTCTCCATTCTGCCTCGTAAGTGTCCTAGCTGCGGAAGGCTTCTTCTGTACTAAACTACACGAGTCTTGTCTCTTAAAATGGTAGTGAACATGGTCTTTTATAGTATAAGATCTGACAATAATATTTACGTAAACTGGAGCAGAGGCCAACCGACCATATATGGTACATACATGTGCATACACAGTTCCACAGGTGATAGTTTATGCTCTATCACAGATTAATTGCACTTACCACCATATATGGTTTACCACGTAGCACCTTCAACGTCAGATTTTCTTGAGAGTAAAATCATATGTTCCATCCCGCATCTTACGAATCTGCCAGTCCTTCCGGCATCCATATTACGGTAACCACATGCCGGCAGAGATAAGAAGGCAGTAATGTGCATCTTAATTTCCTGCTTTTCATATTTTTGCAGCAATATTTACATTAACCAGGTCATTTATGATTACCCTTCCTATAAATGGTTACCTGAAAATGTGCTCAGCTTGTATACGTATTTAAGTATAGGCAGTGGCGTCACCAGGAAAAAAAATTGGGGGGGGCTTTAGCCCCGGGGTGGTGATGGGCGAGCGCAGCGAGTCTATCCAGCTGGGGGGTCGGGGGGTAATTTTGAAAATTAATCAGTTCCAGGGTAATTTTGAGGCCCAAAAAAGAGAAGAAAGTGGAATTAAGCTTTAATTACATGACACATAAATTAATAGAGTTATACAATGCATCATACCATATTAACTAAATTTGATAATTTGAAGAAAAAATTTATTCTGTTTATACAAAATAATAAAATTGTCATTTTTCTCTCTCCACTAACAAACACAAAGGAATTGCACAATGTATGTTTTTGGTTTGTTTCTCAGTAAGGTTTTATCTTGATAGAAAAAATATATACATAATACACTTACAAATATAGCAAGGTATTTCCCCTTATTGCACAAAACATTACATGGGATACTGTATTTAAACAAATAAAGGACATGATCATGATAAAGTAACTAAAAGCCGATTTATACCTGCCTCCACTGCCCTTACCCTGTCACCCACTGCTTAACCTGCATACCACTGTGTAACGCTGCCTCCCCGTCCTTGTTACCTGCCTCCCACTGCCTTACCCTGGCTCCCACTGCTTAACCTGCCTCCTCCTGTGTTAACCTGCCTCCAGTCCTGTTGTTACCCTGCCTCCCACTGCCTTACCCCGGCTGCCCACTGCTTAACCTGCCTCCCGTCCTGTGTTAACTGCTCCTCGTCCTGTGTTACCCTGCCACCCCCTGCCTTAACCTGCCTCCCTACTGTGTTAAACCTGCCTCCTCCTGTGTTACCTGCTCCACTGCCTTACCCTGCTCCCACTAAACTTTTACCTGCCTACCACTGTGTTTAACATGCCTCCCGTCCGTGTTGCCCTGCCTCCCACTGCCTTACCCTGCTCCACTGCCTTACCTGGCTCCCACTCTTTAACATGCCGACCACATGTGTTACATGCCTCCCGTCCTGTGTTACCCTGCCTCCCCGCCTTAACCCTGGCTCCTCACTGCCTTTACCTGCCTACCACGTGTTTAACATGCCTCCCGTCCTATGTTGCCCTGCTCCCACTGCCTTACCCTGGCTCCCACTGCCTTTTTACCTGCCTAACCACTGTGTTATACATGCCTCCCGTCGCTGTTGTTACCCTGCTCCCACATGCCTTACCCTGGCCCCACTTGCCTTCCCTGGCTCCCACTGCCTTCCCCTTGCTCCCACTGCCTTACCCTGTCTCCCACTGCCTTAACCTGCCTAACCACTGTGTTAACCTGCCCAAGGTTAATTTTCAAGTTTGTTAGCAAACATACTTCACCATTTAAATTAAACAATCAACCAATTTTTCTATAAAACGTTGAAAATAAGGTTTGCCTCTGGCATGGAAAATTGGATCATTTCCTTTTTATTGTTTTTGGGTAGCAGGCTACTAGCAGCATTTGGGGGCTGAGTCCCTTGACTTGAGGAGGGCTTAAGTCCCCCTTAGCCCCCCCGCGTGACGCCACCTGATAAGTATGAAAATGACAATGAACGAGCTGCGAACTGAGATTTGGATGAAATTTAGAACCATCCCGAAACAGTTTGCGAGGATGCTACCAGAATTAGGGTGTGGCCACGAGCTCTAGAAGATCTGTCCCAAGTGTGGTAAACTCCTGTGGAATGCGGGCGTCATACTATCACTTTTTTCCGTCTAGTTAGACGATCTCCGTTGGTTTTTTCTCGCTCTGACTATTTTTCTCGCTCTGACTAGTTAGTCCGTCTGAATCAGTCATTTTGAGTCAGTCGATCGTGATCGTCTTGATATGGAAAGTTGAAGTCAAATTTCTTAGTCAAATCAAAATCCATAGTGAACACTTTAAAGATATTCGATATAAATCAGTAATTTTTTGCAAATTATAAATTTAATACATTTGAAAGTATTAAAAATATTCACGTGACTATTGTACATGTAGATACATTTAAAAAGCCGGTTCTATAAAAGCAGCCAACATCCTCTCGCATGACTCGATTGTTGTTCTTCTTCTTCTTGTGACCTTTTCTGCTTATCGCTTTGTAGGTCGTCTGTCAAGCTCGTTGTGTTTCTTTTTCAAGACACACTCAAAATTTGTTTCTCACTCTTCAAGACTTCAACTTAAGATTATAGACGAAATGCTGTGGACACGTAGGTAGCTCAGAAGAATTTCTCGTTGTATGCATACGCGTGGCCACCCTCTAGCTTGTCTCTGGGACCACAGAGACTTGTGCACCAAGAAGGCCTTGATATTCTAGGTCTTATCTAGGTCGATATTAGGTCTACTACTGATAAATAATACACATAATTAAAGGCGTTTTCTGCGGGGATCCTGATTGCAACCGAAACATTTTCGGTTGCTCAAATTTCGATCCCTGTTCAACCATCCAGGGAAGATGATTGGCCCGACCTGCAATCATTTGTTGTTGTTGTTGTGACCGTTTGCAACCGAAAATGTTCCGATTGCAACCAAAAATCCCCCGCAGAAAACGCCTTAAGTGTATACCAGCAATAGCTTGCCCTGGCGTCGGAGCCTTGTTTGTTTACATGCAACAGCTGACTGGTAGTGCAGGCGAACGATTGTGTGTGTGTGACGGCTTGCAGTCAGAAAATTGTTAGTTATGAGAAAGTTGCAGAAAAAACTAGACGGAAAAAGTGCTAGTGTGACGCCGCCTTAATAGTAATTTCATGAGTCAAGGTGGTATTAGTGTCTGTGTGTGTGTGTCATTCACCCATGGTCTTTGTCCACGCGAGTTGGCTCGCGATCGCCAGTTTCACCCTCTCAGTGCGAGCTTGGAGCTCATTATTACCGATCTTTGGGCAATGCTGGGACCTCACACACCACACACCCCCATCCCCTTGCTTAAGGGGGACAGTAACCGCCCGAATTTGTCAAGTGAAAAATCCCCGGGAGCGCGAGGATTCGAACCGCCTACCCACAGAGTGAGAGAACGTTATCAACCTGACCATCGCGCGGTGTGTGTGTCCGTGTGTGTGTTTGTGTGTGTTTATGTATGTGTTTATGTGTGTTTATGCGTGTGTTTATGCGTGTTTATGTATGTGTGTGTTTATGTGTGTGTGTGTGTGTTTATGTGTGTTTATATGTGTGTGTGTTTATATGTGTGTGTGTTTATGTGTGTGTGTGTGTGTGTGTGTGTGTGTGTGTGTGTGTGTGTGTGTGTGTGTGTGTGTGTCATTTAATTTGCAGCTATGTGAATATTTTTTCGTTTATTTCATGTCATAATATAAAAAGGGTGCAGACAAAGCCCCTAGTTCCTCCAGGTTTTGTAGATAAATGTCTTTTCTGATAAATCTGTAGGCTACTCATCGTATTATTCGCATCCGTACAAAGCTTCTGCCCATGAGCATTATCCTGGGTGCCTCCATGCCTGAACTTCAGTGTCCTTTGTGGCCGTGACCTGGGGCAGCTGCGTGTTTTTTGCTGTTCGCTATTTTCTAGGGAGTTGTTGAAAGTGATTAACGTGTAGATAAATGCTATTCTGATTCTCTAAAAAACTTGATGCTTACCTTGTTGCTCTTTTTTTTTAGGGCTATTGAATAATCTGGTCCTGAAAACTACGAGATAAATCTTTCGTCTTGAATAGATTTTTACATAAACTATGTCGCTTCCTAATGGCGGGGGGCTGACACTGACTTTCTGAAAACTTTCCTCCCTCTCGGGTTTACCAAGACTGAATTTTTATCGAACATAATTGTAACTTTCACAAAATTATGTCTTTTGTAACTCTTAATTAACCTTGTAGTTGCATATGGGAATATCTTTGCTCCCCATGAGGTCTTAATAGTCCCGGCCGCTAAGGACCAATTTCAAGGGGAGGGGGAAACATGCCGGATAAAAGCCCCAAAATTTTTTGTTCAGGGCATTCTACAGGGTCCTAGCTATGATTTTGAGAGGGGAGACAACGATCCAATTACTCAGAAGCCTCTATGAACCATTTTTTGTGATAACGGCTAATTTCACTTAAAAAAATCTTGATGAAACAAGATTCGCCTTTAATCGCCAACACCAAAGACGAAGAGAAAGCAGGTCGGACAAGTGTCTATGCTGAAGGATGACGTGGCCCTCTTTTCCCCGTCTCTACATAGTCCACAGCACCGGGGATGGGACCTGGACACCTTCTTCAAGCATAGAATCACCCATAACCCTCCTTCTTTGGGCTGAAAGAGGGAAGCTGCGAAAAGGGGAAAATCCGATCTCACCAATTCTGGCCCAGAAGACGCAAGAAAAACCCTCTGGCTCATTTGATGTTAGAGTGCTCGTGGTGCTGCTGTGGTAACCCTCCTCCCATGACTGGCATCACTACATTTGACGATTATGCAAGTGGTGTTTTGTTCCCCCATCATGAGGCAACTGGAACCTCTATGAGAGTAGATGTGGTATGGGACAGGTACCTGGACAACAGTATCAAAAAATCAACCGAGAGAAACGGGGCAAGGTGTTACGAAGGAAGGTGGCAGGCCAGACCAAGGTCCCAGGCAATTGGCCCATTTCCTGCGTGACCCCCAAACAAGGTAGAACTCTTCCAGTTCCCATCAGAGAAGATTGTTCCACTACCTTCCCCGACGGAAGCAGGGCCCTTTTCAACATCTGGAGCCTCTGTAGTCTGCATGGCACTTTACCACTCGATGCCGCCATGTGACCACGAAGAGGCAGACCAAGAATTGTGGTCCATCTACAAGATGCCTAGAGAGTGGGTGCCCACATGCTTGGTACGCCCCCGTGGATACTGACGTTTCTTGTCCCTCCTCATCGGGAAGTATCACTTTCTAAACCAGCAAGTATCCATCGGCTGACATCTGGGGTCGCCTTCGGCAGTGGCAAGAACTTCCTTTTCCTACACATCATGGCCATCTGTAGTACTCTTGGCAAAGGAGAATCCACAGCGCTACCAGTGTTCCACAGCTTCACAGGGTGTGATACGACTTCTTCTTTCTTGGAAAGGGAAAAAGTCGGTTTGGAAGCATGGGGTGCCTATACCGAGTCACATGCCTTCACAATTTCCGTAGAACATCCACATGCACAAATCACCGTGATTCCAGGAGTTCCAGATGCTGGAACGTTTCACAGTCGTTATATATGACAAACCCGCACCCTCTGGTGTCGGTGAATGAAGCAAGAAAGGAACTGTTCTGCCGAAAACAGAACGATGGAGACAATTCCCTCAACTCAACAGGCCCTGCTGAGCAACACCAAGCGTGCAGTGTACCAGCTGGATCTGGGGCAACCTGTCCCCAGGCCCAACAACAGACCCAACTGCTGAAGGGTGGGGGTTGGACCACTGGATGCAGAAACAAGTCCTGGGTTCCTGTCTGGGCTCGCAGCCTGCGGCAGCAAAGGCTGTAAGTGAAATTGTGAAGTGTGGCCTGCAAAAGTGCTGCAGGTTGTGGCGGGAGATGTTCATAGCAAGAAAGCCGCTGGAAAAGCACCGAACTGTGCAGCTGCAAATGTGAGAGTAGCACATAATTACAATTTATGAATCATCCTGCATTGTGTACTGGTGCTTACAAAGACATGGCATTCCTCAGCTGTACAGGAAGAACATGATTGTTGTATAATGGCTTAATGATACTTATTTTTCATAATGCACCGTCAGTAATTAACCACTGGGCATTTTTTTAATTGCAAGGAGTATGTTTTTTAAATTTGTGTTTTTGCTAATAACCCCACATGGCATTTTCGCGATGTCCGCAGGGGAGTTTTAAAGTCGAATAAATATTTAATTTATGTTTTTTTTGACAGCCATATTGGAATATTTGGTTCTGGGTTATTAAATAATAATATAAATAACTTGCATCCAATAAACTTATCCTTATGACTATTCTTTAAAAACCCATTTACCCTAATTTCCACTGCGGAAAATGTCAAAAAAATAAAGAAGCGTTTCCTTATAGCCTCTGATGATGGGATCATTTGTCTCCCCTCTCAAAATCATAGCTAGGAGCCTGTAGAGTGCCTGAAAAAATTTTGGTGCTTTTATCCGGCATGTCCCCATCATTTCACTAAGCTGCCTCACTATAAGGTAAACGTTTGTCTGTACCGAAAGTGATGAAGTGAGGTGTGTGTCAGACGGAGCCACTCAGGGAGGCGGCCACCTGAGCAACCCAGTCATCCCAATGCAATGAACTGCCGTGAAGTAAATACTATAGGGTTTCTATTCACCTTCCTAACACCCTTCTGGTTTTGTCTTTCGCCTTGAAGATAGGTTGTAATCTGAAATATTAATCTTCTTTTTTCCTTCCTAAGTACATATAGCTTCTAACACCACACTCGTGTTGTTGAATTCGCTCCTTTTGTTACTTATTGGCAGCGAGCGAAGCGAGCTGCTTCTTACCATTAAGACCCGTGGAACCAAGTTTAAGCTAAAAAGTGAATAACTACTCCTAAATATTATCGGATTGAGCTGAAATTTGACATGCAAGTAGTGCTGTCAAAATCAATGGGGGTCTGTGAAACAAACTTTTTGCGTTAAACAAGCACTTAATGAGTAATTAGCGTAAACTACTCCTAATTATTGTCGGATTGAGCTGAAATTTGACATGCAAGTAGTGCTGTCAAAATCAGTGGGGGTCTGTGAAACAAACTTTTTGCGTAGAACAAGCCCTTAATGAGTAATTAGCGTAATGAGTTAATTGGCTGAAACGTGGCTCGCTGCCACGTTCCAGCCGCAAGAACTGAGCCAAAAGCAAAGGGGCCAGAGGCTGGACGCCTATACTTGATTCTTGAACTGCCGTGAAGTAAATACTATAGGGTTTCTATTCACCTTTCTAACACCCTTCTGGTTTTGTCTTTCGCCTTGAAGATAGGTTGTAATCTGAAATATTAATTGGCAGCGAGCGAAACGAGCTGCTACTTACCATAAGACCCATTCGCGTAAGGGGAGTGGAACCAAGTTTAAGCCAAAAAGCGAATAACTACTCCTAAATATTGTCGGATTGAGCAGAAATTTGACATGCAAGTAGTGCTGTCAAAATCAATGGGGGTCTGTGAAACAAACTTTTTGCGTAGAACAAGCCCTTAATGAGTAATTAGCGTAATGAGTTAATTGGCTGGAACGTGGCTCGCTGCCACGTTCCAGCCGCAAGAACTGAGCCAAAAGCAAAGGGGCCAGAGGCTGGACGCCTATACTTGATCTTCTGTTTTCCTTCCTAAGTATACATATGGCTTCTAACACCACACTCGTGTTGTTGAATTAGCTCTTTTTGTTACTTATTCTTGATGTTATAGAGTAGCATTGTCCTTAGCTGCTCTATCAATTGAGCGGCACTATAGAACAACGCATCTTGAAAACTGGCAAGTAATCCCAAGCAAATGTTCAATACCCTTCACTTTCCTTAGAGGGTTTATCAAGTGTGAATCAAGTGTGGAGCCCAAGAATGTGTGTGACCTTTGTAGACTACTGAACCTACGTATGAGAGACACTGATATACGTGTGTAATTTGATGTCCTATACCTCGTCTTGGACCAGTAACGGGAAAGCCTCACCTGCTTTAATCTGTCTGTGCCAGGATGACTCGTGTTTTTGGGGTCAATAATCTAATCAGTGGCTTATGGTCGGCAAAGACCTTAATCTCGAAAAAAAAAAATATAATCCTCTACATGGGTCGACCCACACACCACACTCAACTCTGTAAAAAGTTGTATTATGTAACTGAATAATCCTTCTCAGAACTTTTATCATAAATATGTATATATGATTAATGCTTTAAATAATCTGGGTAGCAAAGCAAGGACATTATTATTATTATTTTTTTGAATTTGTTTTAACATTTGAGCCTATAGCGCCTGTAGGCAATGATCTCCAGGGCTCGGATGGTAGACCCTGAACGTTCACTTGAGGACTGCGATGGTTGGCCCTCCCTCGCCCGTGGTGACGCAGGCAGGATTTTCATAGTGACGCCTGTGATTAGAAGCTCATGATCTAAACCTTAAAATATTTTCAGGCACAGCTAATTCATTCAGTACCTACACATAAAGTATGGAATGACAATATCGAGTGTACTGTGAACTTGTAATTCATCTACAATCACTGAGCATTATATAGTATCAGACTGTTTGACTCTTGCCACAGTGATGTTGTTATCAACAATCTTTCTCATAATTGCTTACGTAATGAGACACATAATCGGAGTCTGCATGAAGGAAATAGTTGTGTTGGTAATACTGCCTTATCGAGTCTAAAGACTACACTACCTATATGATAACCCTACGGTTTTTTCTCTCTGCTGATCACGCCAACTACCAGGGCGACTCTCAACTCTTTTGAAACTAGTCTTCGTCTTCTCCCGAGTAGTGTGTCCTGTGTAGGGGTGACAGTGTCCCCGTTCAGTGTGGCTCAAGGCTTTATGGTGACGACAGTAGACTAGAATACCTCTTATTGAACTTTTCTTCAGTAAGTCTAATGAAATCTAATAAATCTAATGTTTCAAGGTATCACTGTCTGCCGCAGTATATAATATAGTGGCTCGAAGCATTGTTACTAACCTATTGTTACTATACCAACCAGTACGCGGTGAAGGACCTCTCTTTACTAGTGTGACTCGGCTGAGGCCTCTGAGCTGCTTACTTTGCTCCGAGGAGTAAATAACACGGTCGCGGAGAAGAGAGTTTATCTGTTTCTCTCTTTGTCGCATCATGGCTGCGGTGTAGGTACGTACCTCAAAGTGTACCTGCGCCACTCTTCATGTATGCTATGCTTTTTCTAACTCTTCCTAGCCTAAATTTAAGACAATGGTACCGCCTGGCCTATCAGCTTGCCTATTTGTTTCCCAGCAAACACAAAGACGGAGGGCCTCCGGAGGCCCTCCGTATGTCTTACCGGCGGCCCTACGGAAGTGTACGACGGAGGCCCGCTGGGGTTTTGCTCAGAGACTCACCGTCGGGCCGCCTCCAGCGGCCCGACGTAGGACATATGACTACTTGCCGCTGTTACAGTAACCGATTGAGGAATATTTACGGTTACACTTTCTAAGCATATTGCAGATACAGTAATGTTTTTAGAGGTGTTGCACAGACCATTAGCCGCTAAAGACTAATGGGCCCGTACCGAGAGTCATGCTGAAGGGCGAGCGACAACCTTCGTTGACTGAGGAAGGGTACCATAAAAGGGATATTTTTCGGAACGAAGAGCAGCGACGACGGTCGTCAAAGACACGAAGGTGACCGTGTCTTTGTGCCGACCTTCGTCGCTGCTCTTCGTTCCCAAAAAAATTTCCCCTTTTTTGGTACCCTTCCTGTCAACGAAGGTCGTCGCTCACCTTCATCATGACTCGGTAGGGCCCTGGACTGTTCAACACCCATAAAACATTACTAAATATGCAATATTCTCTAAGTACAAGCCAAATATTTGTATTCGTTATCCAAGTAATATGATGAAGAGAACCCACAAATCACTTTGGACTTCGTTTATTTTTTATTAACACAAAAAAATTCAGCATTGGATTTACATGGTGAAACAGCCATGAAAACGGATGAATGAAGATTGAAGATTTGTAATTTGAGATCCATTTCAACATTTAAATAATTTGCAGGCCATACAAAACATCAAAATTATAACTATAAATCAACCAGATATTTTTGGTCAACCTTTTCAAACACTCGAATTAGCAGGATTTCCTTCCTATTTTACTTCCTGTACCTATCTCATCCACCTTCATATACCACTCTGCTGTCATACCATCCTGTCTCTATAATATCATACGCCTTTCCTTTTAACATAAGGGCAGATCGCTGGTCGACTCCACTGTAAATAAATAAATATATATATATATATATAATATATATATATATATATATATAGTATATTTTTATATATATATATATATATATATAAATATATATATATATATATATATAATAGCTGAAATTCTTAGTTGGTATACATCTTGATATTTCAGGGTGACAAAGACACTCGTCATACTTGGGGTTGTTTTTGCGCAAACGTTTCGCCAAAGGCACTTGGCATCATCAGGCTAAAAATAGTTAAAATTTAATATATTACAGTGCTAAAAGCGAACATCTAAAAAAATTTTTTTTTAAGAAACAATAAAGTATTCCTATATTATCCCAAAATTACTAACTAATAAATAAATATAATTTGTACTTAACGGACCTTGGTATGTCTGTCTGAGTTGGTAGAGGACTGAATGAACAATAGTTTCGTGGGTAACAAATTTTGGCTTGTGTGGGGCGATCGAAACGAGAGTTTGGACAATCGAAACAGTGATAGTCATTTGAGTATATGTAGTTTTGGGGTGAAGTGCTTGGTTATTAAAATCAGGGGACAGATGCTTGATGTGTATGGATTCTAATAATTTAGTGTCACTAGGGTAGTTGTGCCTTGGATAGGATCTAAAGTCTTCAAGAAAAAGGTGTCTAATCAATG
>JACEEZ010019918.1:60000-116331 GCA_016584305.1 Chionoecetes opilio | reverse complement strand
AATTTGCTTTTAACGAAGAAGAAGTGTTTATCTATCTTTACGAATGCTGAGTCACTGCATTATTACACTGGCTAGGTACAGTTAGTATTGGTACAGATTCCAGGGGGAGGTAATTACCACTCGCAATTGCTAGCATATCATTACGTACGAGCAACTTCTTATTGGCAGCAGAAAACTGTCTGACTGAGATTATTATTGCATCCTCCCGTATAAACTTACTTTCCCAAAAAAATGTTACATATGGTCTTGACTTAATTTATACGTCATTAAAATCTTAAGTGTTGAACCATTAGATGCAATTTAGTTTTCATGTAGGATCTGAAAACTCTGTATACAAAAATGAAATCCAAGAAAGCCTGTTTTTCGATTTGGCTTCAGAGTCTCCATCAAGTCCATCAGATAACTTAAATAATCTAATATGCGTTTCTGCTTTCACCAAAAAATATTTTACAATATTTGAACTTTCCTTTTGAAGTGGAGACTTGTACTCACTTGCATTTCAATTCCTGGAATTCATTATGTCAAAAACAGTGTTGAACATCATAATGAAATTGATAGTAGCTTCACAGCCCTCAAAATTACTAATTTGTTCCTGTAGACAAAATCTCAATGAATTTGCAACTGATTCATTGAGTAACTGTGATGCTAATTTAACATAATTTTTCTTCTCTCCACGCAACATGTGCAGCTCTCAATTTATTCCCTAAATGAAGCCTGTTCCAGGTCTTGAAGCTCATGCAACCTTTCAATAAAGTCCCACTTCCCTAAATATCCACTATCATCGACCAATATCTTCTTATTACCATAACAGTTCCTCACACGTTTCAACATGTGACAAGGACCTAGAAGCACACACACTGGCTGCTCTGTCACTGGGTGTTTATCAGTATATTCAATAGTGTTAAATGCAAAACTACACCCAAGATTATTTATCATGGCTATATTGGATGCTGCACCGTCACAAGTTAAAGAAATAACTGTGACGCCTGCAGAATGCAGCTTTGTTAAACATTGCGTGACTAAATTAGCTCTCTCAGCAGCACCAAGTCCTTCAATTAGGAAATATCCAACCGGCAACATCTACATGCCATTCACTGACACAACCATGAATGTTAGAGCCTCTTTAGCTATGGGGAGACTATCGTCATCAATTTCAGTCCCCATGTCAACATATCCATGACATTTTTTTCCGTCCCATTCAACCTGCTGTTTTACAGCCATTTCATCCATGATTAACAAACACAATGCAGGTTTTCCTTCATAGTGCATAGTCAGCTACGTCAGGTCAGGGCAATGGAGCGGCTCCTACCACCTGCTTTCTGCCAATCGTTGTATGGCCGCCGGCCGACCAGAATGACCTCACTTTTTCCGCGCCTCGGCCTCTCCCCTATATTCTACCTCCATGATTCGGTGGCCCTCGATTGATGAAACAAGCACTATATTGAATTCGGACTTGGAAGTACATATTGTTTATAGCATTACTGATTCTTTAATTAAGTCATAATTTCACTCAAATTTAATTACCAAAATTACAATTGATATCATAACCTGTGATTGGACACAGGCAGATGGAGCCGAACCCCACTTGAGCTGCGGTTTCTGTACGTGCAAAAATAATAATATACATGAAAAGAAGCATTTACTTCTGGCATTTTCCAAAAAAAAATGACCTCTGCTTTAGTTTTAATAGCTGGGTTTTGACTCATTGTCAAGTTTATTCATGCGCTACTAATATTCTAGGTTATGTGAATTTATTAACAGAGATAACATTTGTATAGTAAATTTTTTAACCAGGGTGGGGTTTCTAAGGGATATGATTTTATGCCTGAATACTTTGTCGTATTTTATAGTAGTCAGTCACGTTTTATGTTTATGTTGCTATTGATAAGTAATATGCTTAGATTTCCTGAGTATTTTGATGTTTCTTTTATGTTTTGTTTTTTTGCTTGCCCGTTTATTGTTCTTGTTTGCTTAGCGATGTTTATCGATACTATTCTTAACGGATGTTGATGATCTTACAGGTACGGTTTCTTGTGTAGAAGCTTATGTCTGTTTTAGTCCAAGATATCTTTTATCTTTACAATCTTTTTGTACAGATATTTCTATCTGATTTTTTTAAATTTTATTTTGGCTTTTAGTAGCCATTGACCTCTCCTGGGCTGGGTGGTAGGCCTGGCGGTTCACATCGAAGACTGAGGATGGTTATGGCCGTCGCCCTTGGTGGCGCAGACAGGATTTTTTATTGTAACACCTGTGATTAATTGTTCATAATGCCCATAATGGAGGCTCATCATGCTCCCCTGAGTCTCCGAAGATCAATAAATGGAAAAACATTTGGTTGTTCTTAGGCCACTCGACGGTTTCGAAAGATCTTGAGTGGATATTCGCCTAATCGGGGATCGAACTCGATGACCGCGCACGCGCACTCGGAGACGCTAACCAATCTGCTACCGCCTACCCAAATGATTGCGAATATTGCTGAGTGTGTAATATTTTAATTTTGTGTATGTAATTTTGTGAATCTCTTCTTCTTTTGTAGTCGTTGGAAGATTTCATTTACATGTGTTATTTTTTTTTTTTTTTTGTAGCTTCCTATTTACTAGTTGCCGCCTCTCCTACACTATAAAAAATATATTGATTTTTTTGCATTATCATGGAGTATAGTAAGCTTCTATTATTTCTATAGTTTATGTCATATGCTATAATTTCTTGTAATTCTTAAGCATGTGATACGAGGTATTATGTATGCAGTCAACAAACTAGCTAACTATGTATCGTGAATCTTCTGTCCCAGGGTCGTACCTTACTCACTGCGTACGTTGACTTGAGATGTTTGCATTGTATAATATACCTTGGAATTATTATTTAATAAAGCCTTAAGGTGAAGGTTTAAGGAGTGTATCTTTTGACTGTTTACCGTACTGTAAATAAACTCCATACAAGAGTTTATTACAGCCGATTTAATATACATATTGAAACAAGATGGCTTTGATTTCATAATATAAGACATAATCAAAGAACACATCTAAATCTCACGGGTTTATGATTATTGATAAATCCTTCCCTGCTTCCCCACCGTTGATCCCCTGCAAGACTGTGACGGACTCACGCCAGTCCTCCCTGCAATACCCTTGCGGACTTCCCGCCACCACATGGATACAAACTGCTGGTCGTTTCGGACAAAGGAGGCTGGGAGGGATTCTCCTTCATCTCACAGAACAATCCACACAGGGAATTACAGTTCTTAGTTGGCTGTTGGTCAAATGACAATATCTCTCTTCTATGTTAATGCTCTACGATGGAATTATTTTGAAGGATTTTTTAAATAAGGAACAACTAATGTTGAATTTGATAATGGAGAATACACGTATTTTTTCTCTATAACACAAATAACTTGGTATGCACTTTTTAATGCAGGTTGTTTTTCCGAAGTCTTCCAAATAGCACCTATGTTGAGATTGATATATTTTTTGAAAAGGCGTTTGCGCCGCCCAAGCCGTCTCGTAGCGCAACCATTTTAGGTAAAACAACCAAGAAGTGGACTCATACAATTACAACCAATATTTTAACTTTACCAATTATACATAGATAGACGTTTAACGAATGGTCACAAAGGAGGCCAAACATGATTTCCTCTTTCTTACCGAAGGTCCCTGAAACAGTTTCACGACACCAGAGTATTGTGTCATTGTCAATAGCTAACACTTGGAGTTTTTTGTGATCCCTGAAAAGGTACGTTTTGTTGCTGAGACGAAAAGTCATGTCATTGGAAAATAGGAAAAAAGTGTATGAGTGTGTTCTAACATCATTAGTCCTTTGGCGATACTTATATTTATGACAGGCCCTTCATCGTTAAAAGTTGTTATTTTTATTAAATAGCACTGATTTAAGTAGCCATATCAAAGTGATTTTACCCTTCTGTTTTTATTGTAATGTGAGGTAATCAGAATAAACAACTGGAAATAATACATTTTAAGAAAGACGTATGATGTGAATCGGATACCTGATAACTATTTATAACATAAACAACAGTGACAACTAGTGTAAGTACATCTTTATGCCACAACATTCACACTTTCCAAGAAACATAATTAATACAAGTGGCGACGCAAACTCTGCAATGAAACCCATGATGTATTGCTGTCAAAGCTGTAAGAATATTTTAAATACCTGTGACGTACAATGTGCAGTATTTTACTCCAAACACAAACTTACAAGCAGTAAGCAAAGGACTGAGGAAATTGGAGGACCTTAACTTGCCTTATTTTGCTATCCTATCTGCATCAGGGGGCAGGTCGCGTTCTAAATGCATTAATTGTTAATTATGTTTTTGTGTGAATTGTTTTGAGTACGCGAAGAACCTTCTTCACTTTTTGATACGAAATCACGCTCAAATCGTAGGATGAAGAGTGGAGTTAGTGGGAATACTTCTTTACTCCAACAGGAGAGCGATACTTACGTATATTGCCCACGCTTGAGTGAAAAAGGACTGTAGGTAATGCTGCCTAATAAATTGATATGAAAGATAATTAACATTTTAAGTTTTTTGAAAGTTTTGTTTGCGTATAATTTGAATATTCTGTAGTTGATAACATTTCACTAACACTTGTCATAACTATTCTTTATGTTGTTTTGATGCCAAGTCCACGGGGCTTTTTACTCTTCAACGTAAACAGCAGCTAAATGTCATTAATTTTCAGTGACAACTTTTATGTTTTTTTGAGACTAAGCTCAACTATCTACCATTCCTTTTTGTGTGTGATACATGATAAGGACGGAGGTTTGTTCTTTTGTCACACAGTACATTTATAGTTATGGTCAATCGTTTAACGGAGATCTCGTCATGAAAGAATTGATCATTAAGAATAAAGGCGGTCCCCTACAATGGCTGTCTTCCTTTCGCAAAGCTAAGTAGAACAAGTTGGACGTTCATTATCTAGTTCGCCTCTCCATCCAGAAAGATGTAGGAGGGAATTATTTCTCCCCTTTACCTGCTGTATCCACAGTGTTTGATTGGGATTATCCTGACCTCTCAAGGTTATGACGTTTCATATCATGACCGCCGCTTAGAATTTACCTTGTTCATGGTTGAAACGTTTAATCACGTAAATCTATATTGATTGCCTCCACCGGACATCATGTCAGACTATATGACTGGGTCCAGAAAATTTGAAGAAAGTACCAACTGTCCTCCTGGCCAAGGGCCCTCTTAAGGGTTAGCCTTCATTAGGTAACATATACTGTATTTTGTTGTTTAACATAGCTGATTTGGAATAACCTCATTGAATCAGTGAAGTAGTAGATGTACACTTAGCAACGAAAAAATATATCGGGAAATAGAAAGAGTCATGGTATATTAGTACGTTAATGTACAAGGGTAATATTTAAAGAGTCTGAGTCGTTAACTAAATTTTATTTTAAGATATACCCCACAATTTGAAGTCAACCGCCACGAGAACAGCAGTGCAACTGGAGGGCTTACGGTTGTTCTCTGCTTATAAGGCTATGCCGAGGCCGATACTATAGATGTGTGTGTGTGTGTGTGTGTGTGTGTGTGTGTGGTGTTGTTTTGGTGTGTGTGTGTGTTGGGTGTGTGTGTGTGTGCGTGCAATGTGTTTCTAAGTGTGTGTGTTTTGTGTGTGTGTGTGTTGTGTGTGGTGTGGTGTGTGTGTGTGTTGGTGGTGTGTGTGTGTGTGTGTGTGTGTGTCAAATACTTATTGATTATTTATATTCCTGATGTCTGGCGTTCCATAAATAGATCTCCCGACACACAAAACACACACCACACACACACACACACACACACCACTACCCACCCACACACACACCACACACATACACCACACATACACACACACACACACACACACACACATACACCACACACACACACACACACACACACACAGCACACATACACATCCGTCTGGACGGCTCTGCTGGTTAGGTCGTCCGGCACCCATTCTGTGGTCGGCGTTCGATCCCAGGTCCCCGCCTCATACCCGGGTCATTTTAATTGATAAATTCGGGCGGTTAATATCCCCCTCGAGCAAGTGGATGTGGGATTTATGGTGTGTGGTCCCGCATGTTACCAAGATAGGTAATAATGAGCTCTAATCTCGCACCGTGAGGGTGAACTGGCGATCGCGAGTCTGACTCGCGTGACAGTGGCATAGGTATGAAACACACACTCGGAAAACCATTTGTTTAATGAAATAGTTTCAAATGCTCAAATACATATTCAAAACATATATGCTAGTAAATGATAGACACTAAAGCCATTTCACATTTTCCGGTCAATGGTCATCTTTTTTGGTGTTTTCCAATACATTGACTTTTTTTCACTTTGCACCTATTCTTTATTACTTATAAATTCAAGACAACTTGGTTGTTTTAATATGTCTACTGGGGTCAAAGGTAAAGGGTTTGACTTATAATTTGCAAAAAAAAGTTGCGTTCGAGTAAGAAAGACGAATTTTGCAATAATAATCAAATTTCTAGAAAACCTAAGATTTCATGAGGTTTTGACCTCTGGTGACTCACATATCAAATTATCACATATCACATATCCAACATTTTGAGTTATCATTAATTATTTTGATGGGTTTTTTGGATGGAGTTATGAAGCGTTGAATTATCTTTATCCCAAATTTTGAGTAAAATTTTGGTTACAATTGCTGAAATAAGCAGGCCTGAATTTCTGCAAGTGGACCATCAAGCCACACTTCATGAATTAGAGGACAAACTTAGGGTACAAATCATTTTTACGGGGACCCCCACAGCCAATAGACTAGTTTAGCATAGTAGTAGAGGATGTCTTTCTTTTACCTTTGCCGTACTCTGTTAATTGTTGGATAGTGAATTTTCTCTTCTTAAGCTGTCCTTTCGCCTTCTAAGAAATGTGAAGTAATATTTGGTGTGGCAGACTGGCAATAAAATTACGTCATCATGGCTCTGTATTGAGAACGAGAGAGGAGAGAGAGAGAGAGGAGAGAGAGAGAGAGCAGAGAGAGAGAGAGAGAGAGAGGAGAGAGAGAAGAGAGAGAGAGAGAAGAGAGAGAGAAGAGGAGAGAGAGAGAGAGAGAGAGGAGAGAGAGAGAGAGAGAGATAGGCGAGAGAGAGAGAGAGATTTTTTATTGGCCTTTATGTATTACAACGTTAGCATACATGTAAAGAAAATGTCAAAGCCTTTGTCCACAGGTGAGTCGTAACCTCTTTTTTGTGGACCTTATGCTAATAGAGGTAAGGCAGATGTAGCTTGTATGCGCCTTTGATAAATTACATTTGAAAAGCAAAAAAACAAATTAATAGTCTCCCCCTACTGACTATATAACTTAATTCCTTAATTTTGATAAATTTATTTAAAAAGTATATTCATAGATATACACAAACAAGCATTCATTATATGATAAAACCTACTCATACATATAGTACTGATAAACATAGCAAATGATAAATATCACATAAACATTATATATATCACAATTATAATAATACTTGAATTCATTTATATTTCTTGGCCCTTTTCTTTTATTTGCAATTTTATTTAATGATTTTCATTATTTATTCGTGACATCATCAGGAAGTTTGTTCCACAGTTTAGTTCCCCGTGTGAAACACTTTGGGAGCACTGAGTCAAACGCCTTCTTGATATCAACATAGGCTGCAAGCATCCCCTGTCGAAACTCAGTCGGCGTCCACAAGGATACGAAGTCGCTCGGTACTGTCCGTTGTTGACCTTATCAGGCGTAAACACAGACTGCGAGGTCTCTGGGATGCTTCAGCCGATGACTCGGTCCGTGTCATCATAAGATGGCAAGCACCTTGCCCGGCCACGCTGAGCAGTGAAATACCTCAGTATTGTTGCAGTCTGCGTACCCACTTTCCTTTCCCAGATAGGGACGACCAGCCCCCTTTTCCAGTCAGGTGGACATTCTATATAATATTATATATCTCAGTCATATATAATATATATATAATATATCTATATATATATATTATATATATATATATATATTATATATATATTATATATATATATATATATATATATATATATATATATGTATATTGCATATAATTATAATTGTTATATACATATACATTATATACTTACATATATTAGATATTAGGATGTCCTGTATTTCAGATACAGCATGTCAAGTAGGCGAGGACTAGCTTGAAAAAGCATTATTTAAAGCTTTTAGAGGACTTTCCTTCAGTTATTGACAGACACATAATAGAGCCAGATAAAGACGTGAGTCTGTAGATTACCTTGCCACCAAATCCCAGCTTACATCAATCTCTATAGCATAGGGTCCATTAACTAAGCTCAAAGTGAATGTAATGCAGCCACAACCCAGGAACACCCTGACCAGCAATCTGTTTGTCTTCCTAGCACAATGCTCATGAACTCCTACTTTGAGTAAAGAGGGAACGTTCATATACTACTGGCACGAATAATTTAATTATAGGGGAGTCTCCGGAAGAAATCAGTATTTCTCCCCGTATCCCGAATAAACTTGTTTGCTGTCTCTGGTTTTGCCGCGTTACTGTAGTCATCTGAATAGAGACCGTGACAGCTCTCTGATCTGAACGTAAGTGAAAGTATATTATAAATTAATTGTGATCAAGTATTTCCCGTTTTTTGTATATTTACGTAGTATGTTATTTGAATCTCCTCTGATCTAAACGCAACTCAATATGTAGTAAGGTTACTTTATGATTAGTATTTTCATTAGTTGTATTTTGCGCAGTATATTTATTTTTTCCCCCATTTCCTATGGTTTGGATTATAGTTATTGATGGAAAGATGTCACATACTTTTTGCCGCTTTATTCACTTCTATTAGTTGGTCATTCCTGGAAAAGTGAGATAGAGATAGAGATAGAAACGATATAGAGACGATCGAAAGGAAAGTATGTAATATCATTCAGCGTCTCATAATTTGAATATATAAAATTATTTCGTTTCTGTTTCATGCTGTCGAACATGCTGTCCATGGGAGATGCCAAAAGGCAATGTTTCTTGGTAGATGTGATTAAGCAGCTCAGGACAGCCTCATCATACAAAGACCTAGCAGCCCCAGCAGCCACACCCCCGCCCAACACTGCAAACACTCCCTGAGGCCACAGAACAACATGTTAGCTAACACAACGTACAACTGTTGTATCATACAATATATCAATCTTGATAATTTTCCGCTCTCCCCAGATGTAGAAAGGGAGTATGTGGGAAGTCCACTAGCATCCTTGCCTTTGGAATGTTATCACCTTCTGTAAAATTCGGAACGTTCTCCATCAATATGTAATCAAAACACAGCTTGTTCAATTATAGAAACGAATCTGTAAAGTTTTAATGTTTTCTTGGGATCAAAATACAACCAGAAATGTTTTTTTGAAACTGGAAAATATGCTGAAGGATATGAAAAAAAAAAAGCATCCTCAATGTACTTATTCGATGTTAAATGAACAATATAAATGATTGTATTAATACTAAATGAGACAACATGAATCCTCTTTAGATTGATAAAGATGTATAATGCTGTAGCGTTTTAAAATGTCCTAAACCAGCCACTATAAATGTAAAGTTGACGGTAACAGTTTCAGCTACTATAGTGGAGGGGATCTCCACCTTGCCGCATGCGTGATCTGTTGATTGTTTACAGCAGCGGTGTAGTGAGGCAAAACCAATGTAGTGGGGCAACTTTCAATACCTATGGAGTTTTAGTGATATAAAAATGGAATCGCTGATTTTGATGTCATTGCCAATTTGTACATCTAAACTGACACTGGATGAAGACATCTTTTTCTTGCACATTTACTCAGTGATTTCGGAAAGCAACGTACAAATTCAATTTGCGAAGGTGTTTAACCCGTTGTAGTTTGAATGATTTCTTGACTTTAACTGACTGACAATGTTACGTTCTTTTACCTCTTGTTGAAGCCTTGGGTGAGAGGACTTGCCTTTTCAAAATCATAACAGCTGAGTGCGGTAACAAGCCATCTTCTTGTATGTAGAAATCACATTGACCTTGTTTTTTCAAACACAGAGAGAGAGAGAGAGAGAGAGAGGTAAGAGAGAGAGAGAGAGAGAGAGAGAGAGAGTGAGAGCGAGAGAAGGAGAGAGAGAGAAGAGAGAGAGAGAGAGAGAGAGAGGAGAAGAGAGAGAAGAGAGAGAGAAATAGAGAGAGAGAGAGAGAGAGAGGAGAGCGAGAGAGAGAGAGAGAGAGAGAGAGAGGAGAGAGAGAGAGAGAGGAGAGAGCGATAGAGAGAGAGAGAGAGAGAGAGAGATAGATAGGGAGAGAAGAGAGAGAGAGAGAGAGAAGAGCGAGAGAGAGAGGAGAGAGAGAGAGAGAGAGAGAGAGAGAGCAGAGAAGAGCAGAGAGAGAGAGAGAGAGAGAGAGAGAGAGAGAGAGAGAAGAGAGGAGAGGAGAGAGAGAGAGAGAGAAGAGGAGAAGAGAGAGGAGAGGAGAGAATCTTATTACAACACCTTTCTGTAATAAGAGTAAGGTATTCATTGCTACATCAATTTTGATCTTTTTTTAACTGAACGTCCATAATGTCTGAGTGATTTGTTTTTGACATGTCGAGTATACAATTTAATTAATTACTGTCTTTCCAACTTTTCTATCAACCACGTATAAAGGTGATGCTGCTGGTCATACTTTTGTTTCTCACACAACTACTACTACTGCTACTACTGCTACTACTTACTAGCTCCTGCTAATACTGTTGCTACTACTACTACTACTACTAACTAGTACTACTACTACTCTACTACGACTACTCATATACTACCATTACTACTACTGTGCAACTAATATGCTAACCATGACGCTATGCTCCCCATTAGCTATTCATTAATACTACTACCATGATCTCCTAACTATGATGCCTGCTACCCAAGCACAAAGAGATTAATGTAATACATCATTATTGTAAGAATAATGAACATAATGAATGTAATGAATGGATGAATATGAATATAGTAATTAAGACATCATCATTGTACGAGTAATGAAATAAGAAATTAGGCTTTTACTCAAATTTAGAGCAAAAAAATATATATATATTTGAAGATCTATGAGAAGGGAGGAAGGAAATATTTTGTGGCAAATTGATGGGATTTATCACTTGATCAATTCTTCCACTGATCCGATTATTCACAAACTGTTCAACTATTTGTATGTAAACCTCTAAAGAGCCAAGCTGAACTTACTACAAGAAATGACACTTATTTCCCTGAGGGCGTTATAAAGAATTAGGGTAGTAAAGAAATGTAATTTGCGAATTTTAGTGCTACTACAGAACAATAACTTATTTTCTGTGATGGTGGGTTGCTATGTTGAATTCACCTGGTGTTTCCTTGAAATGCTTCACAGGATATTTTTTTTATATTTGTCTATGTTTTACAACATATGCTATTCACATCGTTGAATGGACCCGTTATTCACACCTAAACACGAGTAGTATGAAACTTTGATGCATATAGGCTACAGTATCACTGTACTCCATATTCTTTTTGCTGAGAAATGCACCATAAATGAAATATATGGCTTTTTTGGAGCCAAATATCACAACACCGTGGAACGCGCTGTGCTTGGTTTGTGAACCCCCCCCCCCCCCGTGATAGGTGTACAGTCGCAGATCTCACTGATCAGTTGATATTGTTTGTTTAGGCTCAGCAGACCGTCCAGTACCTATCGCACTCGACATGTCCCAGACAAAAGAACATATTATTCTTGTTTTGTGCCCATGTGCAACAACAACACAATTAAAAACTCAAGAGAACTCGTGGTTAAAACTTGCCTAAAGACAAGAAAAAGAGGATCACAGTGGGTGGATGTCTGCAAGGCGTGATTTCATCGATGAAGGAAAATTCATACTATTGCTGTAAGACCATTTTGAATTTTTCTTAAGGTAATGTACTTGGCATGGATAAGTAACTTGCAATGGTATGTAGCTGTAAGGGCTTCTAGCTGAGCTAGTGATAGTTGCGGAGTGGTATGTATGTACTATGCAAGGCTTTTGGTAGGGATGAGACAGGCTGGGTTTTTTTTCATGTTATGTTACAACACGCAGTGAGGTTAGGTAAAATTTTCTAGAGTCCTTTTCCCCGCCTTATTAGAGTATTTGTTACTCCAGACCTTCACAGATCCCTTCAGTACCTCTAAAATGTAATTATAAAGTGGGGGAGAGATGCCCCCTTCACCCCCATCCCCTCCTTAACGACCCCGCTGGACACCCCCCCCTAGAAAAAATTTACTAACCTAACCTCCCTTTTGTAAAATTACAGTAAATTTTCAAACTAACTAACCTACTAACTTGCATTTACCCCTACTACCGGGGGGGGGGGGGGGGGCAAGATGCCCAGTAATCCTCCTACAAGTGATGTAGTAGGTATTCACTGTGTTTGTGAATATATAAGTTGTAGTTTATAAGGAAAAACTGGATAGACAGGGATAAGTGACCCGTGACACTAGGCAAGTGATTACTTCTGGGATCGGCATTCCTTATAGGGAGCTTAAATGAACCTGTAATGATATGTACAGCTAGACAGATAGACGAACTCATAGAGGAACAGGTAGAAATGCATGGTTAGTAAAGGTTGTAGTGGTGACTGTGGGATAGTTTAGTTAGCATGTGCAGCCTGGCATCTAGCGCCTGCAGCACGCCACCTGGCAACCCCGAGTGGTAGCCACTGGACAGTCAGTCACACCCGTCGCCATGAGGCTTGTAAAGGCGTTCCCTATTGTTCTCACTGTAACTTGTACTGCTATCACTAGAATAGAACCTATTTAAAGTAACTTGTGTTTCTGTGATCCCACTGGACTTGAGACTGATCACGTACACAACGTACATGGAGCAGTGTCTAACTAGTGGACAGTGAAGAACAGTTTTTTTTACGGGAAACCAAACGCTTAGTACAGCCATTGTGTGTGCCTCAGCTTCGCGCCACACATCGCCTGCACCACTGGAATTTCTGCTTCACTGTGTAATCACGGTGCTAGGAGCTACAGTGCTACTCGTGTGTGTACAGTGTCGTGTGTGTGCAGTGTCGTTCGTTACGCTTTTGTGCAGTACAAAGTGGCTATGCTTTGGGTTAGTCAGTCCCCCTCTGTCGGCCTCATGGTAGTAGGGAGCGCCGAGCAACAGACCCTCTCTTCTCAGTAGCCAACGGCGCACTGTCGTCGGTCTTGAAACGTACAGGCCACAGCGACCCAGCTGCCACCGCCACTGCCACCCGTATATAACCACACCGATACACACGCACAAATTTTGGACATTCGTGACTTGTGTCGCTGTATTTTTCATGTACATCCGATTCGAGCTGTTGAAGCGTTGGATTAGTACTTAGATAATACTGTGTACACCCCTCACTATGACCGGAACGAGGAAGAAAACGAAGCAGACCCAAATGTCACCGCCACTTTCCCTCGTGCCAGATGAGAATGACTGTCGGCTGTCACTTCAACCCCGCCTCCCTCACGTCAGGAACGTTTCCCCACCGCCTCCACCATGGACCTTTCTTATCTCATGCAATGGATGGAGGCGCAACGACGTGAAGATGAGAGGATAAGGCGAGAGGAAGACAAACGGCGACGTGATGAGTAGTCAAATCGTTTTCAGACGCTCATCATGACCCTCTTACCGCATGCGGCCTCATCCATGGCGTCTTCCACACCGGTGACGCCGCCCATTCAAGGAGCCACGGCCCAACACATAACAGCCGCGCTCCCACACCCGCTCCACCCAAGGCTTCTGTTCAACCACCCCCAGTACTCCATCCTGACGTCTCTTACCAGACCTTCAGAGAATGGAGGCGGAGATGGACAGATTACGCCGCGATGGTGGATCTCCCGAGCTTGTCACAGGAGAAACAGCTCATACAGCTACGTATGTGCTTGTCCCTCGAAACGCAGAGAGTACTGGAGCACACACTACAAGTGCCCCCAGACTCCACGTCTCCTGTAGAAGACGTACTTAATGTCCTGCAGGAGCACGTCAAGGCCCAGAAGAACGAGACAATTCGTAGGCGGGAACTCTTCAGCTCAAGACAGATGGAAGGCGAATCGTTCGCTGCTTACTATATTCGCCTGAAGCGGGCATCTGAAGAAGTTGACATCTGTAAGGGCAATCACAAGGAGTGCGAGGAAACCCAGCTCAAGCAGGTGATCTTGATGGGCGTTCGAGAAGAAGAACTCGTCCAACGCTTCATCTCCCTTGACGCCTCATGCACTCTGCAGGATGTAGTGACGGAATGTCGGGCCTATGAGGCCGCCCGAAACACCACGTCAGCCCTGCGAGCCCCCCCCCCCCCCCCCCCCTACTGCTGTGAGATCCATGTCGCAGTACAAGAAGGTGAAGACGGCAGCTCATATAGCGAGGACTGGTGCCCGTGCCGTTACATCTCCACCCAGCACACCGTGCAACAGCTGCGGAAGGCAGCACGCTCCGCACTCATGCCCAGCTGCCGAGTCAGTGTGCAGCTGCTTGGACATTGGACATTGGACATTGGACACACACTGTACGGTGCCCTGCTAAAAGTACCCAGTGCCGTTTGTGCGGCCGCATCGGTCACTATGACAAGTGTTGCTCCCCGATGAAACCCAAGGGTCAGCAACGACGACGCAAACAACGCCACGGCACCAGTGTTTTTCGTCCCTACTCCCCTGGCAGTCAGCCGCAAGACCCTCAACAGCGTCCGAGCAACGTCAGACGCGTGGGCTCGACTCCCTGGTCCAGTACCAAGCGTCTTCAGCCCATCAGCGTCACCGTCACCCACGGCAATGTGTCAGCACGTCTGCAGATGCTCCCCGACACTGGCGCGGACGTTACCGTTATTGGCCTAGAACACCTACGCCACCTGGGTCTTTCCAAGCATGACCTCGAACCGCCGCCCAAGGCCAAGCGGTTCACAGCTGACGGTTCGGAGATGGCTCCCGCCATGGGTTCATTCCAGGCCACCATCACTTTCAGCAACAGGTCGTGCTCGGCGTGGATTGACGTGCACGATGGCGTACCAACTCCTCTGATCTCGTATGAACATCTGAAAGATCTGTCAATCATCTCACAGGAGTTCCCTAAACCGATCCTTGAGGTGAGGCACGCCAACAGGATGCGCGACGCGAGCAGTGACGAGTGGCTACACGCTTGATGCCACCCCTCAGCCCGGCCCCGGCCCCGCCGCTCCACCCGCCTCCACGCCATCATCGTTCCCTCTCACCGGCAACACATCCCCTTTAGAGGCTCGTGGATACTTCCTGAAGGAATTTAGCGATGTCTTGGTGACGAAGGAAACGCTACGGGCCAGGCCACTCAAGCCGATGACAGGCCCACCCATGTGGATCCACTTGAAGGAAGACGCCCCACCCTTCGCGATCCACACACCCCGTCTGATCCCCCTTGCTTACCGCGAGTCGGTGGAGCAAGAGTTGGAGTCTATGGTGGCCCAGGGTATCATTGTTCCTGCCGGCGACGACCCGTCCCCATGGTGCCATCCTCTCGTAGCCGTTGCCAAGCCCAATGGTGGTCTCCGGATCACCACCGACCTGTCTAAACGGAACAAACAGATGTCACGTCCAGCGCATCCCTCACCCACGCACTTCGCAGCGATCCGTAGTGTGGATCCGAAGGCACGCTTTTACTCTAAGGTAGACGCGCTGTGTGGCTACTGGCAAATTGAGCTCGCTGAGGAAGACCAGCCACTGACGATATTCATCACGCCCTACGGCCGCTTCAGGTACCGCCGCGGCCCAATGGGTTTTGCGGATACTGTGGACGCTTTCTGTCTCCGAGGTGACTTGGCGCTCCAAGGTGTGATGAACTGTGTGAAGGTTGTCGACGACATCCTTCTATACGACGAGGACTACTCCGCACACTTACTCCGCGTCCACGAAGTATTGTCAAGATGCCGCAAGTACGGAATTACCCTCAACGCGGACAAGTTTGTTCTCGCCGAACCTGCAGTATCCTTCTGTGGTTACAACCTCTCCAGGGATGGCATAGCAGCCGACCCAGAAAAGATCCGTGCCATCAGAGACTTTCCCACTCCTGCCAACCTCACTGACCACCGCTCTTTCATGGGTCTTGTGAATCAGTTGGCGGAGTTTTCTCCGGATATCTCTGCAGCTGCACAGCCCCTTCGCCTCCTGATGAGCCCCAAGAGGACCTTTCTTTGGACCCCCGACCATGAGGAGACTTTCGGACGTGTGAAGAAAGCCCTGTCGAGCCCACCGGTCCTCGCCACGTTTGATCCTGCCTTGCCCACTGTTTTGCAGACAGATGCCTCTCGCTTGTATGGTCTTGGCTACGCTTTGCTGCAAGACCACGGCGGAGGAGTTTTCCGACTGGTTCAGTGTGGTTCCCGGTTCTTGACGGAGGCAGAAACACGCTACGCTACCATCGACCTCGAGCTTCTGGTCGTAGCATGGGCGACATCGAAGTGCAGATTCTACCTCATCGGCCTGCAGCATTTCGAGATAGTCACCGACCATCGCCCGTTGGTGCCAATCCTCAACCACTACTCGCTGGATGCAGTTGAGAATCTTCGCCTTCAGCGCTTAAAGGAGAAACTCTCAGCTTACCTTTTCACAGCAGTGTGGCGCGCGGGTAAGCACCTCTGCATTCCCGACGCCTTGTCCCGCGCAGACTTCGGCCACCCCGCCCCCGAGGATGAAATGTTGAGAACCAAGACTTGTGCTTCTATCAACACTGTCGTCTCTGCAGGCCATTCAGTCCCTTGCCAACCAGCACCGTTCGGAATCTTCACCTACCGATGACATGGCACTGGAGGCCCTACAAACTGCAGCTCGCAACGACCCTTCCTACGTCAGACTGCTAGACTGTGTGAAGAACGGTTTTCCTCTGAACCGTTACAGTCTTCACGATACTCTGCTCCCTTACTGGAAACTACGTGAGGACCTATTCTGCGACGGGGATCTGGTTCTCTATGGAGCATGTGTTGTTATTCCAGCTGCTCTACGCCGCAACGTCTTGGCCCGCCTCCACGACAGCCATCGAGGAGTAGAGGCCACCAAGAGACGTATGCGAGGCAAGCTGTATTATGGCCCGGCATCAACTCTGACATCGCCAACACTGTCCAAGCATGTGGGCCATGCCAAGTGACGCAGCCAAGCCAGCAGCAGGAGCCCCTGTTGTCCGACGACGACCCCACCAGACCTTTTGAGTCAGTGTCAGCCGACTTCTTCACTGTTGCTGGGAAGTCATTCCTAGTTATAGCTGACCGTCTCTCTGGTTGGCCCGCTGTGGTGCCATGTGTGGCAGCGACATAACGTCTGCCGCCACCATCCGCTAGTTCTGGTACTACTTCCGTGACGTGGGTGTCGTTGTGCGTCTCAGGACCCCAATTCACGAGCCGGGACTTCGCGGCGTTCCTCGACCGCTAGGGAGTCAGGCATATGGTGTCTTCCCCGCATTACCCGCAGTCCAACGGCCACGCCGAGGCAGCAGTCAAATCCGTCAAACACCTAATCCTGAAGGTGGCTCCATCAGGCAATATCGACTGCGAGGACTTTGACCGCAGACTGTTGGAGCTCCGTAATGCTCCGAACTACACCGGTCGCTCCCCAGCACAAATCTTGTATGGACGACCTCTCCGTTCTTGCGTCCCCGCCCACCCCCAGTCCCTCTTGATGGAGTGGCAGACCAAGACAGAGATATGTGTCCACCGAGCTGCCAACCGTGCTCAAGACGTCGTGACACGCTACAACGCGCACGCCCGTCCCCTTCCCAGGCTCAGTGAAGATCAACGAGCAAGTTCGTATCCAGGATCCGACATCGCTTCGCTGGGACAAAGTGGGCACCATCATGGGCACCGGCAGGTCACGGGACTATCAAGTTCGGTTACCCAGTGGTCGTTTATGGTGGCGCAACCGACGGCTCCTCCGTCCTTTGGAGTTCCCCACTAACGACCCCCCGACGATAGATGAGTCAACTACTCCCACCAGCGACCCAGTCCCTCGCCGCTCAGAACGGATAATGCAGCAGCAGGAGTCCGCTCAAGACCTTGCTATGAGCGTGAAGGGGGGAGGGAGGTGTGGGATAGTTTAGTTAGCATGTGCAGCCTGGCAACCTTGCGCCGGCAGCACGCCACCTGGCAACCCCGAGTGGTAGCCACTGGGCAGTCAGCCACACGGTGTGACTCACACCCGCCGCCTTGAGGCTTGTAAAGGCGTTCCCTGTTGTTCTCACTGTAACTTGTACTGCTATCACTAGAATAGAACCTATTTAAAGTAACTTGTGTTTCTGTGATCCCACTGGACTTAGACTGATCACGTACACAACGAACAGTGACGAAGTGGTGAGTAGAGTGACGAATAGTGTATGTTTTGCTGATGTGGGGAAAGAAAGCCATACATACATTTCTACCTGTTCCTCTATGAGTTCGTCTATCTGTACATGTCATTGCAGGTTCATTTAAGTTCCCTATAAGGAATGCCGATCTCAGAAGTAATCACTTGCCTAGTGTCACGGGCCACTTACCCCTGTCTATCCAGTTTTTCCTTATAAACTACAACTTATATATTCACAAACACAGTGAATACCTACTACATCACTTGAAGGAGGATTACTGGTCATCTTGCGGTAGTAGGGGTAATGCAAGTTGGTGTAGTAGTAGGTAGTACATAGTAGCGGGCGCTTCACAGCTGTTTTGCTCTGTTGTCTGTACACTGTAGTCGTCACAACATGGCGCCAGTCGATTTAGAGCGTATACATTTTCCTGTAATTAAATTGGCTGTATCATCAAAAATACTGTTCACATAGAAAAATCAACATCACTGTCCAACTATATGAGGCTCGTAGATTTCAAATCTATCGTTACCTCAAGTAGAATAAATGGGTCCATTGTCGGTGATCTGCTTAGGGGCACTATTGCTCTATTAATCAAAGATAAGAAAAATACAAACTGTTTCCCTTTAACTATAGTCGGGTGATGCTATTCTCATGCCTTTTGAATTTCTTTATGCTTCACGTCATAAATTTCTGAACTGAAAACTCACTTTACACATTAAGCAGTTAGGATTTAAGAAAGCATCATCCCCTACTGCTGCTTATTTTTTGGTAAAAGAGGTTCTGAGAAGGTACATTACTTCAAGGTCATCATCACTCAAAACCTGCTTTGTTGATCCCAAAAAAGTCTTATAAATTTGACCATCTTCTTCTTGGTAAGAAATCTTATCCTCTGCTATACATATTGAATTGGACTCTCATTTTCAAGAAATCAGCTAGCATAAGTCAGATGGCAATATTCCAATATTGTGACTTTGATTTTTGTATATATGATTACAATTAGAAAATGTTTCGCTCAGGAAACAAGCTGAAGTTTAGGTATTCACATACTCAACATTGTGGTATGCTGATCTGGTTCTCCTTGCTGCGTCCTAAGATGACATGGAGACGTGACAAATGCTTATGAACTGAAATTGAAAATCACAAACATGTTATAAACAAAACAAAATATGTATATGAGGTTTAATTTAAGAAAAGAAAGTATCTGATAACATAAAACTTCATGATGATGACTGTAATAAGCATTGTGAGCTGCTATAGGTAATTGGTAATTGGAGCAAAATATTTCATACACTTTTATAGATAATGATGACATTGATTTTTGTACAAATTCATTTTACTCATCTTTTAATAGTACTGTATGTGTAGATGTTTTAAGTCTTTGGATTTCAATGTTCTTTTATTTGCACTCAATTCTTACTGTTGTCTTGAGTTTAGTTTGGCATTATAGAATGATGCCCCAGTTGTCAATTCTTATTGATCGTATATTTTCAAAGCTTTTAATATTGCATGCAACAGTTCTTTGAAACTTATGTCTGGAGTATCTACTTATATTACGCCAGCAGACACATAACTGCAGAAACAGGACAACAATTATTATTGAGGCATCTCAGCCATCATACAGGCAAGATTAAAAATAGAATGTTTAGATCAAACATTGCTCTTACCAAATATAATATTCATTTTTATGACAATGGTCTCTTTATGACCGTGTTTGCAATATGGATACTGATCCCTTCATAGCTTAATGATGAATTTGATATCTGTCTTATACATGTTACATATTTATTACATACATTCTATTTGTACGTATATACCTTAAAATTTGCAATACTTATAATCAAATCAATTTAATTGTTAGCTTGTCCATATTTTTTTTTTAATGTTTGAACTACTACGTACCTCTACTATTGCAACTACTGCTACTTTTGCTGACGCTGGTGCTGGTGGTAGTAGTGGTGGGGCTGGTGGTGGTGGTGGTGCTGCTGCTTGCTGTTGTTGTGAGAATGGAGAACAGAACGGCCACCATATTGATGACCGCACGATCCCTATGAAGGTGAGCTCTTTCTTCCGTGCAGTGGAGCTCTACACTGTTTAAGCGCCCATCACACATTCCATAATAGAACCACGATAGCACAATAATGCAATGAGTAGCGCCGTTATGGTCCTGATTATGGATCTATCATGACCGATCGTGACTCTCTTGGTGAACTCGGACAAGGCCACGAAAAGTTAGTGCATGCACTAAGAATTCGGCATGCTCCCCGATTTGTGTATCCAACGCAGCGCTATCGCAAGTCTAAAGTGACCTTATCGTTATCTTTGTACCAGCAACCTGACACTATTGTGATCGTCATATGTCTATTATGACGCTTAAAAAAAGTTACGGCCACCTTCATCCCTACCCCCCTCTGCATCACTATCACCCATCCCCTTCTTTATCACCAACATCCAACCCCGTTTCCCTACCCTCATTCCAACACACCACCACCCCCTTCTGCATCTCCAACACCCATCCCCGTTTCCTCATCTTCATCCCAACACCCCCCCCTATCTATCACCAGCTCCCTGCTCCGTTTGTCCACCTTAATCCCAACACACCATCACCCCTTTCTCCGTCACCAACACACGGCCCCGTATCCCCACCACCCACACCTCATTCTCCATTAGCACCCACCCCCGTGTGGGGAACGTTGTTATTGTTCTTGACGCTATCGTGATACGTTCATGGCACCGTCATGGTACTATCGTGGTTATCATGGCATAGTCCACCAGGGCCAACTTCTGCTATATGGGCATGTGGCACGCTCACCATGAAACCGATCCCTCCCACCGGGTTGTATCTGTAAGAGACAATCCGGCGTGGTGGAGGCCAAGGGGGCGCCCACAAGACTCGTGGCTATGCATGTTGATGTTTCTTGTCGAGAGTTGCTTGGTATGGGTAGGGAGCCTGCATGGGGACTCGCGCGTGGTGACCCCCGGGAGTGGCTTCTTATAGGGTGGGCAAGGCGACACGCCCCCCGGCGTATGCCCCCAATGATTGATGATTGATTGATGCGCTATTGTAACAGCATTGCAATATTGTAACAATTGTGACAGCGCTATTGTAAGTTTAACTGACGCTATCGTTATCTTTGCAACAGCTACGTGATTCTGCCGTAATCGTCGTTTGTCTATCCTGACGATAAAATGCTGTTACGCACACATTCAATTGGGGGAGGCGGTGGCCGAGTGGTTAGCATCTTATGGTGGTGAGCTCGATGTCCCGAGTTCGAATCCTGCCAGGGGCAACTCTTTCGACCCTCTTTAACGCGGTCTACAAGAGCCTGGTAGGTGAACACAAGGTCCCGAGCTCAAGTCTTACCAAGGAGCAACTGTAAACTCCATCGTCGAGTGGCTGAAGAAACCCGCATGCTGCAATCCTGTTCTTCCAAGTGCGGGGGAGGGAGCACCACATGGCAGCATGAGCCTAACTGAGGGTAGACTATCACAGAAAACTGGACCTTCTCCTATCAACACAGGTGTCACTATAAAATTTCAGCCTGCGCCACCACGGGCGAGGGCCAACCAGCACAGCCCTCAAGAATGTCCAGGGCAAACCACCTAAAGGCGCCGTCACACTAACACTATTTCCGTCGATGTCTACGATTTCCGTCGTTTTTTTCTCGTTCTGTCTAGTTTTTCCGTCTGAATCAGTCAGACTATAATGATCGTCTCCGCATGGAAAGTTGTCGTCAACCTTCATAGTGAAATCAAAATCCATAGTGATTACTTTAAACGATATTCTATATAAATCTGTATTTTTTTGCAAACTATATTTCAATATATTTGAAAGTATTAATATATTCAACTGACTAATTACACATGTAGATACATTTTATTTGTGGTTATATATAACAGCAAACAGTCTCGCGCGTGACTAGATTGTTCTTGTTAGTTCTTCATCGTCTCATGGTCCTCCAAACTCGGCTCTTTCAAGAGTCTTATGTGGTAAACACTTTCTTTTTCTCGACGAGCCAACCATGAACGCATCCATGCACGTTTTTAGCTAGTTTGGCTTGTGTACGATTGACAATACACATAATTAAGTCTATAGCAGCAATAGCCTGCCTGGGTGTCGGAGCCATGTTTGCTTACAGTCGACGGAAACAGCTGACGAATTGCTGTTTGTGTGTGGCGGCATGCAGTAAAAACATTGTCAATTTTCAGAAAGTTGATAAAATAAATTGAAAGAAAAAGTCCTAGTTTGACGCCGCCTTTAATAAGCCCTCAAAAAAAATATATATAATAGCCTACAGGCGCTATAGGCTCCAACGCAAAAACAAAACAAAACAAAAAACATGTATCCCTACTGCATCACCAACCCTCAACCCCGTTTCCCCACCTTCTTTTCCATCACCACCACCCATCCCCGTTTCCCCATCCACATCACCTCCACCACCACCACCACCCCCTACTCCATCATCACCATCCACCCCCTTCTCCAATAACAACGTCCACCACTGTTTCCCCTCCCACAACCAACACCACCATCCTCTTCTCCATTACCTAACCCGCCAGGGTGGCGCGGTTGGTAGAGTTACTGGCTAGAGTTTGCAGAGTCCCTGCGCATTCGGTCAGCGGTTCGAGTCCACCAAGTTCGTCTTGGCGTGGTGGCGCTTTGTATAGTCAATAACCTAGTAGTTGGTACTTGCAAAGTGTCTAGATAGGATCAAAGTATCTTATCTTCTCCATCACCACCACCCATCCTCGTTTCCGTACCCACATTCCCACCACCACCACCATCCAATTTTCCAACAAGAAACCCCCGTGAGGGGAATGTTGCTATAGTTTGTGCTCTTGATGCTATCGTGATACGTTCATGGCACCGTCATGGCACTAACGTGGTTATCGTGGTCTCATCGTGACGACAAAATTACCGTTATTTTTCCAAATCTGCCACTCGTGACTAGTCTTACAGCTATCATGACTCCATCGTGATCATCTTGCGACCATCATGACACATGCTGAAAGACATCGTGACATTGTTGTGAGGCTATTGTGATCGGTGTTTATCGTGGTCAAATATCACGATAGCGCCAATAATCAAATTAGTGGTTCAGTGGTTAATGGTTAGATAATTAATTCTATCGTGGTTCGATTTTGGAATGTGTGACACGGGCTTTACAGTGTACATATCCCAATATGGCAACAGCTGATACGATCTACGCTCTTCAGGTAAGTTATTAAAATATTAAAGCTAGGCGGTTCATAAAGGCTGTGTAAGATAAGGGCTGCGTTCAGTAAGGCAATGCGCACGGTGCGAATAGGATCGTTTTGGTTAAGGATATAGATACTACATACCGCCAGAATTTTAATTTCGTAATTTATTTTGTGGACCTCGGAGATTGTTCATATATAAGTGGTTGTTCATAAAATTCTTATGTACATATTCTTATAATTCATTTAAAGTTGGTTTCGTGCCTTATAATGAGGTAACAGCATATTTTGTGATGTTCTGTTGATGTGGTCTTGTTGTTCATACAGGTTGTGTAGGTACCCGCACAGTTTGCCTACGGACAGTTTGCCTACGGACAATTTGCCTACGGACAATTTGCCTACCAGACAGTTTGCCTACGGACAGTTTGCCTGTCCTTGCCTACCCCGGTAGGCAAAATGTCCGGTACTGTCCGTAGGCAAACTGTCCGGTAGGCAAATTGTCCGTAGGCAAATTGTCCGTAGGCAAACAGTCCGTAGGCAAACTGTCCGGCCACGGGTTGTGTAAGCTAGGCTGTACATACAGGCTGTGTAAAATAGGCTGTACATACTTTTTATAAGATGTGTAAGATAGGCTGTACATACAGGCTGTGTAAGCTAGGGTTACATACAGGGTGTGTAGGGTAGGCTGTTCATTCAGGCTGTGTAAGCTAGGGTTACATACAGGCTGTGTAAGGTAGGCTGTACATACAGGCTGTGTAAGCTAGGGTTACATACAGGGTGTGTAGTAGCGATAGGCTGTGTACATACAGGGGGTGTGTAAGCTAGGGTTACATACAGGGGGTGTAAGGTAGGCTGTTCATTCAGGCCGTGTAAGCAAGGGTTACATACAAGGGGTGTAAGGTAGGCTGTTCATTCAGGCCGTGTAAGCTAGGCTGTGCATACAGTTTGTATAAGCTAGGCTGTACGTAGGTATAACGCGGAATTTTACTTGTAACATCAAACACCCTTCATCACTTCAAACAACCTTTATCACTCCTCAACCTACACTGTACCATGAATAAAACAATTTAACAATTATACAAATCCTGTGCCAGTGTGTAGGGACGACAATATGTACTGTCGGTGTCGTTAGGTAGAATATATTTGGCAACCGTCCTTGACCCCGTATATAAATAGGTAGGTAGCTGACCTCGCCCTCACCTCGACCTCACCACGCCAGATGGGCGCCTCGTGTCGGACATGGATGGGCAGATGGCTCGTTGGGCTGAGTACTTTGGGCAGTTGTTCACGATGGACCCTCCAACTGAGCAGCTTCACACCACTGGGTTACAAGCAGTGGATGCCGATCCTCCCATTGACGAAACCGCACCCTCTCTTGACGAAGTCAGAGAGGCTGTAGCAAAGTTGAGGGGTGGAAAGGCAGCTGGTGTTTGTAATATCAGTGCGGAGCTCCTCAAAGCTGGGGGTGAGGCCATCATCCGCGGGTTGCATGCTGTCCTGACTGCCGTGTGGCAATCAGGTACCTTCCTCCTGACTGGAAAAGGGGGCTGGTCGTCCCTATCTGGAAAGGGAAAGGGGACCGTCAGGACTGCAACAATTACCGCGGTATTACACTGCTCAGCGTATCAGGCAAGGTGCTTGCCCATCTATTGCTGACACGAATTCGCAGTCATCTGGTGAAGCATCAGAGACCTCAGCAGTCTGGGTTCACGCCTGGTAAGTCAACAACGGACCGTATCCTAGCGCTTCGTGTCCTGGTGGAACGCCGACGTGAGTTTCGACAGGGGATGCTTGCAGCCTATGTTGATCTCAAGAAGGCGTTTGACTCAGTACATCGTGAGTCACTCTGGGATCTTCTGTGACTTTGAGGGATTCCTGCAAGGACTATTGGTTTGATAACTGGTCTGTATTCTGGGACTGAGAGTGCTGTGAAGTGTGGGGCAGGTGTCTCCACTTCTTTCCTGTGAATACAGGAGTGAGGCAAGGGTGCGTCCTTGCCCCATCACTTTTCAACGCTTGTATAGACTGGGTATTGGACAAGGTTGTAGATCAAAGTGATTGTGGAGCATCCGTCGGCAACACCAGGATCAGTGATCTAGTTTTTGCCGATGATGCAGTAATCTTTGCTGAGTCGCTGGAGGTCCTGGTGATGGCTCTCGAAGCGCTGCACTAGGAGGCAAAGCCTTTGGGACTTGAGGTCTCCTGGCTCATGACCAAGGTCCAGGTGTTTGGAGACTTACTAGATGAAGCAGTACAGTCTGTTCATGCGTGTGGCGAGGACATTAAGATCTTGGAAAGTTTTACATACCTTGGTAGCGCAGTTCATAATGACGCCGGGTCACGTCAAGAAGTCTTACGGCGGATTGGCATAGCCCACGGTGTTATGGACTCGCTCAGCGGGAGTATTTGGCGTTGTCGGTACCTGTGCAGGAGGACAAAGATCCGGATCTTCAAGTCGCTTGTGATCCCTGTCCTATTCTATGGTTGTGAGACATGGACACTAAAGAGTGACTTGAAGAGACGAATCAATGCCTTTGGTAATAAGTGTCTTCGCAGAATCATGGGGTATCGCTGGGATGATTACGTGTCAAATCAGCGATTGCAGCGTGAGACTGAATCGAGGCCTATTAGCTGCATTGTCCATCAGCGCCAACTTCGGCTATATGGGCATGTGGCACGCTACCCTGAAACCGATCCATACCCTCGAGTTGTATCTGTAACTGACAATCCGGCGTGGAGGAGGCCAAGGGGGCGCCCACAAGGCTCGTGGCTGGGGCAAGTTGATGTTTCTTGTCGAGAGCTGCTTGGTATGGGAAAGGAGCCTGCATGGGAACTCGCGCGTGGTGACCCCCGGGAGTGGCGTCGTAGGGTGGGCGAGGCGACGCGCCCCCAGGCGTATGCCCCCAATGATTGATGATTGATTCCTATTTCCAATGATATATTGTTTATTAAATTCGGTACAATAGTGGCGAAGTTATTAAAGGAAAACTGGAAAAAAGCAAGTCCTTCAGTATCGAGGTTTAAAGGTGCGCGGTTTAAAAAGCCACGCGGCCTTTAAACCTCCAGGCTTAGTGAATCTGAACAGATGCTGGTTTGTTTGTTTACTCTCTCAGCCACGCTCTCTATCACTCTTGAAGTGTTGACATAGCTGACATATGACAGCTATGACATAGTTGGTATCTGGTCCCCTGTTACCCTTAGTCACCCCTAAAAACATTTTCTGTGGAGTGATATGATTGTGGTCCCGTAAATTAAGCGAGCATGTTGATGATCTGGATAGAAAGTGGAGCGGGGTCCTCTTTTTCGGGTGGACAGCTTAGGAGCTGGCGGTGGAAGCTCCGTGGATAGGCCACGTGTTGTACTGAGTGTGGTACAAGGGAAGTAAATTGTGTGTTGGGTGTGTGCTTGAGTTGGTGATTGACTTGGTGTATGATTGACTGATGGTGTAAGGTGTGTGTGTGTCGGAGGTGTATGGCGTGAGCAGCAGCTCAGCTGATGGTGTGTTGTGTGTCGGAGGTATATGGCATGAGCAACAGCTGGTTGTGTGGAGGCGTGTAGCCTGTGTGGTGTGAGCAGCAGCTGGTTGTGTGGAGGCGTGTAGCCTGTGTGGTGTGAGCAGCAGCTGGTTGTGTGGAGGCGTGTAGCCTGTGTGGTGTGAGCAGCAGCTGGTTGTGTGGAGGCGTGTAGCCTGGTGTGTGGTTTGTGTACGTGTTGACTGGCGTGTAAGCCTGATGGTGTGTGATGATGTGGATTGATGTTTGAGACATCAAAAGGGCTATGATAGATTTATTTCTTTGTTTATGTATATATATGATTGTGTAAATATATAATATGTTAAATAGAGAAGTGAGTCAATATTTGCCTGGTGGTTGTGAGAGAGGTCTGGTTGTGAGAGTGAGGTCTGGTTGTGAGAGTGAGGTCTGGTTGTGAGAGTGAGGTGTGGTTGTGAGAGTGAGGTGTGGGGAGTGAAAATCTAGTTATCAACCAGCCGGCCCGGGAGAACTTCTCTTAAGGGAGAAGTAAGGCACATTGATAGGTATTGCACAATATTTACTGTGCATGTTTTTGCAGCAAGGAGCTGCAGTGTGGTGAAGTGTGGCTGGGGACGTAACAGATATTTGGGGGCCTGTCCGGGAAAGAATTTTGATCTTTGTATGACCAGTGGACCACGTGGAGCCATAGCCTACCCTGCTACCCTGCCAACCCTGCAACCCTGCGAACCCTGCAACCCTGCCACAGTGTGAACTCTGCCGGCTTACTATCTCATGCACTTCAGTACTGTGGTAAGCTCTGTGCACTCCTATATTTATGATGGAGGGAAATGTGAGCGACTTTATGGTTCATCGTGAGGTGCACTACCTATATCAGTGTACCAGGGAGGAGTTAATGAAATTAGCAGAGAAATTTGAGATAGAGTTGATATCTAGGCTCAAGGAGGATATGCAGAGAGAATTAGTGAAAGAATTAATAGACTTGGGTGTATTAAGAGAAGAGCAGGATGAAGATGAAAGAAAAAGGATGGGTGTGGAAGGAAAGAGCCTGGAGGAACAGGGGAGTGAAGTGACTGATAGTGAGCAAGCATTATCACAGAGGCTGAGGTTGATGGAAATGGAGATCAGGTTGCAGAGAGAGAGAAATGTGGCAGTGAGGATAGAGGCAGAAGTTGAAAAAAGTAAGGCAGAAGTTGAAAAAAGTAAGGTAGAGGTTGAAAGAGAGAAAATTAGAACAGAGGCAGAGGTGCAAATAAAGAAAATGGAAGTAGACAATGGTGGTCACAGGGGAAGATCAAATGATGGAAAAGTTTATTTTGTGCCAGAATTTGTGGAGGAGGAAGCAGAAAATTACTTTCTTCAATTTGAAAAGGTGGCAATATTGAGAGATTGGCCTGAGGATGAATGGGCTTTATTAGTACAGACAAAATTTAAAGGTAAAGCAAGAGAGGCTTATGCAAGTTTGACTGTAGAGGAATGTAGTGAATATCAGGTTGTGAAGGAAGCCGTGTTACAAACTGTGAGAGTGGACCCTGAGATCTATAGACAGAGATTCAGAGATGTAAAGAAATCACCAAACTGTACATATTTAGAAATGGCCAGAGAGTGTGCTTTCAAATGTGATAAATGGTTGAAGGCAGAAAATGTAAATGAAAAGGAGGACTTAAGGCAGTTAATGATGTTAGAACATTTTAGAAATAATTTGAAACCAGAGTTGAGGTATGAAATTATGAAGCTTGATATAAAAGATGTGATGGAGGCTGGACGTAAGGCTGACCAACTTGAGGTGGCCTACGGGCTTTGTAATTCAGTGTCAAGGGTTAGACTTAGCCACCAGAGCTGGTCTGGTAACTCGGCTGGTTATGGGAGTAGTAAGGGGAACAAAAATTTTCATTTACAAGGTATCGCAAATGAAAAAAATGCTAGGTACTCAAGTAACTATGTGAAATCTAGTTTTGGAGGTAATTTTCAGAATCAGGCAGTATATTCATTCACCCCCTCCCAAGAATAATAATGTCGGTAATGCTCCAAGGCAGAGTCAGTCCTTGATTAGATGTTATAAATGTGGTGAAGTTGGACACCTAAGTATATATTGTGGCAACCAACAAAGCTTGCCTCCCAAATGTCAACTTTGTGGTAAACAGGGACATAGGAAATATCAATGTTATAGGTATATGAATTCAAAGGAGGCAGGACTGACAGTGTCCAGGAGAGGATGTGTAGAGCACTTGCCAACAAATGTTAGCACTGAGAAGAAAGTTTTACCTGCAGTTGATTTTGAACCTTTTATTACAAAAGGAAAGATGAATGTAGATGATGGTGCAGAGAGGGAAATTGTGATTTTGAGGGATACAGGTGCCAATTTAAGTCTTGTACTTAAGAATACTGTGGAATGGAGTGAGAAAACTTTTACAGGTGTAGAAGTTGAGGTTAAAGGTATAGGATCTGCTGGAATAGTCATTCCTATTCATCATGTGTGGCTTAAGAGTGGATTCGTCACAGGAAAAGTGAAGGTAGGAGTGAGTAATGAACTTCCAGTAACAGGTGTAGACATGCTCCTGGGGAATGATTTGGCGGGTGAACAGGTAGTCCCTACCCCTGAGCTTATGGAGAATCCTATAATTTGTCAGGATGATGACATTTTAGAGCCTGAAATATGTAAGGTTGAAGGAAAGGTAGAGGAGAGTATACTGTATCCAGCATGTGTAGTGACAAGAGCTAAGGCCAAGCAAATAGAGGAGAGTGAGATGGACTTAACCTCATTGTTTGATAGAGTGGAGTCCCACATGGAGGTTGAACAGGTGAAAGGAGATGCGACTAAATGTGAGGCAGGGATTATGTCAGATTATATTGTGAGAAAGGAGGATTTGACAAGTGCACAATGGGAAGATGAGAGTCTAAAATCTTTGTGGAGTGAGGCAGTGAGAAGAGGAGCTTCAGATGAGGATGTGGGATATTATGTGGAGAATGAAGTTTTAATGAGGAAGTGGAGGCCTACTGATAGCCCAGTAAATGATCATTGGATGGTGAAAACTCAAATTGTTGTTCCTAGGAAGTATAGAGAGAAAGTTTTAGAATTGGCACATGAAAATAATTGGTCTGGTCATTTAGGTGTAAAAAAGACATTAAACAAAATAACAGCTCATTTTTATTGGCCAGGAGTAAAGAAGAGTGTAACTGAATATTGTAAAACTTGCCATGTATGCCAAGTGGTAGGAAAACCAAACCAAACTATAGTGAAAGCACCACTGTGTCCTATTCCTGTGGTGGGTGAGCCATTTAGTAGAATATGCATTGATATTGTGGGTCCTCTTCCTGCTTCTAAGAGAGGCAACCAGTATTTATTGACCATAATGTGTATGGCTACTAGATTCCCAGAAGCAATAGCATTGAGAAGTATTCATGCTAAAGTTATTGTGAGAGAGTTGGTGAAATTTTTTTCGTGGGTTGGACTTCCTAATGTAATACAATCGGATCAGGGTAGTAACTTCACTTCAAAATTGTTTGGTCAAGTGTTACAGGGGTTGAGAATTAATCAACAATTATCAAGTGCCTACCACCCGCAGTCACAAGGCTGCTTAGAAAGGTTTCACCAGACACTCAAAAAGACTCTGAGAAAAAAAAAGTATGGAATTGGATAGGGATTGGTATGAAGAATAGTTAGTTGTTTTCAAAGATTAGTGAATGAAGTATTGAAGGGAGTAAAATGTTGTACTGTATATATAGATGATATTGTACTGTATTCTGAGAAGTGGGAGGAGCATCTAAAGTTGTTGGTTGAAGTATTTAGGAAATTGGATGATGCAAATCTCACAGTGAACCTGATGAAAAGTGATTTTGTGAAGGCTTCAGTGGATTATTTAGGATTTAAGGTTGGACAAGGAGAGGTGAGACCACTTAATGCCAAAGTGAAAGGCATTATGGATTTGCCTTCTCCAACAAACAGGAAGGAGCTGTTGAGATTTTTGGGGATGAGTGGTTATTATAGGAGATTTTGTAGAAATTTCTCAGCAGTTGCACTGCCATTAACCAGGTTGTTGTGTAAAAAGATGAAATTTGTGTGAAGCGAGCACTGTGAAGAGGCTTTCAAGAAAATTAAGGATATTTTAGTTAATGCTCCCATATTGATTACTCCTGATTATGACAAGACATTTAAGCTGTATGTGGATGCCAGTGGTGAGGGAATTGGAGGAGTGTTGATGCAGGAGATGGAAGGAGTTGATCATCCCATTGGATATTTCTCTAAAAAGTTATTGTTATACCAGAGGAATTATAGCACAATTGAGAAAGAGGCTTTGGCGTTGATTTTGAATTTAAATCATTTTGATATATATGTAAAAGGGGCTGCGATGCCAGTGCAAGTGTTTACAGATCACAACCCCTTAGTTTTTGTAAATAGTATGAAAAATTCAAATCAAAGGTTGATGAGGTGGTGTCTAATGTTGCAGGAGTATGATTTGGTTGTTACCCATGTGAAAGGGAAGGATAATGTGATAGCAGACGCTCTTTCACGAGTTCCTGTAAGCTGTGAGCCCTCTTAAGAGAGAACTCACATCTTTACTGGAAGGGGGGTGTTACCCTTAGTCACCCCTAAAAACATTTTCTGTGGAGTGATATGATTGTGGTCCCGTAAATTAAGCGAGCATGTTGATGATCTGGATAGAAAGTGGAGCGGGGTCCTCTTTTTCGGGTGGACAGCTTAGGAGCTGGCGATGGAAGCTCCGTGGATAGGCCACGTGTTGTACTGAGTGTGGTACAAGGGAAGTAAATTGTGTGTTGGGTGTGTGCTTGAGTTGGTGATTGACTTGGTGTATGATTGACTGATGGTGTAAGGTGTGTGTGTGTCGGAGGTGTATGGCGTGAGCAGCAGCTCAGCTGATGATGTGTTGTGTGTCGGAGGTATATGGCGTGAGCAACAGCTGGTTGTGTGGAGGCGTGTAGCCTGTGTGGTGTGAGCAGCAGCTGGTTGTGTGGAGGCGTGTAGCCTGTGTGGTGTGAGCAGCAGCTGGTTGTGTGGAGGCGTGTAGCCTGTGTGGTGTGAGCAGCAGCTGGTTGTGTGGAGGCGTGTAGCCTGTGTGGTGTGAGCAGCAGCTGGTTGTGTGGAGGCGTGTAGCCTGGTGTGTGGTTTGTGTACGTGTTGACTGGCGTGTAAGCCTGATGGTGTGTGATGATGTGGATTGATGTTTGAGACATCAAAAGGGCTATGATAGATTTATTTCTTTGTTTATGTATATATATGATTGTGTAAATATATAATATGTTAAATAGAGAAGTGAGTCAATATTTGCCTGGTGGTTGTGAGAGAGGTCTGGTTGTGAGAGTGAGGTCTGGTTGTGAGAGTGAGGTCTGGTTGTGAGAGTGAGGTGTGGTTGTGAGAGTGAGGTGTGGGGAGTGAAAATCTAGTTATCAACCAGCCGGCCCGGGAGAACTTCTCTTAAGGGAGAAGTAAGGCACATTGATAGGTATTGCACAATATTTACTGTGCATGTTTTTGCAGCAAGGAGCTGCAGTGTGGTGAAGTGTGGCTGGGGACGTAACACCCCCCTTTTGCAAAAGGTTCTAGTCACAAAAGGGTGCTAGCTGTCTAGACGCGCATGGACAGTTTGCTGAACTACATCCAGCATTCTCTTTCTCTGACCCACTTTGTCTATTCTACTCCCTCACTGGGCCACTGCACTCAATTTTATGATCCCGTTAGAGCCTGTGAATCTCACTCAAATATACATATATTGAGGACTTCATAGATAATTTTTTGTACATGCTTCTATACAGTTTTTTCCATATCAAATGATTATTCAAATTCATTCAACAAATGTAACATTGGTGTCTAGGATGCATAGCCAAAGACTACTCTATACTGGACTTGCTACTCATTATGGGCTATTTCCAGTGGAGGCCAGTTTTGCGATTCCTGCCATTTTCGAACATCACTCCCTTTTCCCTTCCTATGGTTTATCAGTATATATGATATACCGTTATCTTCGTAAATGTTTGTTCTATAATATTATCAAATAAAAAACAGTAAAATGCAATAAAGACAGGCCATTATGAGAGAGTTAAGAAATATGCATGAACCATTCACTTGAACTCACCGCCATTTAATATTTTGCGAGAAAACATTTTAGATGCTAGCGATAGAAAGAAGCGGATTTCCATTAGCTTTCCATTGCTATATTTCGTTTTCTGATAAATGAATCATAACCATGCATAAATTAGCGTTAACTAAAAAAATAACATCATCTATCGGGATAATTATCCGATGGATGATGTTATTTATTTAGTTAACGCTAATTTATGCATGGTTCTAATTCATTTATCAGAAAATGAAATATAGCAATGGAAAGCTAATTAAATTCCGCTTCTATTGATATGTTGCATGTAAAAAGTCTTCACGCAAAATATCAAATTGCGATGAGTTTAAGTGAATATAAGTTCATGCATATTTCTTCAGAGTCACATAATGGAATTTCTTTAGTGTATTTTACAGTTTTTTATTTGATAATATTATAGAACAAACATTCACGAAGATAACAGTGTATCATTTATACTGATATGCCATAGTCTACTGTATTAATGGAACACTTTTTTACTTGCCGATACGATTGATGATGTAATTTTTTTAGTGTACGCTAATTTAGGCATGGTGGTGATTCATTTATCAGAAAACGAAATATATCAATAGAAAGCTAATGAAAATCCGCTTCTTTCTATCGCTAGCATCTAAAATGTTTTCGCGCAAAATATTAAATGGCGAAGTGTTTAAGTATATATTGAGGTCATGCATATTTCTTCACTCTCTCATAATGGCATTTCTTTAGAGTATTTTACTGTTTTTTATTTGATAATATTATAGAACAAACAGTTACGAAGATAACGGTATATCATATATACTGATAAACCTTAGGAAGGGAAATAGCGGTGATGTTCTAAAATAGCAGGAATCGCAAAACTGGCCTCCACTGGTCATGGGCGGGTTGGCGCGGGGCACGAGTAGCAAGTCCAGTATAGAGTAGTCTTTGGCATAGCAAATGAAAATATATGCGTATAATAGTAATTCTTTTTTGCATAAACTCACTCGTACATACAAATTCTCGATTCGGTAAACATCTCATTTAGTCAATATAGCATTATATCATGGTAGAAATTTAGAGTAATGCATTAACGAATGCTTGTTACAATATTCTTTATTTGTTGCCAGAGCAGTGTACGGCAATTTTCGACAGTGTACGACAGTTAAAATATAAGAGGTCACAAGAAGAAGAAGAAGAAAAGGTAACGTTCAGGGCCAGATGCTGAGAGTGAGCTAGGTGCGCCCTATCCACTAGGGCGCCTGTGGTAAGGCGAAACGCCCTCCCACCGCAATGCTCAGTCGAGGACTGCTGCCTTAGTGGCACCGCTAAAGGCGCTGAAAACTAAGGCATGGTCAGACCCTGACTTAGTGAGCTGCTGTGGGCCTTTGACAGACATTCATCTTCTGTTTATAAAGCAAATACAGCTTGTTTCAGTTCCTACAACGTAACAATTGGTGTTTACGTATTAATAGTGTTGCAAGGTGTGTATGAATTGATCGTGCAAGACTAATGCGGCATTATAGGGTGTTATATGCTGGTGATAAAAATGTTGTGTTGTGTGTTGGTTAGGGGCGGGCGGCGGGCGGCGGGCGGCAGGTGCTCCGCCCGCACTAAAATGTTGTGCTATTACACGGTATTATCATACTACAGATGATATTTAGGACAGCTGAACATAGTATCATCTTCACGAGACATTAGCATATCATGAATGCATAAAATTGCAGTTATTACCTATACTAGATCTAAGATGAGTAATGAAAATTTATAACATTTGTTTTTCACTATTTTGATATCATTTTCTCTTATTCTCGGAATGTTGCTTGCTTAAATTTCTCACTGTCTCTGGAATCGGTCACACTATATATGATTACATGTGTATGAAGAACGCTAATGCAAAAATATAAAGGGTCAAACTGCGTTGAACGTTCAAATTGTGATGAAACTAACTGGCCTGGGGAGAGCGGTGGTCCTTGGCCATAGGCTTGGTTAGGGAGGAGAGACAAATTCCTGCTTTCAGCAGAGCGATGTCAAGCCTTGTGATATGGTCGAAGTCTTAAGCAATCTCAGATAGGCAACGTGATTGGCTAGGTAAACTCGGACCATCCCAGCTCATAGGCTTGAGGTGTAGGCAGTGAAAAGCGCCTGAACTTTGAACTGTTAATATGGGCTTTATTGTCAGTGCCTTACCGGGCCGTTACACAAGCGCCTGAAGACGGGTAGGCGTCATTTTAGCCTTACCAGCACATTCATCAAGATGTCCCCAGGCGAGGATTTGAGAGTGTAGCCATACACGGCAGTGTTGCCAACCGTATGGCGATCGCCCTACGCGTAGGGCGTTTCAGCATCATATCATGGCTTGTAGGGCCGTAGGGCGATTTTACAGAAACTGAGCTGAACGTAGGGCGATTTTGAATTTTGTTTCATATTTACTTTGCAGCAAAATATAAATCATTTAAGCGGAAAAGAAATATGTAAAAAAAAAAATAGTAGTTTTTAATCAATTAACATTTTATATTAACCCCTGGAAAATCGGGTTAAATGATAACTAATGAATGACTGGCAGCTGATTTATCGTATCAGCTGCTGGGCCGCTGGTGTGGCTGTAAGTATGAACAGGGATAGGACATGTCTAGGCAGATGACGGGAGCGTGCTGCCGTCCTATGTGGAACTGTTGAAGGTGGATATCCACTTGTTGCATTTCGTATCATAATCATCGTTGCGTATCATTGAGTGGTACGGTACTCTGCAATAAGCTATATTTTACCGGTGTTTCATTACAAAAAATATCCGTATAAAGAAAAGCATGTGTTGCACTGTTGTATATTATTATAATTTATGATACAAAGGTTATGGAAACCTTGTTATATTGACAAATGTCGATTTTCATCTTGAGCCGTAGGGCGATGAAGTGAAATGTAGGGCGTTTTCATTGTCTGTGTAGGGCGAAGACATTTTTGTGGTTGGCATCACTGATACACGGTGGCAGTGGAGGCGTGGACACTGCAGCAGCAAGTGTTCAATGGTTTCCTGGACGTTCCTGCGCCAGGCTAGTTACCTAGTTATAGTTACTTCGTGTTTACATAAAATACAAACATCGTACTTTGGCATGCGGGCCGAGTTTATGTTGCAAATGTTGGATGGCGATATTATCCATGGCGTTAATCATGGTTTTTATAGAATATGAAATCATACTACCCTTGTGCACGCAATATATTATAATCTTTCAGCATCAATGGAGAAATATATTCACCCACACATTTTGACGCAACACTTCCTTAAAGGTTGTCGGACCATAAATAGATCATACTTTCAAATACTCTTTCTTCAAACCAATGTTCATGGTATGGACATGAATATATCAAAATCATTGGTTTTATTAGTGAAAACCTGATTTTCAACATAGGAACACTTAAGATTGCCTTATTTTGGTTAAAATAACATCAAATATTGGTCGCTGGCATCCAGTACTCCGCAAGTTGCCTATCTAATCAAGATTTATGAATATCTGGAATGGGATCTTAATGCTCAGTGCAGAGGCCCATACTGAGGCCTTGAGACTACCCTTTGTCTCACAGAGGGACTGAGGGGTGCCAGTTTGCCTATGCCAGTGAACATCATACACATTTTCTTTACGGATATTTTTCGCGTGTTGGGGGGGGGGGGGGTGAGAAAATCAGCCATAACTTTTTCATTTCTGTTGCTTTCTTTATAATTGTTACAAGCTTGCACAAGTGTTCAACTACGCATGAATTGTTTTTCGAATATTTCGATTTTTTTCGGAAATATTCGTGTGACGCTCCCCTAAAGCTGAGGATCCTACCCCACTCTGTAACGGTTGGGTGTGTTAATAGCTAGTTGGTCACACTGGAGAGAGAAACTCTGACTCCAGTGTTAAGGTTAATTTTAATTGAAAATATCAACATATATATAAAAAAAAAACAGATTTAACAATAAATATTACATTGGTTTATGCTCAACGCGCTAATGGTGTGCGCGCTGAGTAAAGGGTGTTTGTTGAGATTGGTGAGTTACTTGTTGGTTAAATAGTTACAAAGCAAAAATAATATAAAGAGGTACGAAATTATACATGAATAATGAACATTAATAAAAATAAAAGTTAGAATAGTTTAGGCTACAAAAAGCGGTAGTGGTAGTGTTGCGGCGATGAGTAATCCACAGAGCGATGAGTAATCCACAGGGCGGTGAGTAATCCCCAGGGTGGTGAGTAATCCACAGGGCGGTGAGTAATCCACAGGGCGATGAGTGGCGACCGTGGAGTAAGTTACTCTAACACCGCGGGGCTGAGGGATAGGGTTTTGACTGAAGACGCGGGAAACCACGCTGAGGGAGCAGGGGCCGCGCTGAATGCCCGTGAGGCCGTGCTGAGGACGCAGGAAGGCATCATAGGTTGCAGAGGCCGCGCAGAATGCGCTTGAGGCCGCTGAATACGCAGTAAGGCGTCAGAGGGCGTAGAAGCCGCGCAGAGTGCGCATCAGGCCGGTGAAGACGCAGTAAAGCCCTCGTCACACATTCCATAATCGAACCACGAACGCGCCAACAATGCAATGCGCAGCGCCGTCATGGTCCTGGTTATGGGTCCATCGTGACCGATCGTGACGCTCGTGACGCGCTCGGCCGAGGCCACGAAAAGTTAGTGCGCGCACTAAAAAATCGGGAAGCTCCCCGATGTTTGTACCCAACGCAGCGCAATCGTAAGTCTATCGTGACGCTATCGTTATCTATGTAGCAGCTTCGTGACACTACCGTGATCGTCTTATGTCTATCGTGACGATAAGAAACCGTTACGCGCGCTGTCATCCCTACCTTCCCCCCCTTTTTCCCACCCCCTTCTGCCTTCCCCCCTCTTTCTCATTCACCTCCACCCTCCTCTACTACCTACCCCCTCCTCCCTCACCTCATGGGACCCCCCTCCTCTCCCCTACACTCGTTCCAGGTGGACGGGTATATTTAATGAAAAAAACAATAACCATAAATAAATAAACAGATTTAACACTAAATATTACATTGGTATGCTCAACGCGCTAATGCCCCCAGTGCGCGCTGAGTAAAAGGTGTTGTTGAGATTGGTTGAGGTACTTGTTGTTAAAGGTTGTTACATTAGAAAAACTAAAATAAAAGGGTATGAAAATTATATATGAATAATGAACTTTAATAAAATAAAAGTTAGAAATAATTGGGGCTGGCAACCACAGTTTTAATGTGGAGCAGTGTAGGAGAATGTAGTTGTAGGCTTTTTTTTTTTTTTTTTTTTTTTGAGACGCTACAAACTCCCCCTAGCGGTTTGTAGGGGGATCCGCCTACAATACTCCCCCCTAGTGACGAGGGAAGGAGGAACGAGATCTTGGTGGGAGCGGGGCTGTGGAGTTACAGTGTGGCCGAGTTGATGGGTGTGGTAGAGGGCTGATGACCAGTTGCTGCTGCTGGGCCGCACAAATTCCTTGACGCATCAGAGACTCGGACTGGCATTGGCTTGACGTAGCGTTCTGGAGCAAGCGGGACGCGGCCTGTGTGTACTGGTGGTCCTGTGGTCTCGATGTGACAAGTGGCGTTGACGGGCATAGCCAGTGTTTGCAGCCGTGGCAGTGTTGCAGGCGTGGCAGTGTTTGGGGGGGGGGGGGGGGGGGGGCGGGCGTGGCAGTGTTGCCGCGGCTGTGTTGAGGGCGTGGCAGGTTGCGGCCATGCAGTGTTGCGACGGCTGGTGCGGACGTGGCAGTGTTGCGGCCAGAGCAGTGTTCCCGCCGGCAGGTGTTGCGGGCGGGCGTGTTGTCGCCATGGCAGTGTTGCCGCGGTAGTTGTTGCCCCCGGCGTGGCAGTGTTGCCGCCGTGCCAGTGTCGCCGTGACCAGTGTTGCAGAATGGTGATGAGTAATCCCACAGGGCGAGGAGTAATCCACAGGGCGGTGAGCAATCCACAGGGCGGTGAGTAATCCACAGGGCGGTGAGTAATCCACAGGTTGGTGAGTAATTCCACAGGGCGGTGAGGAATCCACAGGGCGATGGGAGTAATCCACAGGGCGGGAGGGCGGATAGTGGAGTAAGTTACTCTACACCGCGGGGCTGAAAGGGTAGGGTTTTGACTGAGACGCGGGGAAACCACGCTGAAGGGAGCAGGGCCGCGCTGACTTGCGCGGAGGCCGTGCTGAGGGACGCAGGAAGGCATCAGAGGTTGCAGAGGCCGCGCCGGAATGCGAATGAGGGCCGCAGTCAAGGCGTCAGAGGCGTAGAAGCCGCGCAGAGTGCCGCATCAGGCCGGTGAAAACGCAGTAGGCGTGTGAGGGGGCAGGGGCGCGCTAAACGCTCATAAGGCCGAGCCGATGACGCAAGAAGGCATCAGAGTGGGGGCAAGAAGGTGCCAGGGTGGGAGGGGGACAATCCGTTATAAATATGATCAATCTGGATAAATTAAAAATATAAAATAAAATACATCAAATATAAAATAAGGTATTTAATTCTTTACGCTTATAAATCAACCTTTAAGGTGGCAGCTACACCGAGTGCAGTTTTTCTCGAACCCTATGTCAGCGAACGAACCCAAGAGGAGCCTAAGCTTTTGCCCTTAGGTTCCAGTGTTAGGACGAATGAGTCTAAACACCCAGGTCCTTCCACTAGGAGAATTGTGCTCTTATATAGCACATGTTAGAGCCACCTAAAGACCATAGCTACACCCCGAGGCTCACCAATTGTTATTGTGAATGGGGTGTGATGATAGCTAGTTGGTCACACTGGAGAGAGAAACTGTTTCCAGTGGAATGTTAACTTTAATTGAAAAAACAATAACATATAAATAAATAAACAGATTTAACAATAAATATTACATTGATTTATGCTCAACGCGCTAATGCAGTGCGCGCTGAGTAAAAGGTGTTTGGTGAGATTGGTGAGTTACTTGTTGGGAAGGTGTTTACATAGAAAAAACATAAAATAAAGGGTATGAAATTATATATGAATAATGAACTTTAATAAAAATAAAAGTTAGAATAGTTGGGGCTGCAACCACACGTTTTCATTATGGAGCAGTGTAAGGGAGAATGTAGTTTGTAGGAGAGACTGCTACAAACTCCCCTCCTAGCGGTTTGTAGGGGGGATCAGCTACAATGGCACATGCCTGTGTCTATCAGACTAAATCCAGTTCCCGCTCGAGCGACACTAGACGGTTGTGCAATAAAGTTCTGTTGAGAGCCAGGACATTACGTCAACCTCTTATCTTACTTGGTGCAGTACGAGTACCTACGCTCCCAGGATGGCCACCCCAGGACGGCCAAGGTTCTCGCCGTCAGCGGGAGGTCGACGGGCTGTAGGAAATAGTCACCTGGCCCAAGCTCAGGTGGGGATCATCTCTCAACAAGCCGCGATAGCAACTCTGCAGTGTGACATGGCTGCCCTGGTGGCACCACGGTCCAGCAGAGCGCTGAACACCTCAGGACTGGACAGGTGTGACCTTGATATGGCAACGGCCGACTTCCATTCGTGGCGGCGGTCCTTGGAAGACTGGTTGGAACTCAACTTAGTGAGGGACGCAGATGCTGTGTGCTACGTCCGTCTGCTGTGCACTCCCGCGCTACAAAAGTCCTTGGACGCCAGGTTTCCCAAGGTACAATGGGGCGCTATGACGGCTACCGCTGCGCTGTATGCCCTTGCTAAACTAGTACTGCGCGCGTCCAACCAAGCTATGTGCCAGACGGAGTTCTTTTGTGCTGTGCAGGCACCTGGCGAGCCCGTAAGTGATTACTTTACGCGGTGCGCCCAGCAGGCTCTGGACTGTGGGTCTCAGTGTCCCCGCTGTGACAGTGACCTCAATGATTTCGTGTTGCTGCGGAAGTTGGTGGCTGGCCTACGTGAGCCTGCGCTGTAACGTGAGATGTTTCAGGCCTGTGACAGGCTTGAGTGTGGACAGTTTGAGAGCTTATTGTGTAGCGTTTGAAACCGCTCAGCATGATGTTTGTGGTGGTGAGAAAGCACGCCAAGCCGCCGTGGCGGCCACTGACGTCACGGATGACGTCACGGAGTATGATGACGTCATCACAGCAGCTCGCACATTGAAAGCGCCTCCCCACCCTTGCAATAACTGTGATGGTCGCCACCAGGGCGGCAGGGCGCCGTGCCCAACGAGGATGGCCACTTGCCGCGCTTGTGGGAAGCTGGGCCACTTCCATTCCAAAGAGTGTGCAGGAGCCAAAAGAGGACGAAGAAGAAAGATGCTGTCGCCAGCGCGGTGGTGGCGGACGCCCACGTGACCAGTCAGCCCCAGCTGAAGGTTAACGTGGCCTTAGCAGACAGGGGAGAGTCACGTGCCGTCACTGCCGTTGCTGACATGGGGGCGCAGGTATGCGTGGCAGGGCCTGCTCTGATGAGAATGCTGGGCATCAAGACAGGACAACTGCAAGACCGTGCTGGCTTACGTGACCTGGCTAACATCCAGCTGCCCACCCTCGGAGCCACGCCCTGTTGCATCACCACCCATGGCCAGTCCACCGTGCAGGATATCTTCTTCATTAAGTCGGTGAGGCAGCTGTACCTGTCCCTCGCCGCCTGCAAAGACCTTGGACTGATGCACGCAACCTTCCTCCTCCCTCCATCCCACATCGCCGCGGTCGAGCAGAAGGTGAGCGGGAGCGACTCGGTCCTGCCCCGTTGGCCGCCTGCCATGACTCTCCCGTCATTGGAGGAGAACGCACCGAGGCTGCAAGACTGGCTGCTCGCCCACTTCTCTGCATCAACCTTTAATTAACACAGACCGGTACCCGCTACCGGTGATGGCGGGACCTCCTCACCGCATTCATCTGGCTGCCGACGCGGCGTCATACGCGTGCCACACCCCGGCTTCGGTCCCCAGGCATTGGGAGGCAGAAGTCAAGCGGCTGCTTGACGAAAATATCAAGAGAGGGGTCATCCGGCTTGTGCCTGTCGGGGAGGCCACAGAGGGGTGTGCCAGGATGGTTGTGGAGGCCAAGAATTCTGGTAAACCCCGGCGCACGGTGGACTTCCAAAAGATGAACGCGTGGTGCCTCCGGGAGACCCACCACACGCTGGCACCATTTGATATGGCCTTGGGAGGCCCACCCCACACATACAAAACTGTGTCCGACATTCACTGGGGCTTCCACCAGGTGGAGCTGGATGAAGGAAGCAGGCCCTTCACCACCTTTATAACGCCCTGGGGTCGCTACCAGTACTGCCGGACACCTATGGGGCACTGCTCAGCTGGCGACGCATACACCAAGAGATTCGACGGAGTGACGCTGAAACCTGACGCTGGAGTAATTCCAGTTTTGTCAGAGCGAGGTCGATTACGTGGGCTACCACAGATTGGGCTGAGACACATACATGCCCATTGGGGAACTCCTCGCTGCCATTAGAATTACATCAAGATTCCCGCACAGCCCTCCATTACTGACTTGCGGTCATGGTTCGGCTTCGTGAACCACTGCCCCAACGTGACCAACCTTCGTGGCCAACTGCCAACCTTCGTGGCCAAAACGTGGCCAACCTTCGTGGCCACTGCCCCACTCATGGCACCCTTCAGGGTCCTGCTGAAGAAACCGACGGGCAAAACGGTCTTCTGGGACGGCTGCCTGCAGGAGAGACTGGTGCAGGCCAAAGAAGCGATCAGCCAGAAGGCTAAGCGTGGACTAGCTTGCTTTGACAAAAACCAGCCCACTGTTGCTGTCACAGACTGGTCTAAAGATGGCACTGGATTTGTTGTGATGCAGCAGTACTGTTCCTGCCCATCACTACATGCACCCATCTGTTGCAAAGGGATTTGGCGCCTGGCGTTGTGCGGCAGCGGCCCTTACACCTGCCGAGTCAGGGTATGCTGCCGTAAAAGGAGAGGCACTGGCAGTAGCATGGTGCCTGCGGAAGGCTCGGCTGTTCCTCCTAGGATGTCCAAGCTTGGTGATAGTGACTGACCACCTCCCCTGGTGAAGCTCTTCAGCGATAGAGCCCTCATAGACATCGCTAACCCACACCTGTTTCGGCTGAAGGAGCGGACTCTACACTACAAATTCACCATGCCCTACCTGCCAGGAAAACAATGCAGCTGCGGACTTCCTGTCAAGGTACCCAGGGGCCAGGACTGATCCAGAAGAAATCGAAGAGTGCCAAGACGACGATATCGCACCGGCTATCACCACAGGCACCGTGGCTGCCCTTGACCTAAGCGGGTGCGCCACGCTGGACGCGGATGTAGTCCTCCAAGCGGCACTCAGCGACCCCGAGTACCAGCTTCTAGTGTCGAAGGTGACAAATGGAGACTGGTGCCCTCACAGGTCTCAGGAAGCAGTTTGCCTGCGGTCTTTCTACAGTGTGAGAGAGAGACTGACTGTGTAACGTAGCCTGGTCACGTACACCTTCGAGCAGGGGTACACAAGGCTAAGTCATCCCCGAGTCCTGCGGCCACCAGAATAGCGCCAGCCTTCACGCCAGCCAACACGGGGCTTGATCGGATGGCTGAGGGAGGACCAGGCAGGCAGTGTACTGGCCTGGGATAGAGGGCAACCTGCGGCACCACAGGACAAGCTGCGATTCGTGCAACGCCAACGCGCCCTCACAGCCCCCCGAGCCTCTTCTCCTCACACCCCCTCCGGAGTACCCCTTCCAGTAAACGTTTGTGGACCTATTTCAGATGGGGGGGCAGACGTACCTAGCCTACGCGGACCGGTTGACCGGGTGGCTGGAGGTTGCCCACCTCCACTCTGGTGCCCCGTCGGGCAAGATCATAAGGAATCTCAGGCATTATTTCACCAGATGGGGTGTTCCAGAACAATTCGCCACGGACGGCGGCACCAACCTGGTCAATGCGGAGATGGCTGCCTTCCTCAGGAGATCGGGTGTCACGACCCGCCTCGCCTCTGCGCAATACCCCCAGTCCAATGGCAGGGCCGAGGTCGCGGTGAAAACCACCAAGAGGGTACTGCGGGACCTCACGGGGGCCAGCGGCAGCTTATACAATGACAGCGTTTCCCTCGCCCTACTCCAGTATCTAAACACCCCCCTCCGTGGCATCAACAAGTCCCCCTCCCAGCTAGTGACAGGCAGACAGCTGCGGGACGGTGTGTCCACGGCCAAACAGCACTACAGAGTTGACCCGCAGTGGCAGCAAACTCTGAACGCTAGGGAAAGGCAGATGGTCCAGCATCACGAGGACGTGTTGAGGCGGAGAGGTGGTCAGCTCGCCAACGCCGCCAACTGAAGCCAGGGGCCCGGGTCTTAGTTCAGGATCCAGGCCACCAACACCTGGAGCAAGTCAGGTACGGTGGTTGAGGTCCACCCACACCGGCAATATGCAGTATGGATGAACGGGAGTGGCCGGATATCGCTCCGCACCCGCGGACACCTGAAGGAGGCGGCACCACCGCGGGCAGTGTCCTGGTCCGAGGATTCGGAAGACGGACACACCGCACCATCTGAGGCACCCACACCAGCGGCACCAGCGGGGGAACCCTGCCCTCAGAGGCACATGTCGCAGCCGAGGTGGCTAGAAGACTACATACTATAATGGGCTAGCTTACTTTATTCTTTTTGACTAAGGCCATTTAGAGGATTTTTTTGTTTTCTTTTTCTGTTCTTATGCATTGTACGTGTAAGATTGTCAGGCCGGCACTGTTATATCGCCCTAACAATCTTGAGGGGAGTTGTGGGAGTTTTGGCCTAACTGGCAACTCTCGGGCAATGGCATGCCCTGTGTCATAATTATCCCCGCCAATTTACAGGGTTGCCATCCGTACGATAATTATCGTACATGTACGATTATTATACAGTTGGTACGATGTACGATAGTGCTTTTCATTATCGTACGTTTTGTACGATAATTCTACAGATTCATCAGAAAAAAAATAAAAAAAATAAACCATGACACCAACAAGAGCAACCAACACAAATAAAGTAAAAAATGAGGATGATAAGCAGCTGAGAGTAAGAGAGGGAATATTCGCACGTCACTCGTGAACCGTTCAGAACATGTGAGTGGGGAGTGTAGCGACCGTACAGTTCTGCCCAGCGTGTGTGGGCTCAGTGTACGCTAGACGGCATCCCGGTCGTTCCACTGATTTCTTAAAGCAGGGGTGTCAAACTCATGGCCCCCGGGTCTTAAGTGGCCCGCGAGGTGACAGATGATTTTGAACTAAATAGTATAATTGTTACAGTTGAGGAAACTACTAAGCTGCCACGGCGAAACATAATAACATTTAGCTTTTATTTACATGAAAATTATTTATTTCATATTAAAATTGCTAGTAATAACTTTCTTTTATTGCTTTATTTAATAAACGAACATTATGAATGCGTTTGAAGCCGGTGACCCTGCCAATGCTGGTATGTGAACGCTTGAGCGGTCAAAACGTTTTCACACGTGACACACGTACTGTCCGCTGACTTGTCTCCTACAAGTATTGGGCAGAGGTATTTTTTGTGGTATGGCTGTGTCATATGGTTTGTTGTGTGGCTGGGTGTGGTGTGTGTGGCTGGGTGTGATGTGTAGTGTGGTGTGTGTGGCTGGGTGTGATGTGTAGTTTGATATTCTTTGTGGTATGGCTGTGTCATATGGGTGATTGTGTGGCTGGGTGTGATGTGCAGTTTGGTGTGGTTTTGTCTGGTATGACTGTGTGTGATAAGGGTTGTTGTGTACGTGGGTGTTGTGGCGCATGTGATATGCGGTGTGGCTAGGAGTAATATGGATTGTTGAGTGACTGGGTGTCATGTCATGGAAGTGTCACTTCTTCACTACCATAGTAAAGTTGAGTCCACTACAAAATCTTTATACTGTACCAATAACACAAAGGGATATGAAAATGTATTTTTGCTTATAGATATATATATTACTATATTATATATTATATAATATATATGCTGTACGTAATTTGGTGTAGATTTCGATAATGTGGGCCACTTGTTACCGATAAGTCTCTACTGCAAGGATGGCAACCCTACCGCCAAATCTCAGTTCCCGCCTCGCGGCGACACAAGACAGTTGTGCAATAAAGCTCTGTTGACAGCCAGGCCTTAACGTCATCATCTTATCTTACTCATAGGGATAGAACAATTTTAACCACGTACTCAATTAATGGTTGAAAGTACCAAAATATCTAAGAAAGACTGCTAATGATCAGATTTACAAGTTGAAGATGGTTATAACTACGTGCCTTATAATGTATTAAACTGCAGTAGAACCGAAGCAGGTGTTGGTGCTTTAAATGAAGATGACAGTTAAAAGTGGTGACACAATTTCCAAAAATACACTTTCTAGACTTTGACTGGAAAAAAACACTCCATTTGTACAAGTATCAAATAATAACCTAATTAAACCATTAAACTAACCTAACCTAACGCTCAAACTAACCTAGCTTAACCTTGCCCTCAAAATAACCTAACCTATTCTGTGACAAATTTAATATTTGCACAACATTCCATTGTTACTTGCACACTCGTTCTCACCTATAGAAACAGTAGAAAGGTGAAAAATACTTGAATCCAGACACAGTCATGTTCTAAATATTAGCCCAGTAGGGTCAGTACTGCCCTGTACCACACGGCACATCAGGCACCCAATCATCACAATCATCGGTAAAACTGCAGTTAGACAATATTCTCATTGACCAAAATTCTCTGACAACTGGGGACTGCGCCATCCAGAACCCCCCCATCCCCCTGTTAACTGACCTAGGATGGCATGAATACTGATCCTATTATAACCTGGATGTGGGGGGATTTCGCCCTCAACCCCCAATTTGTTATATCTCATTTCGTCGGGTGTAGGGATTTAAAATATGCTGCAAATTGTCAGGTCTATACTTGAGGACGGTTATAACTACGTGCTTGTAATGCTTTTAAACTGCAGTACAGTAAAACCAATCACACCAAAGGTAAACATCTCCCCACAAGCCTTATACTGAAACCCATGAAACCGGTAAAAATTCTATATTCCCTTTCCCGCCCTTATTAGTGGGGTATTTTCCTCCAGACCTTCAAAAGATCAATGAGATACCCAACACGTAATATAAAGGGGGAAGAGCTGCCCTTCACCCTCCTCCCCCCTAAACGACCCCCAACACCTCAAAAATATAATATGGTTAATATTACTACTCTAATCTTATTATAACCTAACCTAACTTCACTAATAACCTCCCAGAAAGACCCCACAAAATTAATTACTAACCTAACCTCAATATAACCTAACCTAGCCTGATAAAATTCTAGTTCTTTCCCGCAATTAAGTCTCACTAGGAGGTTATTGGTAGGGTTTGGTAAAGTTATAGTGAGGTTAGGTTAGTAATATTATTTTGGGGGGTCCAGAGGATGGGGCCATTTATGGGGGGAGGAGGGTTGAAGGTGGCATCTCTCCCCCACTTTATAACTACGTGTTAGAAGTACCTGAAGGGATCTTTGAAGGTTTGGAGGAAAATAAACCCTACTAATAAGGGCAGGAAAGGACTCTAGAATTTTACCATTAACCAAACTGTGAAATATTACACAAAATAACAGCTCCGTTCACCTACTGGGATAAAGAGACGCGGCCCGCTCTACTAGCCTCTTGAAGCTTGTTTACATAACTCCTGTCCATATATATATGAGCATTTATCATCTCTAGGATGTCACCACCCTTTCCTACGTACCTACCTTTATAAGTGTTTGTGGAGTATATGAAGTCGATCCATAACCTGAGAAGCCTGTGAGAGCAGTAAATGTAGTGCCGCGGCCGTACACTTCGACTGGTAAACATTTTTTAATATCGGCCTCGAGACAACCGACGCGATTGGCAACCAGCTGACTGCCTGGCTACGATTCAGCCACCTAATAATTAACAATTAGCCTTAACCCGAACTTTGGACCCTACTTAAGTCCTCTGGCCCGGCCATTCATCTGTCACATCCACTTATTATATTATCCTAGGGCCGAGTCAATGTAGACTGTGCTGGGGCTGTATGAACTTATCAATAATTGGTCCAATATACAGTTCCCGCTGCAGGGCCGACATCGGCTTCATCCGATTTGCCGAAACTAGTCGCCCTGCCTCTGGTGCCGATACGTACCCGACACAAGCCGACATAGGCCCGCACAGCCCATGTTTGCTGGGTAGGAGAAGGGAATTATTTATTTCCCAAAGTGAGTCACTCAAAGTGAGTCAGAGAGTCAGCTGGAAGGATTCTGCTGACGGGATTTCAGTAGGGAAAACTGTGCCCAGAACATAATATGGTGTCATTTCACTAGCGGCCCAAGGTAGCTTGGTTGATTGGTTCCTCGACTGTTCTCCCTTTACCAGACAGCTCCCCCTTCGGAATCCCCTCATAATATCCAGCCAAGGACAAGAGAGAAGAGAGTAATGAAGAAAGAAGAGTAAGAAGAGAGAAGGACATCCCCCCCCAACCCCTGTTGATATAGTGGTGGCAGGGCTGGGATGGGATCCGCTCTAAAAAATGTAACATAGAAAACAGAGACATAGGGTGTGGGATTTCATCACAAACTGATCTAAAAGTTCCTCCGGAAAGACAATGCCTATGAACGCTCGTGCTACATTGCTACCTACCCAAAGACTTCGCGTAATAAATCTAGAAGGGATGATAAGGCTGTCTAATGCATACAATCACCAGAACCACATAGCCAGGGTTAACCTTATTGGGTCTATGGTCTAATGCGCCCGTGGTTGAATTTGAGTGAAAAATCTGGTGATGGGGCGGGATCGATTCCCAGCCACGGACATTAAAAGAAGGGAAAAATTTATTTCCCAACATCTAGCAATATTTATATATATATATAATATGTATCTATATAATATATATATATATATATATATATATTATATATATATATATTAAATACATATATATATATATATATTATATATATATATATATATATAATATATATATATATATATATCTATATATATGTATGCTTAGTTGTACAATAAACCTTTACAAATCAACAAATATCTATATATATATATATATATAAAATATATATATATATATATATACATATATATATAGTATATATATATATATATATTATATATATATATATATATGATATATATATAAATATATCATAGTATATTATATATAGATATATATATACAATACAAATATATAGGTAATATATGTATCTATATATATATAATTTTAAACAAAGTTTTAATAATATATATTATAGAGATATATATACTACATATATATATCTAGATATATATATATACATATATATAATATATATATATATATATATAATATATATATATATATATATAATTATATTATATATAAGATACGTATATATATATATAGACATATATTGTAGATATATATATATATATATATATATTATATATAAATATTATATATATATAGATATATGATAAAAAACTCTAATAATTTTGTAGAACGCACCTACATGGCATAACATGGCTATCTTTTCACAATTTGTTTTTCTTTTAAGTTACTGGAGAGGAAACCCGGTGCCAAATGGATTCCAGGATACGCACAGAGAAGACAAAAGGAAGAGAATAGTGGAGGCAACTCTTATCTCCACAAGAATGAGTTGTGTACAGGTGGATAAAAAAATTAACGAGAGTTACAATAAGCCCATATATATTGATAATGTTTAAAGCGAAACGCAAATAGGCTGGTAACCAAATGTATACCACTTTCCTGTCTAGGGTTTATCAAGGTAATTTGTCAACCCGGGGTGAGGCAGCCGTAAAAACAATCCTCCTGGTGCCTATAAACACCACACACCTTGGGCTTATTATAGGGGTTGCAGGCGTGAGGGCGACGGAGGGGTATCTCAGACGTCTGCTGGAAGAGCATATACACTGAGAGGCTCACAATGGAGGGCAGAGAGATAAGTGGAATGGCTGAAATCGGTACAAGAAAGGAAATGTACATTGACTCAGTATGGAAAAAAAAAAAAAAAAAAAAAATATGAATTCGCGTGTGTAATGCTAAAATATTGTTACATGCTCTTTCTCTCCCTTCTCTCCTCTCCTCTCCTTCCCTTCTTCCATCCTCCTCTCCTCCCCTTCCCTTCCTCCATCCTCCTCTCCTCCCCTCTCTGTTCCTATCCCCTGTCTTTCCCTTTCCTCCTCTCCCTTATCCCCTGTCTTTCCCCTTCCCCCTCTACCTCTCTCTATAAGCATAGAATTAAGTATATGTCCCGAGATACATGTCCCATACATTGTAGTGAAAATGTCTTAATAACAAATTTATTCTTTATTCTAGCTATGAACATAGGTACAGTTGTTGAGGTGGATGAATTTTATTTCTTATGACAGTTCTTTAATATTCCTCCTCTTCTTTCTTCACCGTTCGTCCCCCCCCCGTAACAATACCAACTCGAGCCGGTTATCTCTGCGGACTTTAAATTCGCGGAAGGGGTGTTATAGTTAGAAAAACATTCCCCTGAATTCCAATAAACAGCATCAATCTATGACCGATTCAATTAAAAGTTTAGAGATCCTTGAGAGATCAGAATACAGACACTGTCTGTCTACAGGCAGACAGACAAAGACAGTGATTATCGCTAAAAGTATGTACGCATTCCTTCCTTAGAACATCTCGAAGCATTTAATCCGTGGAAAGTCATGCGAATTGCACAGTGGGTTTTGAATTAATAAAAGAGTTAAAAGTTGATCTTTCCAGTCAATTGTCTCATCAAATTGAAAAGACATTATACCCTATTTCCATAGATAAAAAGTATCCCTTTGTTCCCAGATCCCCATCCCATGCGTTAAACGTTCGGATAACCAGGTTATTTAAGTCAATGAGATAACGTCCGGACGGTCCCTCTTTTCCCGCGGGTCTGCTACCCCCCCCCCCTCGTTTAGCCCACGAGGTATCAGTCTTCTCTGTGACGCGAAGGTAAGGACGTCAGACTTTTTCTCTCCCTTTCACCTTTATGCAGTCTATCTATTTGGGTAATTTTCAAATACTAGGAACGGCTAGTTATTACTGAGTAGTCCGCGTATCAAATTCATGCAGTGTTAAAATTGCGACGATGATTCTCTCTACTGTGACCGCGAGGCGATTCTTCTGGCAAAACTACCCTTTGAAACGATTGCCCAACATGGTCCTTAAACCACAAACATTCATTATTCCCACACTTAGAGCTTCCTTATCTCTAATAGTCAGGCTTGTTAGATTATTTTTTGGAGTTAGTTAAGTGGAAAGAAAGAAAACCCCACAGTAAGATGAATAAAACCTCATAGTGTTATGAAAGAACAAATTGGAGTTTCCTTCAGTTGACTTCCAAGAGAAAAATCAGAACTAATTCGTGACACGGTGTGCGCTCATCACAAAAATTGTCTTGTCAAATGCCACTTGCAACCTGTATAGTGATTGGAAGAATCAGTCTTATTCGCAGTGTGCGCGTAGTCAGAAAATCAAGCCTTTTCTCTCCACAAGTGTTAGTTTTAGATCCGTTATCTATCCATGTTCATAGTTATAGTGAAAACTTTCCATGAAGACGTATGGTTGCCATTAATAAATCTGTATTCATGGACTGAATTATATAGTTTGATCAACCCAGGGGAAATACCGGTGCGTGCGGAAATACTTATCCACGACCTACCGAAATTTAAGTCAGGGTTAATCGTAAAATATAATTGAAAAAATATCAAATCCACGTTACTACCTTGATTAAACAATTAACATTCTGTTCAAGGTAGACTTAAGCCTAAATCTTGAACTGGTGGCAGCTACTTATAATCTAAATGATCCATTCTTTTGTTGAGTAACACGGCTGGGTTTCAGTTGGAGGCGTAAAGAAATAATAAATACCCAGACGGAACGTAAGCATACAGGTGCAAACACAGTTAGACGACTACTCTCAAAAGAAGCAAAATTGAGGCGAGGTCAACCCAGTTCTAGAAAAACGTTGCTCTATGCTGGCGAAAAGAGACAAAAATGATATATCTCTTTCCACATAAATTATTATTCATGATTAAAGGGGAAATTCGTGCGTTGAGAATGCACACGCAGTGTCGCAGAAATAACTCAACACAAAATATACGCACTACTCTGAGCACTTAATCACTTATGAATGGTGGAGGAAGGAGGAAGAAAAGGATGGACAGGATGTATTCACAAACCCGCAGCGAAAATGGATTTTAAAAGAGAGAAAAATAGGGAAAAAAGGAAGGAAGGAAGAAGAAAAAATCTGAGACAGAGCGAGAGAAAGATATACGTATATATATATATATCTATATATATATATATATATATATATATATATATATATATATATATATACATTATATATATATTATATATATATATATATATATATATATAATATATACCTTATATATATATATATATATATATATATAATATATATATATAATAGCGAGGTGGTGTGTTCTTTGTCTGTTTTTGGTAGCCGAAGCTGTAAATTCAATTTTGAGAGAGTAGTTCAAAAAAATCGCAACATAAATCGTAGGTGGAAATGGTTTGGTCCCATGTCGATGAATCATTTTGAAGGGGGGTTTGGCTAAAAACATTATAGGAGTATTGATTATAGGAAAAACTCTGACGGGCCGTCTTGCCGCATTCCACAACCAGTAGACTCATGGACCACCCCCCCCCCCCCACACCACCCACCCCCACCCCCCCCATACGATGTGCGTGTGTTGGAATCACACGGAACACAAAGGGTTGGAATCGCACGGAACACAAAGGGTTGGAATCACACGGAACACAAAGGGTTGAAATCACACGGAACACAAAGGGTTGGAATCACACGGAACACAAAGGGTTGGAATCACACGGAACGTGGTCTACCCCGAGGCACTTTGACCAGTGACCAACGACAGCAACAACACGATTGGAGTTTGCAATCGCATGTTGTCTAAAATATACTACTACTACAAACATCAATACATGGGTCCGAAGGGCCCACAAGCACTTGTAGATATACTGTAGAAGATAGTGTCTATATACTTGTGTTATTAAGCAAGTAAATTTTGTGTTTTGGCTATTTATTTTCACATGAAGGGGGAAATCCGGATGGTTGAACTGGTTGAAGGGGGAAACGACAGAAAAAAGGTTGTGAACCACTGCTCTAGAATAAGAAAAATCTAGAATAAGAAAAATTCCAGAAATTCCGCCTGTCATTGTAATCAAAATCCGCTGTGTCATTTTACACATATGTATGCATGTATAAAGTATGCCAAATATGAGATCTGTATGACAAAAATGGCAGGAGGAGTAGGCCGTGAAAGTAAAAAAAAAGTGTTTTGAGAAAACAACGAATATACCTTATCTTATTGAATATCAAGTTACTTTAGTATAACTTCTTATTTATCCATTGTCTAATGTATTATGGTGATAGAAAACGTTCGTATACATTCCTATTCCATGGGAAAATATTATTTTTCAATTTATACAAATGATTAAGATGGTGTCGTCAAGATGGGACGCGGGGTGATGGGGGAAAATTGGGGGGCCAGAGAATGGGTAATATGGCTCATATTTGCGTTTCAGAGCTACTACGTTGTAGTTCTAGGCCAAAATAACAGTTTTACAAATAATTATGATGGTGATGCGGAATCCAAGATGGGACGCGGGGGGGGGGGGGGGGGGATTGGGGCTTTGGGGAAAAAAAAAAAAAATACTACATTGTGGTTCTAGGCCAAAATAACAATTTTAGCACATAAATGAGAAATGTCAAAATTGAGTGATTCTTGTCCTCAGATGTGTGGTGTCCCCTTAATTGGATGTTATTGACCATGTCCTCTGTTATAGTTCTATACCAGGATTATATTGCTTTGTCGATGTCTCTAGTGGAGATATGATCAGTGGTGTTAATTGTGTACAAATTATCTTTAATGGGGTCTTGAAAATGATCACAATTTGCCTCTTTATAACAATATCTGGTTGTAGCTTTGATTTTTACTGTTTGCGTGGTTATGGTGAGTTTTTTTGGGATGTGATCTGAAGCCGTAACTGGACCTGGTTCTATGGTGTAATTATGTTTGATTTTATTTTTTGCTTGAATTATATCTGGTGTTGTGCTGACATTATAGCTAAAAAAAAGTGTGAAAATCGGGTCCTATGTGATTTAGTTGGTTGTTGTCTATTAATAATTTCAATCTCTTTCCCACTGTGTAATCAAAATTATCGCCGAGAACATGATGTTTCGCATTTAAGTCACCCAAAATGAATGTCGAATGAGTTTGACGGATGAGAGATGAGTCCCTAACTTTGAGAATTGTATTTGCGTAAACCAGATTTTGTGAGATTGTTTGCAAAAGTTAAACTTTTTTTTTGTGTTGGGTTCGGGTGTTTTATTTGGACCCGTGCCATCCTATCATATTACTTGTGTCTCCTAAATTAGAAAAGAGATAGGAAAAAGGGCCTCACCTCCAGGCATTCTTAACACCACTCCTCTATAGAAGCCCGATCAAGGAAATACCGTCACGGTTAGGTCGCGTATCAGCTTTGGGGGAATTCTGCGGCCAGTTAAAAAAAAATAGAAAAGTCCCGCAAGACACAGGAACGGGTCACAGGCAGAGCTGGGCAGTATTTAAATACATTTGTATTTAAATACGTATTTAAATACATTTGTGTATTTAGAAATATATTATAAATACATTGGTTGTCATGTATTTAAATACAGTATTTAAATAATTTTATGAGTATTTAAATACATTGTATTTAAATACTAATAATATAAAAATTTAAATACTTTTTTATCAGTTAATTTGGCCATAAACCCGCCCAACTGTCTGGCAACCCTGATGTTACAGTGAACCAGTGTTTCCACTGCCAAGGAAATTTTCTTGTTTTGAAGTAATCGTCCAGACCCCTTTTTTCTTTGCATAATTATGTTGAATGTTCATATAAAATACCTAATCCACAAAGAAGTATTCATTTTCACGTCTTATTTCCCTAAAAACATGACTTTTGTAAAAAGCGCGGGAAAAACAACAGCCACATTCCAGCCGTGGCGCGAAACTTGCTGGCGACGTCACAAGAGGTAAGCCTCCCAGCCCCGCCCGACACAGACACACGGAGACTCAGAGAAAAATATAGTACTTGAAGAATTTTGGGTGTTTCTGCTATTTTTTTTGTGCGATATGGCATATACTTGCATCCTTCATGGGTACAGCAAGAAAGCTGTGCCTTTCCCGAGAGCTTAGCACCCATTCACAACCCACACGGCGACGATATATGTGTGCAGACCTTTGGAACGACGGGGAGCGGCTGGTAGTAGCCAGGGTACTGCAGCCCTCTCATCTCGGTGGCCTTGCTACTACCCACCGGCCCCCGCCGCTTCCCGCCGCTGCACACATCTGCACACATATATCGTCGCCCCACAGTTTGCAAATGGGTGCTAAGCTCTCGGTAAAGGCACAGCCCCCACGCTGCACCCACACAGGATGCAAGTACATGCCACATAGCACAAAAAATATATCAGACACCCCCAAAATTCCCCAAGTACTACATTTTTCTCAGAGTATCCGAGCATCTGTATCAGGCAGGGCTGGGAGGCTCACTGTTGTGACGTCGCTGTCCCATGGTGCGTCGTCTGCTGATCAACAGTTGTGTTTTGAGAGCACGGGGAATTTACAGATATTGAATGCGGATCATTTAAAAACGGGTGACTGGATGCAAAATGTGACAACATATTGTTGATATACACGATCATGGCTATATTTTGACTGCATTACATCAGGAATGATGAAATGGTCTGGATGATTACTTTAAGGAGCTTTAGGCCTGAGGAGGTCAAAATCTAAGGAAATCCTAACTTCCTAAGGAGATCCATTTTTTTCGGACATGTTAAAATGTGTGTATTTAAAATGTATTTGCAAATGTATTTAAATACAATTGATGTATAGTATTTAGTATTTAATTACAATCGAAAAATGTATTTAGTATTTAGTATTTAAATACATTTCTCCCATGTATTTAGTATTTAGTATCTAAATACATTCAATGTATTTAGTGCCCAACTCTGGTAACAGGAACGGGCCACAGCAAATGGTGTGGCCCGAACCTGATAGCAGGTGGGAGTCTTTCTCTTTCATTGAGTGCCTAAGCACTATGTGTTGTGAAGGGCGAGTAAAATGTTAGCAGCAATAGCGGCCATACACGAGAGGTTAGAGTTACCATGTTCTATTTTTTTCCGTTCTCTAGTGCGGGCACCACGTGTGACTGTTCATTCTTTCTTAATTAATTTCTCCATATAACAACCCCTCTCAGTCATGAAGTAACATTTATATTATCATAAATGATCCATAAC
>JACEEZ010019918.1:40000-47500 GCA_016584305.1 Chionoecetes opilio | reverse complement strand
GGTTGCGCCTGCCCGTCAAATTACTCCTGGGATAAACTTCCGGAGTGTTCTTCGTGTGGGCTCCTGGAACGTTCTGAGCCTCTCAGATGATCATCGACTACCTCTCCTATCAGGCAAGCTCAGTAGGCTGAGGGTAGATATAGTGGGACTCTCTGAGACGAGGAGGCCTGTCAGTGGCGAGACTAGCAGTGGGGGTTACACCTACTACTGGTCCGGCATGAGCAATGGTCACCGTGTCTGGGGAGTAGCTATAGGCATCTCCAGCAAACTGCAGCCATCAGTTGTTGATGTTATTCCGGTTAATGAGCGTATAATGCGGGTGAGGATGAAACACACTCTGGGTTTCATGTCTCTTGTTGCAGTGTACACTCCTACCGAGGTGCGTGAAACTGAAGAGAAGGAGATGTTCTACGCCAAACTTTTACACTTTCCTATGCTGATCTATTAACAGCTCAACGCAATGACACCACCTGGTCAACGATTATTTGCTACCTTGGATCATATTATCTGTCGTTTCACTCCTCGCAAAGTTCTTTTGTTAGATAATGGGACAGAGTTTGTTAACCAAGTTCTCACTTCCTTATCCCAACAGTTCAACATCACGAAATGCAATGTACTTCCCTACAGACACAGTGCTAATGGTTTGTTGGAACAGCACAACCGCAAAAGTCTCAACACCTTACGTTCTCTAATCCCTGATACAGACACTCTTTGCAAAACATACTCTTCAAGTCATCAATCAATCACTGGGGGCATATGCCGGGGGGCGCAGCGCCTCACCCACCCTACGACGACACTCCCGGGGGTCACCACGCGCGAGTCCCCATGTATGCTCCCTTCCCATACCAAGCAACTCTCGACAATAAACATCAATTTACCCCAACCACGAGCCTTGTGGGCGTCTCCTTGGCCTCCTCCACGCCGGATTGTCTCTTACAGATACAACTCGATGGGAAGGATCGGTTTCAGGGTAGCGTGCTACACGACCATATAGCCGAAGTTGGCGCTGACGGACTATGCAGGTAATAGTCCTCGATTCAGTCTCACAGTGCAATCGCTGATTTGACACGTAATCATCCCAGCGATACCTCATGATTGTGCGAAGAAACCTCCAGCGACTCAGCAAAGATTACTTCATCATCCACAAAAACAAGATCAGTGATCTTGGTGTTGCTGAGGGATGCTCCACAATCACTTTGATCTACAACTTTGCCCAATTCACAGTCCATGCAGGTGTTGAAAAGAGATGGGGCAAGGACGCACCCCTGCCTCACTCCTGTATTCATAGGAAAAAATATAGACACACCTCCCCCACACAGCACTATCAGTCCCAAAGTACAGATCAGACTGTGTGTATGTGTCATACTCTATTAAATGTAATAACTTATATAGCTGTCTAGCTTTATTATAGAAATATATCTACACATAACATAAAAAGACTCAATATGCAGAGAGAAAGTAAGAGAGAGAGAGAGAGAGAGAGAGAGAGAGAGAGAGAGAGAGAGAGAGAGAGAGAGAGAGAGAGAGAGAGAGAGAGAGAGAGAGAGAGAGAGAGAGAGAGAGAGAGAGAGAGAGAGAGAGAGAGAGAGAGAGAGAGAGAGAGAGGAAATATATGACATGTATACGTAGATAGGAGAAAACAGGTGTGAGAGAGGAAAGGAGGGAGGAAGAGGAGAGGCAGACTTGCCACACTACACACCTGGCAGTATGGTCTCTGTTTATATAAATGAGTTCTGAGAAACTTTCTCTATGAGTTTCCCTCGCAAATCCATCCTTTCTGACTTCTATAATAATATAAGCGCAAGTGTGTGTGTGTGTGTGTGTGTGTGTGTGTGTGTGTGTGTGTGTGTGTGTGTGTGTGTGTGTGTGTGTGTGTGTGTGTGTGTGTGTGTGTGTGTGTGTATGTGTGTCCGCTATAGGTTCCGTCCCCAGTGGCGCAATCCCATCATATGGCACAGTTTTGGAACTAGGTCGACCAGGGGAAGGTTTTAAGGCCACTTTGGGGATGATCCGATCATTTTTTTCTTTTTCTTTTTTTAGTAGCCTATTAGCGAGTATTGTGGAAAAAAAGTGGGTTGCGAGAATTGACGAAACCTTGATGTAAGGTGATGGGTAATGGGTGAGTGAATGAGTGGGGTTACGGGTAATGGGTGTGGGGTGATGGGTGAGTGAATGGGGGGGGTGATGGGGGTGGTGATGGGTGATAGGTGAAGGAATAGGTGGGGGGTGATGGGTAATGGGTGAGTGAATGGGTGTGTGGTTATGGGTAATGGGTGAGTGAATGGGTGGGGGGTGATGGGTAATGGGTGAGTGAATGGGTGGGGGGTGATGGGTAATGGGTGAGTGAATGGGTTGGGGGTGATGTGAATGGGTTGGCGTTAATACATACATTTCTACCATCCATGATTTCAGGAAAGTTAGAAGGGGCTATCTGGAGAGTCTTTGTTTGGTGGGCCTTCGGCCCACCAATAGCCCTCCGCAGGAGCTAGCCAAAAAGTCCGCCCGGAGGGCGTCTTTTCGGCTAGTACGTCATATTTTTGGTAGGAAGAAGAGTGTATAAGAGATATGAAAATCAACTAACCTAACCCCCACCTTTTGACTCACTTGGCTAACCTAATATATACTACCGCCACGTTTTAACCTCCTAACTAAAACCAAATCCTCATTAAAAAGTGTCCGCGGCAAGGGAAAAACAGAGGCGATGCAACGAGTTGCAGAAATGCCCCGCGCTAGATTTGCTTCGCGCAACACACTCGGGCAACACGCAACACGAAAATAGAGTTGCCCAACACGTTGCGCTTGAGCCCCAGTGTAGGGCCTTAATACCCAACAAACACAGAGTTTTGCAATGCCTGTCTCTCTCACACACACACACACACACACACACACACACACACACACACACACACACACACACACACACACACACACACACACACACACACACACACATACACACACACACACACACACACACACATTCACACACACCATCCATCTTTGTTATTGTAAAAAAAAAAAATACTTTACTCATTATCGTGAGGAAACCATAATCATTGCTACATACACAGAAATAAGTCTACAGCACTTGCACATGTAATAACTGCTACTATTTTAATTACATAAGAACATTGCGAGGATTTTTTCTACCAACATTAAATACGCTACACTTGTCAATACTAAATTCCATCTGCCACCTGACTACCCACTCGCTTAACTTATCTAAGTCTCCCTGCAAACCGGTTACATCAGACTGTGACCCGATAATTCTACCTATCTTAGAATCATCAGCAAAATTGCTGATATCACTGCTAATCCCACTGTCATAGTTGTTAACAAGTGCTTGTGGGCCCTTCGTACCCATGTATTGATGTTTGTAGTCGTAGTATATATTAGACAACTATGTGAGTCCAAACTCTAATCGTGTTGTTGCTGTCGTTGGTCACTGGTCAAAGTGCCTCGGGGGGTTTATGGAACTGTCGCCGATAGGAACTCTCGCCGAAACGCTAACCGAGAACTCTCGCCGACAGTGGAACACTCGCCGACGTGGATATTTCCGGCGACAGTTCCACTGGTAAAGACCCCCTCCCCCAACTCGATCACTAACCTAACCTGAACATTAGACAACTGGCCAACATAACCTAACTCAAGATCAAGAACTAGAACTGTCGCCTGAAATAGGAACACACGCCGACGTGAAAAATTGGAACACCCGCCGACGTCGGCGAGAATTCCTATCGGCGACAGTTCCAGGTACCCCTCGGGGTAGACCACGTTCCGTGTGATTCCACGGGGCGCCAACACTTCGACAGCATCAGCACAGTCAACCCTTGACAGGCTGACGTAGAGTTGGCCGTGCGTGAACACGGGTACAGGCAAGTAGACTCCCACGTAGCTCTTGGTCTGGCCCTGGCACGTGTAGATCGTCATGGCAAATGGAACACGGATGGGGAATTGCAGACGGCTCGGTCCGGTGATGACCTGCAGCTCCAGCACGTTGGCACTGATGCCACGCACGACACAGATGGTTCCATTGACGATGCCGGGTGGGCAGATGTTGCGCAACACCATCACCGGTACACCAGTTTTCAGTGTATTGTCGTGCTGCGGCAGACCCGGTATCTCAATCTTGTCGGCTACCCAAAACCGACAGACAGACACACGACTACTGCTATAGTATATTAGAATACCGACCCCAAGCACACACATACACACACACACATGCACACACACACACACACGCACACACACACGCACGCACACACACAAACACACACACGCGCACACACACACACGCACACACACACGCACGCACGCACGCGCACACACACACACACACACACACACACACACACACACACACACACACACACACACACACACACACACACATGCATGCATGCACACACACACACACACGCACACACGCACACAAACGGTAAGTCCATGAATCTACAGAGTTAGTGACGGAAAATACGGCAAGGCGTTACCGCAGAGTTTCTTCCGGTAATCTAATAGTCCTAAAAGTGTTTTTAGCCCAAAACCCCCCTTCAAAATTATTCAATCAACATGGGACCAAGCCGCTTACTACCTACGATTTATTGACGGGTTTTTTTTAGCCTACTCGCATCAAAATTGAATATACAGTTTCGGCTACCCAAAACAGACAGACATACAGACAGACAGACAGACAGACACATGGCTACTCCTCTAGTATATTTAATGCAAATGTAAAATAGTAGTGGCCCCAAATTACTATAATATAATATTAATATAAGCCCTTCGAACATAATCGCTAACACTTATACTATTACTACAGGTACCACCATCACCCCAACCGCTGTTACTACTATCAGTAACACAATTACCAACCCATTGGTGCAGTAGGTATCACACTTTTCTAACAAGGTAATTGTCTTGGTTTATCAAATACATGCACGTTTGTTTGAAGCATATTTTTAGAAATCGACATATAAGATAAGATACTTTGATCCTATCTAGACACTTTTCAAGTACCAACTACAAGCTTATTGACTATACAAGGTGCCACCACGCCAGGACGAACCTGGTGGGCTCGAACCACTGACCGAATGCAGGGACGCTGCACGCGAGCCCGTGGCTCTACCAACCGAGCCACCCTGACGGGTTAGAAATCAACAAATTAATAACTTACTGGTGAAATGTAATGGATGGGTTAGATTTTTTGTTCGCTCTTTCATTTCTCCCAAATGCAACACAACTATTCACCTTAGGAAAACACACAAGAAGTGACACTCCTGCTTTTACTTGCTCTTCACGAGGTCAATACTAAATGAAGACAGAGAGTATGTGTGGACGTGTAGAGGGGATTTGACCTGAGTAAGCATAGCCCAACCCTTAATTAAGCAGATGCACCACTCCCTAGTAATTACCTGACCTCACACCTTTGACCTCTTCACCCCACCTTTAACAACAAAGCCACCGTGCCACCCATGGAGGTAGTATGCGAGGTGGTATGGTAGTACTCCCATACTACCTACATGGTGCCACCCCAACGTAGCAAACCTTATACCTACAAGCCCGAGAGACCTATATATATATACATATATTGATATTACCGTGTTATGAGATCAGTTTAATTCTCATCATGAAAATAATAACGGGAAAGAAACACATATATGTGCACCTAAGAATGGACCGACGTTACTCCCAGGAATCTCAAAATACTTCCATGAGATGATTTATCTCTACTTGACAGTAGAGTTGTGGGCTCCCTTAGCCCACAACGAGATGGCTGACTGACAGTTCACTGGCATCAACCCGCGCGGCTCAGCAGGGCGTCTCCACCCATACTACCTCCATTCTTGGAGCCGTCACTTCATCAAGACGTTCTCCCTTGCGTCTCTCTGTGATTGTCCTTACAAGTTGTAAATATATATTTGTAATAATACATACGGCAACATGTGTATATCTCAACCGCACATACTCACACAAGGTAAGTCAAGAAGGTCTACACTAACCGGGCTCCCTTGAGACTTTTAAGAGAGTTAGACGAAATACCACATGCTCCCCGTTCTCGTGCCACCTGCTATAACCCAAAGTATATGGACTACTACAAGTAGGAGCGCGAAACTCTTAATTTTTCATTATTGGAACAGTGACGTCACGCGTTGAGTAAGACATGTAAACAGTGGGCTTGAGCAGAGTATACTTATGGTGGGTTTGTGGAATTACTTACAAAACAGGAGTGAATAAAACATGTTGTTTGTGTTCCTGTGTGGTATTTTCTATTATCAGACGTCTATGAATATATGTAGATTGTATTGCGTGCATCATAACAGTTGTTCTTGGGATTACAGAGGGAGGAAGAGTCTCCATTTCCACCTGTGCATACATCTCGTACTTGCACACCTCTCACTCTCACTCTCACTCTCCCATCCTCTCTCTCTCTCACATATGCTCCAACACTCTATCCTCCCACTTTACAAGGGATCGTCCTCTCAAATACACAACATCTATTCCATTCTTATATATCTTTCTTGTCATTTCACTCACCCATTCTCTCCAGGTAACCAAACCATCTCAGGGTGCTGTGCGTCACCACCTCCACCACTCCACACCTCATTCCGGTATTATTTTACAATAGGACCAGAATTCCCTACACAATTGAGAGTTTGGTTTCTGTTTACCTTATTGGATTCTAGGAAACATTCTCTCTATGAGCTTCCGTCGCAAATCATTAGTTTTGGAGATAAATGACATGTTGTTTATAGGGAGGCGCGAGACAAGTGTTTACGTCCGCCACACTCGTCTTCCTCTTGTGACCTGCATCGCCTCTGTTCTTCCCTTGCCGCTGATACTTTTTAATGAGGATTTGGCTTTAGTTAGGAGGTTAAATCGTGGGGTTAGGTTAGGTTCGTGAGCTAAAAGATGGGGTTAGGTTAGTTTAATTTTCATATTTCTTATACACTCCTACCTACTAAATACATCTTATATCTCAGAAAGTAGTGATTTGCGACGGAAGCTCATAGATTGAATGTTTCTTAGAATCCATTAAGGTAAACAGAAACCTTTCCTTTCTTGTAAAGTTCCCTCTCTTGTCTCTCCCTCCATGCTTCCATACTTGCACAAAATGGAACAAGATATTTAAAATCATTAAACCTCATCCATTATCGGTACATTCAAACTTAATTTACATTTTTTTTTTGCACAATTTTTTTACTCTACAAGTCATGAATCTGCAAAATCAATCACTCCACTCTTTCTCCTCTCGAACACCATCACTTTACTTTTGCCCACATTAACTTTCAGTTTTCTTCTCTTACAAACAGTGCTTAATTCATTTACCAACTTTTGGAAATCATTTTCACCCTTTGCAAGGAGTGTCATGTACATAAATTATGTTCATTATGATTAAATTCTTTCTTGTAGGAAGTATTATTAATTTAGGAATGAGTGTATTTATGTGTAAGTCCTCAGTTCTTCTAGGAGTCTAGAGGGTTATAGTTATCCCACTTTTGT
>JACEEZ010019918.1:10000-35000 GCA_016584305.1 Chionoecetes opilio | reverse complement strand
TCGGAAACGTTTGCTAAGCTCTCTGGAAAGGCAGCTTTCTTGCTGCACCCGTAAAGGATGCAAGTATATGCTATATCACACAAAAATTTCAGAAACACCCAAAATTATTCAAGTACTATATTTATTGACATTGTTCACATGGTTCTGGTTTGCCGCGGAAGGGGGGAGTTGCCTTGGGTGACGTCATTGAGCTATGGTGCGTCGTCTTCTAGTTGTCAGGAGCGTTTTGAAAGCTCAGGGAATCTGCAGATTTTGATTGCGGACTATTTAAAACGGCTGACTGGATGCAAAAAGTGACAACATATTGTTGATATATTCGATAATGGTTATATTTTGACTGCATTAAAATTTAATCAGGAATTATGAAATGGTATGGACGATTACTTTGACCCTAGGTAGGTAACCTGGGGTTTTTTCCACCCCAGGGCAACATGTTTTCGCTTGTCAGACCCACGCCATGCTGCAGGCATACCCCTTCTACTCAGTAGCTTCAGTGTTTGTGGAGACTTGTCTGAGGGAGGCTATGTCAAGTTGCACTCTCCATAGGTAAGCGAAATAAGGGGACCCAAAGTGCGCTGTGGGGTGGAAACTACCCCTGGTTACCAAATAATGACTTTTTACACCTAAGACATATTTTCATTTGTGACATCATATTTTTTTTTAGTTTCAAAAACTGAAAGTGACAACTAATACCTGAGTCTGAGATGTTGGGGTCCCAGTACAGTAAAGCGCTTGTGGATATTTTGTGTTTTTGTTGGTTTTGTTGTTATTATTATTTTTTTCAGAATAATATAATTTATGTATTTGTGAATTACAAACTGAAAAGTGACTTCAGAACTTTATAAAATGGATGTTCCATCTTTAATTCATCCACATACGACAACGTTTCATGAGGTATAAAGGGTATATATATATATATATATATATATATATATATATATATATATATATATATATATATATATATATATATATATATATATATATATATTATATATATTATATATATATATATATATATATATATATATATATATATATATATATATATATATATATATATATATATATATATGCTCATTTCAAAAAACGTAAAAATTACATCAAGTAATTTATGGTCATTTTTGGCTTCCTTTCTAGGACTTACTGTGCATCCTTGGTGATTATGGTGTGGGCTAATGAGGGTTCTACCTTCGTCTGTCTGTGCCAATAAAGGGATGAGATGTACCTCATGTCCTTCATAGTAATAACAGAACTTCAACAAAAATTATTTTTTCCAAAAAGATTTTTCATTAATTTTTGAAATAATACTTTGATTACAGATTTCATAAAGTTTCATGTGTTGACACAAATGAATAAGTTGAAGGTTTATTCTCTTATTTTTTAAAGTAATAAATATACAATTACTATTTTTTCTATATGTTTTCCCTTCATGGGGTTGATTCCACCCCAGGTTACCTGCAAAAGGAATTAGAACCATGCATCAGCAATAGATGGGCAAGCACCTTGCCTGGCACGCTGAGCAGTGTAATACCGCGGTAATTGTTGCAGTCCTGACGGTCCCCTTTCCCTTTCCAGATAGGGACGACCAGCCCCCTTTCCAGTCAGGACCATTCCTCCTGACTGGAAAAGGGGGCTGGTCATCCCTATCTGGAAAGGGAAAGGGGACCGTCAGGACTGCAACAATTACCGTGGTACTACACTGCTCAGCGTGCCAGGCAAGGTGCTTGCCCATCTATTGCTGACACGGATCCGCAGTCATTTGCTGAAGCATCAGAGACCTCAGCAGTCTGGGTTCACGCCTGGAAAGTCAACAACGGACTGTATCCTAACGCTTCGTGTCCTGGTGGAACGCCGACGTGAGTTTCGACAGGGGATGCTTGCAGCCTTTGTTGATCTCAAGAAGGCGTTTGACTCAGTGCATCGTGAGTCACTCTGGGATCTTCTGCGACTTCGCGGGATTCCTGCAAGGACTATTGGTTTGATAACTGGTCTGTATTCTGGGACTGAGAGTGCTGTGAAGCGTGGTGCAGGTGTATCCAGCTTCTTTCCTGTTAATACAGGAGTGAGGCAAGGGTGCGTCCTTGCCCCTTCACTTTTCAACACTTGTATGGACTGAATATTGGACAAGGTTGTAGATCAAAGTGATTGTGGAGCATCCGTCGGCAACACCAAGATCACTGATCTTGTATTTGCCGATGATGCAGTAATCTTTGCTGAGTCGCTGGAGGTCCTGGTGATGGCTCTCGAGGCGCTGCACGAGGAGGCAAAGCCTTTGGGACTTGAGGTCTCCTGGCTTAAGACCAAGGTCCAGGTGCTTGGAGACTTACTAGATGCAGCAGTACAGTATGCTCATGCGTGCGGCGAGGACATTGAGATCTTTGAAAGTTTTACATACCTTGGTAGCGCAGTCCATAATGACGGCGGGTCACGTCAAGAAGTCTTACAGCGGATTGGCATAGCCCACGGTGTTATGGACTCGCTCAGCGGGAGTATTTGGCGTTGTCGGTACCTGTGCAGGAGGACAAAGATCCAGATCTTCAAGTCGCTTGTGATCCCTGTCCTACTCTATGGTTGTGAGACATGGACACTAAATAGTGACTTGAAAAGACAAATCAATGCTTTTTTTAATAAGTGTCTTCGCAGAATCATGGGATATCGCTGGGATGATTACGTGTCAACTCAGTGATTGCACCGTGAGACTGAATCGAGGCCTATTACCTGCATAGTCCGTCAGCACCAACTTCGGCTATATGGGCATGTGGCACGCTACCCTGAAACTGATCCTTCCCATCGGGTTGTATCTGTAATACACAGTCCGGCGTGGAGGAGGCCAAGGGGGCGCCCACAAGGCTCATGGCTGGGGCAAGTTGATGTCTCTTGTCGAGAGCTGCTTGGTATGGGAAAGGAACCTGCATGGGGACTCGCGCGTGGTGAAAACGAAATATATCAATGGAAGGCTAATACAAATGCGCTTCTATTTATATGTTTCATGTTAAAAGTTGATTTGCAAAGCTTTAAATGGCGAAGAGTTTAAGTTCATGCATATTTCTTCAGTCTCGTAATGGCATTTCTTTAGCGTGTTTTACTGTTTTGTATTTGATAATATTATAGAAAAAACATTTACGCAGATTACAGTATATCATATATACTGATAAACCAGTCTATATGATAGTCAAATGCAGCAAGTGAATGGGCCAGCAGACTGGCCATGGGGCCAATACTGCAGCTTCCAGCGCGCTTCGTTGGCGAGTGGCACATCCAGGTTTACTATTATATATATATATATATATATATATATATATATATATATATATATATATATATATATATATATATATATATATATATAAATATATATATATATATATATATATATATATATATATATATGAATATATATAGTATATATATATATATATATATATATATATATATATATAGTAGAGAGAGAGAGAGAGAGAGAGAGAGAGAGAGAGAGAGAGAGAGAAGAGAGAGAGAGAGAGAGAGAGAGAGAGAGAGAGAGAGAGAGAGAGAGAGAGAGAGAGAGAGGAGAGAGAGAGAGAGAGAGAGAGAGAGAGAGAAGAGTCGTTAAACAGACATAAGCCACAGTTTATGGATATCAATTTGTGCTACATGTCAGTTTGTTGCATCCTGGTGTTGGTAGTCTTCCGGGCCTCTACACCGATGTTAACAGGCTAAAAGTGATGCAAAGGGTGCTGGTGTCTGGGATACAATAAAATGCCAAGCATATAGAAGTGAATGAAATAATCTGTGATGTACTAGCTAGTTGATAGATAGCTATGTATATTAGTAAACTACTAAATAAAATACTGAATATAACTACTGAATAGCCTTCTGAGACGGTGATTCACAGTAAATAATTTCCCTCCACTTATTGGTAAAGCAATATGTGGTAAGTAAAGTAATGAATTAAGACACAAATCAGGTAGTAAGACCGACGCAACCGTACAATTAGACACTTATTTTCTTACATCATGAGGGACTGGCCAAGGGCAAAAGAAATGTAACAAAAATTCCGCTAGCTGCCATACCCTGTAAAGCAAATAAAAAAGCTTGGTTAGGTAGTCCAGGCACATGTCCACATAATTCAGTGCAATGATTAGCTTGATTTCGCCAAAACACAGGAGGTTGGCAACATTCATTCCCTGTCGTACAATAGCAAGTAAGTATTTTTGGCAAATGTTGCCTTACGACCAACTTACTCAAAACCTCCAGAGTGGGGTGAGAAGGGGGATAAGGAAGCTTGGGGTTTCTCTACAGAGAAAGAGTGCGCAGAGATTCCCCAAATGCCTCATTCACTTAAAAAAAAGTCACATTTTGCCTTATCTAACAATGACAGAAAAATAATTTAAACATTTCCTGGATCTAGATCGGCATTTGAGTCCACCTTAAAACTTATGACAGCTAAATTGGGCCAAACCTCACGTCTGGCATAAATTTCATGGAAATCCGTCGGTAACCTCTTCCGAAATTTTGCTAACAAACAAACAAATAGCCAAACAGATAAACAAACCAAACAAAACACATAACCTCTTTGAGGGAAGAAATATGTCGCCCACAATGTGTCTTACCACGCTGAATCTTTTAGTTGAATATTGGCCAGAGCGACGATAACAAAGGTTAATCACACATTCTACGAGTTAGCAAAGTTTCATCACACATGGTAGACATGGTTTGGATGGACGCCAAAAGATAATAATTTCTAAATTGGGCCAGCCCCACGTCTTTTTATTATTTGTATGTTTTTACATCATAAAGAACTGGCCAAGGGCAAAAACAATAAGAGGTAACAAAAAGCCCGCTTAGTTGGCAGTCCTTATAAAGAAGACAATAAGAAAATATAGAAAGGGAGTGGGACAACTTAGTTCGGGAGGTGTCTTGTCACTTCTTTCTTGAAGAAATTCAAGTCGTAAGAAGGTGGACAAATAGAAAGAGGAAGAGAATTCCAGAGATTGCCAGTGAAGGGGATGAACGAGTGAAGATACTGGTTAACTCTTGCATTAGGAAGATGGACAGAATAGGAAAAAGAATGGTAAAAAGCCTTGTGCAGCGAGGCCGCGGGAGGGGGAGATGCATGCAGTTAGCAAGTTCAGAGGAGCAGTGAGCATGAAAATAACGGTAGAAGATAGCAAGAGAAGCAACATTGCGGCGGTGATTTAAAGACCAGTCAGAGGAGGGGAGTTGATGAGACGAAAAGCTTTTGACTCAACCCTGTTGATGAGATTTGTATGAGTGGATCTCCCCCAAACATGTGAGACATACTCCATACATGGACGGATAAGGCCCCTGCACAAACCAAGCAAGTAGGAGGGAGAAAAAAAAGGACGCAGACGCCACAAACACCTAACTTCTTAGAAGCTGTTTAGCAAGAGATGAGATGTGAAATTTCCAGTTCAGATTTTTAGTACAGGATAGTCCAAGAATGTTCATTGTAGAAGAGGGAGACAGTTGAGTGTCATTGAAGAAGAGTGGATAGTTGTTTGGAAGGTTATGTCGAGTTGATAGTTGAAGAAATTGGGTTTTTGAGGCATTGAAAAACACAAGGTTTGGTTTGCCCCAATCAGATATTATAGAAAAATCTGAAGTTAGGCGTTCTGTGGCATCTCTCCGTGAATCACTTAGTTCTTAGCGAGATGGACGTCTAATGAAAGACGTTAAAAAATGCAGGGTAGGAGCGTAGCCCTATCCATCAGCGTAGGAGTGGATAGGGCATTGAGTTAGACTTAAAAGGTCATTAATAAATAAGAAAGTGAGTGGGTGATAGGACAGAACCCTGAGTAACACCACTATTGATAGATTTAGGAGAAGAACAATGTCCATCTACAGTAGCTGCAATAGAACGGTTTGAAAGGAAACTTAAGATGTAGGTGCAGAGAGAAGGATAGAAACTGAATGAGGGTAGTTGAGAAATTAAAGATTTGTGCCAGAGTCGATCAAAAGCTTTTGATATGTCAAGGGCACAAGCAAAATTTTCACCGAAACCCCTAAAGGGATATGATCAAGATCCAGTTAGGAAAATTAGAAGATCGCTAGTAGATCGCCCTTTGCGGAAACCTTACTGACGATCAGATATAATATTGTGAGCAGATTGATGCTTAAGATTCTTTTTATCAAGGATAGATTTAAAAGCTTTAGATAAGCAGGTCAAAACTATAGGACGGTATTTTGAAGGATTAGAACGGTCACCCTTCTTAGGAACAGGTTGAATGTGAGCAAACGTCCAACAAACGGAAAGGTGGAGGTACATAGATAGACAAAGGCGGAAAAGTTTGACCAGGCATGGTGCAAGCATAGAAAAAGAGAAGCCACAGTTTTTGAGAACAATATGAAGGACTCCATCAGGACCGTAAGCCTTCTGAGAATCTAGGCCAGAAAGGGCAAAGGAAACATCATTACGAAGGATCTTAATAACAGGCATAACATACTCAGAGGATGGAGGAGAAGGTAGAACAAGCCCTTTTTCAACCAGAGTGGAATTTTTGCAAAGATTTAAGCAAAGAGTTCAGCTTTAGAAATAGATGAGACAGCTGTGGAACCTTCCGGGAGAAACCCAGGGGGGAAAGATGAAGATTTTTTTTTATGAGATGTTATTAGTTAGATGCCAGAATTTACGAGAGGAGTTTGATTCAGAAAGATTTTGACATTTTATATGAATGAAGAAGTTTTTGGTAAGTTGAAGAAAAGACTTGGCATGATTACGGGCAGATATATATAGGGCATGAATTTCAGGAGATGGTTGGTTATGGTACCGTATGTGAGCCGCCTCTATCTTGGACAGCATGAAAACAAGCAGAGTTAAACCAAGGTTGACGGGCTTTACGATTAGAGAAAGTGTGGAATGTATGCCTCCATGCCAAAGACAATGACCTCAGTTATGCCCTCTGCACAAAGATATGGGTCTCTGTCATGGAAGCAATAATCATTCCAAGGAAACTCAGAGTTGTACTGTCTTAGTTCCTCCCACTTAGCTGAGATGAAATGCCAGAAGCACCTCCGCTAAGGTGGGTCCCGAGGCAGCATCGAAGCGATAGGACAGGTTACATGAATAAGATTGTGATTGGAGGAGCCCAACAGAGAAAAAAAATTCACAGAGTAAGCTGAAGGGTTGGGAGTTAGGAACAGATCAATAATGTTGGGTGTGCCTTCAAGGCGGCCAGGAATACGGGCAGGGTGCTGCACCAGCTGCTCTAGGTCTTGGAGGATAGAAAAGTTGTAGGCTTGTTCGCCAGATTGGTTATTGAAAGAAGATGATAGCCAAAGCTGATGGTGAACATTGAACTCGCCTAGAATGGAAATTTCAGCAAGAGGAAAATGAGATGAGATGTGCCCCACTTTGAATGTTAAATAGCCGAAGAATTGTACATAGTCCGAAGAGTTAGGTGAGCGATATACAGCACAGATAAATTTAGTAAGAGAGTGACATTGAAGTCGAAGCCAGATGGTAGAGAATTCGGAAGCTTCAAGACATGAGAGCAAGTGATGTCGGTGCGTACATATACACAACAGCCAGCTTTGGATTAAAAATGAGTATAGAGACAGTAAGAGGAAACAGAAAAGGGACTGCTGTCAGTGTTCACAGACACCTGGGTTGCGGTGAGGAAAAGAAGATAAGGTTTGGAGGAGGAGAGGTGATTGTCCACATATTGAAAGTTAGATCTAAGACCTCGAATGTTGCAGAAATTTAAAGAAAGAAAGTTAGATGAAGTATCAAGACACCTTGCGTCGTTACCTTGAAGTCGGTCCGACCTGAGGATATTTATGGTCTGGTTAAGTATTCATGCAAATCCGTCCGTAACATTTTGCGTAATCTGATAACAAACAAAGAAATAATCAGACAAATAAACTAAACCGATCACAACCTTCTTGACAGAGATATTAAACAGATGTGTTACGTGGTCCTCCTCCTCCTCCTCCTCCTCCTCCTCCTCCTCCTCCTCCTCCTCCTTTTAGGTCCACTCCGCGTCGAACGGTAGACATACAAATAATGAAATCGAGATGGATGAAATATTAAATTATTATTTTACCACTGTTTTTACAGTTGAAGACGTAAATGTAATAGAAAAAGTGGGCTAAGATCAAAGTAACGTAATTCCATTGAACAATTGCGAACTTCTTTAGGACACTGTAATTGTGGTAATAAGACCATATCCCGAGGAAGCATAGTTGCCATGCAAAGCCGGTATATTTAATTTATTTTGCTAAAAAGGTACTACTGTACTGCAGGCAATGTAATTAAACTTTTTTTGCTGCTGTTTTGGCTCATTCATATAAGAAGATAGTATTCGCTTATGTTTTTGATAACGAATATATCATTAATTAAAGATTCATTGTAAATTGAGCATTATGCAAAATAATTTACAGCACGCCACCAATATCTGAGTATTTGAGTCAAGGCCTAGAAATATACAACTTTTCCTGCAGAGAAAACTTTATTTATTTATACATTTATCTAAATGCAGCTGATGAATACCAGCAAAATATATAAGAAACATTTATACTTACCACAGTGTGTTGATGCCTGAGGTACGACACTTTATATCGACCAAGACCTACCACAACACGTGGTCGTCTGTCTCCTATAACCCTCCCTTATTAGTCACCAGTACGTTCGTACGTCTGGCAGCGTATCTTGCACAGACATTTTTTAAAGAGTATCATATACATAATTATGATAAGGCAGTAGATCCATGACTTTCATGTAGCTATACTCTACCTGAATAGCAGGAATAATATATATAATTTTTGTTTACGTTATTAATTATCCTGTAGGAGACACATTCAAGTATTGAGGATAATGCATTTTATAAGCTAAAAATATGATTAACATAGATATTAAAGTATATGATATTCTTTTGGATAATTTATGATAATAGAAGTAGCTTCATGACCGAGAGGGGTTGTTATATGGAGTAGTGAATTAAAAACGAAATGTATAGTCACCTATGGTGCCCGCAATAGAGAACGGAAAAATATAAAAATACTAGTACATTGTAACTCTAGGCTCTGAGGATATGCCTCTATTGATAAACTCAAAGTACAACAAAAAACTTAAATAAACTGCTTTACACAGCGAGTTATAAACAAAGCGAAGTGTCAAATTTGTAAACCTCTTTCAATACTTTTAACAAGTTCTTTTATTCCGGTAAAGTTCCGCGCGACTGAAAACTTGCAAATGCTACTCTAATACAGAAGAAAGGTGACATGACATTACTAAGTAACCGCAGACCGGTTCAGCCTTACATCCGCCTCACATCAGCCTCACATCCGCCTCACATCCGTAGTCTATAGATTAATGGAAACTATAATAAGAGATAGGACGGTAAGTATCTTAGAAAACAATCTGATCAAAAACTCTCAGCATGTCTTTCGAAATAATTAACGCTCCTGCCTACATATTTCGTGGACTTTATTAATTAATGATATATACAGCACATTCAACGAAACGAAAACAGTACATGTAATGAAATGTATCTTGACTTTCAGGCGTTTGACAGTCTCCCATAAGCGTTAGCGCTTACCTAAGAAATTAAAATCGGACGACATAAATGGAAATATTCTCAAGTGGCTTGAAGACTGGCTTTCCTAGAGAATGCAGCTTGAAGTGATACTGGAAAAACGTCTTGCTGGCAAGACGTTTTAAAGCGTAATCTAAGTGGTGTACCGCAGGGATCTGTGCTAGGTTCTGTACTTTTCGTAATCAATGTAAACGATATTGACGAACGCTACCATTGTAAGATATCAAAGTTTTCGGACGATACTAAAATAACGAATCAAGTAATCACAATTGCCGATAAGGTGCAATTGCAGTCTGACCTTGATTACTTAGTTATTTGGGAAAACAAGTGGCAAATGAAATTTAATATTGATAAGTGTAAAGTTTTGCATATAGGAAGTACTAACGATCGAAGATACTACTCAATAAACGGAGGTGAACTTTCCTATGTTACAGAAAAAAAACTTGGGGATAATTGTAAGAAACGACCTCAAACCCAGGCACACTGCACAGAAGTTGTTAAGAGGCTAACAAATTAACCGGTTACATCGGAAGAACTTTCGAATGTATGTCTGAAAAAGTCATTATTACACTTTATAGTGCTATCATGCATCCTCATCTACTAGAATATTGCGTTCATTTAAACCCTACTATATAAAAGATATAGAAAAGCTTGAGAGAATACAAAGAAAGGTTACTAAAATTATTCCGCGCCTGCGTAACAAGTCATACGAAGAACGACTGAAGAAACTTAACTTGTTCAGTTTGTCGAGATGTAGGTTACGGTAAGATTTAATTGAGCTGTTTGAAATATGTCATGGCTTCGATAAATTGTTAACATAAACGACTCTTAGTACAAGATCATTGGTGAACGATTTCGGCCACATGAAACGAATAGTCCGGCAGAAGTACCATGGGACCTCTTTTTGGAGTATAAAGTTTTTTTTAATGATGATTATTATATATTGATGGTAGGGGCATATATATTCAGAAAATGCCGGATGACATATCTTCATACTTGAGCACTTTGTGCTAAGAGGCGAAATCCAAGATGGTCGCCATCGAATCTGGGAAAATCTATTTTCCTCATATCTTCGTAACTATATGAGATAGAAACACGAATGAAAGTCCTTTTATATGTTTTCAGGCATCAAGATTACAATGCTGCCATTATTATATCAATAAAACACACACAAAACAAGATGGCCGCCATAAATGTGTTTTTCATTGCAGAAAATTGACTTTCTCAACAGCCATTACTAGATCTGATTAATGACATGCACTAGCATGGATTGGCAAGGTCTGTGTGGTATTATTCATAAAATAAACGCTTATTTATATATTATTTTGCATTTATTGCAACGACACATGAGTTAATTTCTGGTTAAATCACATGAGACACAACTTGTTGGTTTAATCACTGAAAACATTTATGTATTCTGTTAAACGTAATATATGGATTATGATTTTTCGACTGATAGTCACTGTCACAAGTCACAAAGCATTTGTGTTGCAGCAAATTCCATCGTGACAGGCACAGAACATTGTGCACGACAGATTGGCACTCCGGCAACCACATCTGGATGAACGACAAGGTGTGTCACTCTCGCATCCACACCTGATCAGTCGCAAGACAGCATCTGGTGGAAGGCTGACTGTATCCGGGACTGTCGTAGGTACAAGTGATCTGTTGGTTTCATCTTTCTTCCATCCATATTTTTCAACGTCCAGTTCTGGTGGATCCGCGTCTTTCACGGCGCGCCATATGGATGCTTGATGATGCGCATGTTTCACGTTTTCCTCGAAGGCCTCGCTGGTCGGTGGTAGCGAGCATAATTTTGGTGTTGATGTATACCCTTTGCCTGTTTTTGCTGCCCAAGCACTGAGTCGTGCATTTGACATCGTGTCATTGTTGTTCTGTCCATAGCAAGCAGTCATGAATTTCGTTGCCTGCTGTATCACCGAGGGCAGCGAAGCATCAATTTGTCCCAGAAGTGACAGAAGAAGTCCACTTCTTACAACTTTCAGAACAGTGCTTTTTCCAATGCCGAAACAGCAAACAACTGTGTCGCAACCAGAAAGTGCATGAGCAGCTAGGATTTCTGGTATGATATCTATGTGCTTCTCAACGGTCTTGCCGATATCGACTATTGCTCGATCTTTGATTGGAGATTCATACTCATACTCACCATGAACTTAAGACCATCTTCCAGATAGTAATGTAGAAGCAACGTGTACAAACGAAGCAACGACAGCTATGAGCATTTGTTGAACGATGATGATATCTGCCTCTTCATGTGTAGTGTGTACAGCTATGAGCATTTGCTGAACGATGATGATATCTGCCTCTTCATGTGTAGTGTTCATATCCCCTCTGTTGATGATAAGTCCTCCATTGCTGATCTCAATCGGAGTTTTGTCTTGGGATGTGATGATCAGCTTGTGATTCTGTATGTGATTTCGATGGAACGAAGCGTCTCCTTTGAGTTCAGTGCAGATTATGTCAATGAGCTGCTTCTTGTTTTCAGTGACAGTCAGGACTACTTTCTGTGATGGCAGCTCCGTTGTAACCTTAAGCTGGTGAACTCTATATACTGGCTTCAGTGTTCCTCGCACTTCTTGTGACACCTTTTGTGCTGTACTCATAGTACCGATCAAACACCAAGTACACATCTCCTTTTTGCAGCTTCCTCTCAATATGTTGTCTGAAGTTTGACACATACGTTTTTACTGTACCACCCACAGGCCAGTGTATCACCCAGAGCCTCAGGCAGGGCATGTAGTACGGTACGGTACGGTAATATTTTTCGTAATTCGTTCCTCATATAAATACAGTACCGTAATTCCATTCCGTACCAGAATATTTGTATCGTACCGTACTAGTACGATTAATTTCCGTACCGTAATTTCGAGCTATTTTTCGTACCCAAAAACATTTGACTTTCATAAACAAAATCGATAATTGACAAAATTACTAATCATTTGCCATTGTGATTAATATACACATACTTTTACAGGTACATACAACACATAATAACTTCTACCCATTTACGTCTATATACTACATACATGTCACTTACCTCCTATACCTGAGACTTTCAAATCATTAACTATATAATATATATAATATTATATATTTTATATTATTATTATATATATATATATATTATATATATATATTATATATATATATTATATATATATATATATATTATATATATTTATATTATATATCTAAATTATGAATGAATGGTAATGCTGGCCGACGCCCAACGCCACCTTATTATCTCCTTGACCTGAGAAAGATGAGGGATAATCCCCATCCCACGTCCACACCCGGAAGCTGGGCAGAAGTTCTGCCTAGCTAATGAAGTCACACGGAGGTTTTTAATTAATGTTGTCAAATCCTCGCTCACTCTCATTCCCCTATACCCCATCCACCCAGCCACCCCTCACTCAATCATTCACCTACCCGCCGATCCACCCGCGCCCTCACTCTCTTACTCACTAGTCCATCCACGCCCTCACTTCATTATCCACACCCCTCCAACCCACTCATTTCCCCTCACTCCTTCCTTCCCCAAACCCACAACCCCTCACTCACTCACTTATTCACGAATCCACCCACGCCTTTACTCACCCCACCCACGCCCTCACTCACTCTCTCTTACATCACCGTTGACCATAAACGAGGTTGAAGTGGGGATATATATATATATATATTATATATATATATATATATAAAATATAATATATATATATTATATATATAATTTTAAATATATTATAGTATAGATATATATATATATATATTATATATTATATATATATATATATTTATGTTATATTTATATATTATTTTTATAGTATATTTATATATATATTATATCTATATATATATTATATATTATATTTTATATATTATATATATTATATATATTAATATTATAAATATATTATAATATAGTATATATCATAATATATTATTATATTATATTATTATATTATTTATATAATATATATCACCTCACTTAAAACCTCGTTCATGGTCACTGGTGATGTAGAGAGAGGTGAGTGGGGGCCCGGGGGTGGGTGAGTAAATATATATATATATATATATATATATATTATATATATACCATATATATATATATATATATATATATAATATATATATATATATATTATATATATATATATATATTATATTATATATTATTTTATATATATTATTATATATCTTTATATATATATTATTATATATATTTTATATATATTATTTATATTATATATATATATTATATATATATATATATATTAAAATATATATATATATTAAGGTAGATAGGACTAGACACATGGCCTGTTGAACCTGTTAATCATTATCCCCAGGAGTCGCAGGACCCAAGTCAACACCCAGCGCTGGATGGAAATTCCTCCCTGGTAATGAGGTCACATGGTGGTTTTAATGGGGTCCAACTCCCGCTCCTTTCAGTCCCTGTCCCCTGGTCCCTGAGCTGGGGTGAAGTCAAGTGATTTTTACCAGATAGATATACATGAAGATGATGACAGGGTACGAAAATGGTTCGATGTAAGTCGGAAAATATAAATCGAACTTTCGTACCGTACCGAACTCGAAGAAATATTCGAACCGTATATCGAACCGTACTTTTAGCCCTTAAATTACCGTACGTACCGTAATTTCGTACCGTACCGTAACGAACTACATGCCCTGCCCAGAGGAGAAAAAAACCATCGATGATTGTGATGTCTGTGTTTGGTGCATTTCTGGATGAGACCTCAACTTTCAGTTCAGTCTTCAACCGGATTTTCCCGTAGAGCATCTCATCTCTCTTGCATCTGTGAACATTGATGTTGGGATTGGGGCCAGCTCGTGTCAGCATCATCCACCTCTACAGAGTTTGATGTCGAGCCTGCAGCACTATAAGTTTCTCTCTGTCCTGTAACTTGCATCTGCATGAGACATGGTATCGCGCGTTCTGCCCGGCGTGTAAGTCAACTGATGGCTCCCTATTGCGCACTCTCACATGGTGACCCACTCGTCATCCCTGTAATCACATGCTTCTAGCAGATACTGCTTCAGCGATTTCTCCCCCTTTTCGTGCATTTCACGACACAGGTATGCTGGCTTCCCCCCCGAGCAGGATTCTTTGTATCTTTATCCAACGTACAAATTTCCCCCCCACGAATAAACATTGTTCCTGAAAACTAAAATTGAAGCACATGAAAGTCGGTGTTTTCTTGGGGGAATCACATAAGGTTCCCCTTTATTTTGTTTTGTTTCTTTTGAGATGTCTCTGTATCTGAGTGTTGGATGTATATGTAATTACCCGCTCTTATGGCATTTCACAGTAAAGTCACGATCTTCTTGCACAGAGTCCTCAAGTAATTGATGTTTACCGTCGACATATTTTGCTGCCCCTTGATGATGTTTCAATTCTTCTCAGTCCAGACTCGATCAGTTTTTCTGGCTTTTCTCACACGCAAACCCCCATTTGAAGAAGCACTCACTGGCCATGACTTACGAAGTACCACCGTACCGCACCAGTACCCTTGCAATACCTAGAAACACAAAAAATATTTCATTATAAACTTTAGCTACACATGTATTTGTATGGGGCTATCTTGATTGTTATTTTGTTTTATTCTAAAAATCATAGCGTCATTGGATTCCTTATGCCTGAAAACATATAAAATTTACCTATCTTCACGTTTCTAGCTCATCTAGTAACGAAGATACGAGGTGAACTATATATATATCCCCAGAATCCGTGGCGGTCATCTTGAAATTTTTTGCTCCCAGCAATGTTGCTCAATTGTGACAAGATGTCCCCCTGTCAGTTGCGAATGTATATGTACGACTAAAAATCAGTTAAAAAGATTATATACTTGAGACAATCGGCTGCTGTATTGACTGACACATTGCTCACACACACACACCTCCGTACCATCCCAAGCTCCTAGCGCACTGCCTTCCCCCCCGCCCGCGGAATTTTTTTTTTTCCCCAACGAGTTTGCAAAGGTTGGCGGCCCTCTACGCATGGCTGTAGCTCTGCAACTAACCACAGGATTTTCTTGAAAATAACCTCATTGGATTCCCCCACAAAATTACGAATGGAAAATATACCTGAACTCCACCTAACCTAACCTAACCTAACCTCAACCGAAAGTTTGCGAACCTGTTTGGGAAAAAAAATCGCCGGCCGGTCGCCGCGCAGCGCACAAACACGTCCTGGGAAGTCCCGCACACGAGCACACCAACACCCCTCATACGTCAGCAGAACATCGCGAATATGTACACATTATACTACAATACTTGAACCAGCTTTTTACATGCCATGTAGCAATGTCTGTTGAGAAAGTCAATTTTCTGCAATGAAAAACACATTTATGGCGGCCATCTTGTTTTTTTATGTTTTATTGATATAATAATGGCTGCATTGTAATCTTGATGCCTGAAAACATATAAAAGGACCTTGCATTCGTGTTTCTATCTCATATAGTTACGCAGATATGAGGAAAATAAATTTTCCCAGATTCGATGGCGACCATCTTGGATTTCGTTTCCTAGCACAAATTGCTCAAGTATGACAAGATATCATCCGGCAATTTCTGAATATATATGCCCTTACCATCAATAATTTCAACATTAAAAAAAACTTTATACTCCAAAAAGAGGTCAAGCACATATTTGGCGTTTAGCTGCCGGACTAGAAGGATTTTCTCTTTAATAGAGTTGTTGATATTTATAATTCATTTCCAGCACATGTAGTTAATAGTAACAGGGTTGAGGCGTTTAAAAGATCAAGCTAGATCACTGTTTCCCAAAGTGGGCCATAACACCCCCTTGGGGGCGGTGGAATGATCCACCATGGGGGATCTGGGGGCGATGAGGAAAAAGGGGGCAGTAGGGAGGCGGTAGGGTGGCATCAGAACCAAACAATAATTTATTTTATAGGGGGCATACGCCGGGGGGCGCATCGCCTCGCCCATCCTACGACGCCACTTCTGAATGTATGACCAAGGGGGTCACCACGCGCGAGTCCCCATGCTGGCTCCTTTCCCATACCAAGCAGTTCTCGACAAGAAACATCAACTTGCCTCAGCCAAGAGCCTTGTGGGCGCCCCCTTGGCCTCCTTCACGCCAGATTGTCTCTTACAGATACAACCCGATGGGAAGGATTGGTTTCAGGGTAGCGTGCCACATGCCCATATAGCCGAAGTTGGCGCTGACGGACTATGCAGGTAATAGGCCTCGATTCAGTCTCGCGGTGCAATCGCTGATTTGACACGTAATCATCCCAGCGATACCCCATGATTCAGCGAAGACACTTATTACCAAAGGCATCGATTCTTCTCTTCACAAGTGCTTGAAGATCCGGATCTTTGTTCCCCAGGGGCCGGATTCAGCAAACTTATCAGCGATACCCTGTTACGAGGTCGAAGTTACTAGACCGCTACGAGAGATGGCAAAACTGTATTCGGCAACGATATTGTAAGCATCTAGTAAGCTACGAGGTCCATTGCCGCTGGTAGCCACCAGAGGGGTCTCGTGTCGCGCAACAGCCAATCATCTCCACGCTTACATGATGCGTGTTGGGCTTACACGTGCTTTTGTTTACAAACAAATTTCATTTAAAGTTCCATGTATGATACCTCCATATTGGTAGAAATGATGTCTCCAAAGCTTATTTATCATTATTGTGCATCATAAAGGTTTCGTTTTGCACGCCTGTCCCTTTTGAATAGTGTATCTATTCAAAAAAAATCATTACTACTATGCCTGAAAAACACAACAAAATTAGCCTGACTATGAGGTGTCCGTGGTGTTATTCTACACATATGCAATGAATTCTTCGTCTTATCTTTCAAGATCTGCACATCACCTTTTTAGGCCATTAAATCATCAATCATTAATTATCTGTCCAAGGAGAAAAAGTGGGAGAATTTGGCTAATATTTGTGTATGTATAACATGACCCGTGGGATTTGTTTGTTTGTTTTGTTTAGGCGGCTTAATGCCTCAGATCCATAGTGATCTACCTCTTGGCGCAATTATTGTTGGACGAAGCCACCACCCATGAGGGGGGTTCATCAAACTCCCGGCTAACAGCCGAGTACCCATTTAACTGCTGGGTGACAGGGGCTCGGGTTTTAAAGAAAGACCCCCCTGGATTAAAGTATTTTAAACTTTTCTACTGTTATTTATAGTTCTGCAAAACGAGTGTGAACGGGTAGGCTATTTGGTATCTGGACTGTCCGCCGTAGTGTAATTCCTCGCCGACCGTCGCGGCGGATGTTCCAATGTTTCCATGTCCGGCGTGTGTTCCTATTTCTGGCGACAATTCTAGTATCTTAATCTTGCTTAGGTTATGTGGTTAGGTTATGTTGGCTAGTTGACCAATCGCAAGGTTTGTTAGTGACGGTCCTTATACTTTTACCAGTGGAACTGTCGCCGAAAATTTCCACGTCGGCGAGTGTTCGCCTGTCGACGCGAAAAAGAGTTTTTTCGGGGTTGTGCCGTTTCGGCACGAGAAGGTTTCCTATCGGCGACGTTCCCTAAAACGGCTCTATGTGCAGTTTAAACAATACACAATCGGTGGTGGTGTTACTGATAGTTTTTCCGTTCTTATCAGAAGGAATAATTATAACACGTAGCACAAACTAAAACAGCCGTCGTAAATTAAGGTATTATTCTAGTGTTTGCCATACTCCCCCTCTCTCACAAATCAGGCTTGGGGACCTGGGGGAATGAGGGATATTTGGCTGTGGTAAAAATAGCATTGCAACCACAATAAGTTTTGAGTTAGGAGTGTTAAAAAAAATTTCCCCTAGATCTAGGGGAAGGATGTATTGGCTTTCTGTCTGATTCCAAGAGACGTGTGACCTGAAGATCTTCACCGAATGAGGACCGAATTTCGAGAACCCACCCTCTCCCAAACCCTCGCTAAGGAGGTTAGGTTAGAATTGGTTAGGCTAGGATAAGTGGGAGATTTGTTAGATTAGATTAGATTTGGTTAGGTTAGCATTTGGTTAGGTTATCTTAGGTTAGGTTAGCGGTGGGTCAAGCCCCCAGCTAGTTAGGTTTTAAATTTGGCTACGTTAGGTTAATTTGGGTTATGTCAAATTTCTCTAGATATAAGAAATTACCCTAATCTAGGGAATTTTAGCCCCCCCTACACAACTCCTTAAATTACGTGTTTCCGACGCATAATGTTGTTTCCCCTCCGTGGCTCCCAAAACCCCGCTTCCCACAGGTCCCCAAACTTGTTTTGGGGGAAGTGGGAGAGTATGGGTCAACACTAGAAATTTACCGAAAGTAACCAGAACTCAAGGTGGATCTGGGAAGGGCGAAAACCTCCCACTGAGGTTAGTTTACGGGAATCAATGCCCAGGTTAGGTTCGTTAACTAGCAGGAGGTTCTGCGCCGACCCCCCCCCCCCCGCCCCCACAGTTGTCAGGAGAGTATTGTGTTATAATGGACGAGAACTGCGGCGGTTGCTACCGCCGGTTACTACTTAGTTGTCTGTATTATTTTTTGTTCAGTATGCTGCGCGTTTTAATCCACTTCCGGATAACCTTCAAAACTTATATACCTATTGTCGAAATATATAGCCCCCTAACCCTTTAGTTTAGGTTAAGGTTCGGGTGAGTTTAATATCCCGCCAGGGGCCGAGGGGAAGGTTAGGTTCAGTTCGTTTTAAGGTTAATAATGGTCCCCGCAGGGCGTTCAGAGCTAGGTCTCTGTAAAATAATATTCTAGGCAGAGCGATCACTCGCGGCTGGCGTATGCGGGGCGTGAATCACTTGTTTCCGTAGCAATTTCCGTTACTTCTCTGTTTTCTGAGACACTGCTTTATTATTTCCTGCGCAAGTTTTAGTGTGGCTTTTCTGATTGAAGATACATTGTTTATCAATGGAAACGTACCCGTAGGTTTTGGTGACAAAAAAAAAAATAATGTTTTCCGGAAATCAGAATATCTGAAAAAGCACTAATTTTAGGCAAAGAAAACTAGTCAGTGTCCTAAGAAAATGCCGCGCAGTCCTCGTTTCATTTTTTATCATACTTTGAAATCGCAAAAATGTGATCACTAGTTTTTTTTACTAAGTCTAGCTAAGTCTAATAGTGATCACTAGTCTAGAGGGTAAAAAATCTATTGAGTGTCCACGAAAACAAAGGTACCAGATTTCTCTAAAACAGCATATTCCTATCGAAAATATAGTTTCGTCTGACAATGGCAGGTCACTGTAACGACTCTTTCCATAAGTTTTACGTTTGTTAGGTTGAGGTATTTAGGGTAGATAAAAAAATGCACAGGTGGCCTTAGGGAAATAGTTCTTCCACCGTGTATGAAGTGTATTTGGAGGGAATTACTCAATGGTCTACCTATAATGAAATCATAATGGCATTGTCAGTTGACGTAACCACACTAAGTTGAAAAGGAGAGGTAGGGTGGGGTGCAAGGTAATTTTATTCTGTGTAGCCCATGATTTTTGGCAAGCGCAAGAGGACGTAAAGCTAAGGTGGGGGTCAGATCGTTGTGAGGCCATCAGATCGGTATACGACAAAAATTAGCATATTCTAAATTCAATTTTAGGTCTCAGTGTCGCTGCGTATGATTCAGTACTCCAATAACCTTGTAGTACAACTAAATTCAACGCTTACATTTCGATCAAACACTTTACACTATAATATACTAATAATATTAAAATTCAAAATGCTGATTTAAACACTGTAGTGTCTCACTTTTATTACAACAGGAAAAGACAGACATATCCAACATAATTTTCTTGCTGATAATTCAGTTGAAATAGTTTGACGCTGATGAGCAGTTATAGAATAGCCGTGGATGAAATACGAAAAGCGATATTTTTTAACTACCATGAGTATAGTACATACGTACTTGATTCGGTATGCTTACTTAGTTTGGTTTAACCTGTTTTTGTTGTCGCATATTATGGAGTATGGGGAATTTTAAGTAATCTAACTGGAGCACAGTGTCACCTTAAACCAACTGGAATGATCACTAGCAAAGAAGTGCAGGGCAACCAGACTGAGTGTGGATTGGGAAATTGACTACAGTCCTATTGTTTGGTCTGGACGGCTGTGTCCATCTCCTCACAGACTCAGGATCTCTGGCAGGTCGGTGTATAACGTAGGTGGTGGTGGTGTCACTGACAGCTAGACTCTAGAACAAAGCCGATCTCTGAAGACCCTTTCCAAGTGCACCTGTCGTGTTCACAAAGATTCCATGATAGCTGAAAAAAGTTTTCTTTTTAATATGTAATGGTTTGATATGGCAGGTTTTAGTTAATGCAGCGAACTAAAATACACTAACACGAACTACATTAGAAAAAGCCCAAGGTCTGGAACTTTAAAGCTTGCATGCGATTATTAACCTGAATATTAATTCCAACTCACAATTATCACTCACCTATCCTATCCACTTTCCCTATCTAAGATGTCTCCCACATTGCTTATGTAACCTAAATCGTTAAACTAATTTATATGGTAGAATATCACTTACCTATATGTTTTATTTTAGTGTGGGTTTTGCATATTATACTATCTATAAAAATTAGTAGGTTGCGTTATGACTGCTCATACTGCTATAGTTAATTGTTACTGGGGGGCGATAATTCATTCTTAGAACCGATAAATTCTCACTCATCTTGCTCACGCACCTAATAATCACAAACAATATAAGCATATGGACTGACCTACTTGATCTTATCTTATGTTTTGGTTTGATTACACAAAATTTTATCCGGATTTATTAGCTTTTCTTCTCCACTTACGTAACTTTATGATTTTCTTTTCGATGTATGAGAACCCATTATCTACCGTTGTATTTTCTATTATTAAGTTAAAAAAGGGTTAGTTTATGGTCCCCTAAAGCCCTTTCACATCTCCATGACAGGACTTGCTCCAGTCAATCCATTCGGTGTCGACTGCCGCCGATTTTGCGGGGGCTGAAGCCTCAAATTGGCGTTGTAATGCTCGGATTACCCGAGCCAACCACTTAACCCTAACCTTCCATATCGTAACCTAACCATACCTATACCTAACTTACCTTTACCTAATAAAAGAAAAAAAGTCTTTTTGCGACAGAAAACGGTTTAGCAAAATAATCCCAAACACATAAAAACTCACCAGAAAAAAATAGTTTCGTAACAGCCAAAGTGAATCGGTGTCCTCTGGACTTAATACCGGAGGAACTTACTAACTCTAATATACATTTAAATGACTTGGCGAAAGGTTACCCCCTCCCCCAAAAAAAAAAAAACAGCTGTGTTAACAAAAATTAATAATCCATAAACAATAGTTACACACACCCCTAAGTAATGTTTGGTGTTTTTTACTGAAAAATTTTAAAGTTTTATCTATCCCTAACCATCATATTTCCACTTGTAATAAACATTGTAAATATGAAGTTCAACCAAGACTCCTATTGTACTCTTCAGACATAAATGCCAGACCGCCCATTCCAGAACCACTGGTAATACTAGGACCGCGGACTTCGCTTTCGCTTCCGAGATCAGCCTTGACTAATTTTTACTGGCCTACAATAGGTGTTTTTTTTCTAAAGGGATAGTTTTGTTGTTCACACCGGAAACCCATTATTTAAAAATAATAATAATTCATCAAAGAATTTTATGGTCGCCGTTTCCTTTCCATTAAAAATCACTTATTTATTTAAATCAGATAAACACTAAAACTTGGCCGTTCATCAGGGTCTCGAGATAACAGGGAAGTAATTTGAATAGAACATACCAAACCTAACCTTATAGGTTTTAATGAAACCTACCTACCTTACCCACTACGTATACTAACCTAACCTAACCTTATGTTTTTAATGAAACTTAACCTAACCTAGACCTCTCAGTATATCCTAACTAACCTTATATGTGAAACCTAACCTACCCTTAACTTGCAATAAAATTTCGGTGATAATCTTTTTTTTTATAATGGGTTTCCGGAAAATAGAACTACGTATCTCCATTCGAAAAAGCACCTATTTAGGCCCAGGGAAAAATTGTCTGTGTCTCGGAAAACGACCGCGAATTTCTCGTCCCATTATAACCCTACTCTTTGCAAAAACATAATATCACAAATTAGTAGTCACCATCCAGAACTTATCTATTAACTTTTTTCATAATAGCTGTAACTAATCCTTCCCCTCCACTTCTTACAAATTCCCCTTCAGTTCCCTGCCTTTTAAAACTATTTATAGTGCCACAGCCTTTCCTTTCTCTGACCAGGTGGTCCATTCCTCTCGGCTGCCGTTTTTATACACTCGCCGACGTGGTTAATCTAACCTAACCTGGATATTAGCACCTATCTTAACCTAAATGATCAAGCTATTGCTGGTATTTCATTCCTGGATGCAGAAACACGGGTAAAACCTGATTAAATGTATATATTGGGTCCTGTAATATCAAGAATTGGAACACTCAACGACGGCAGCGAGTGTTCCGATCGGCGACAGTTCCAGGTACCCGGCTGCCTATCTTAAAAGAGTCTTGAAGGACGTAGTTAATCATGCAACCTATTGCTCTCTTTTAGTGGTACCTTTAGTTACTTGGTGAGGTAATTAACAGATTAACCAACAAACAAAAAACACTTACGGGAATACTGGAGAGATGTACGTAGCGATGGGCAGGAGTGGATAGACGTGGTGGGACCGTGGGATTAGTGACCCTGACCCATGACTCCTGACCTGAAATAGGGTTAACACATAAATCACAGGAGGTGAATTGTGATGCGAGATTGGAGACTCTTACGGCGGTAACGCGCTGCACTTTCGGTGCTGTGGGTTGTTGTTTTATCATATTTTATATATTCTAGACACTGGACAGGATGTGTAATGACGATGCTTACTGCCTGACACATGTTGCCAGCCCCACCAGCCACCACACCTCAGGCCTGACCCATGTTGTCAGCCCCAACACACCACACACCACACCTGCCTGCCACATGTTGCCAGCCCCACCACACACGATCATATGAACTGTGGCAGTGTGGAACATCAAGACAGTGCTTAAAATGACGACACAATATCGCCGACAAGGACACAATCACAGGCTAACTTATAGTGTCCATTGCACGGCCTGTTGCACTTATTTCGGTTATTAGTATACATGTCCCTACTCTTGCAACAATATAAATGATCACAAATTAGTATTCACTATCAGAACTTACCTATATAAGTAGCTAGATGATGAAATCAGCTACAGGAGACGGTGTTCCTTCCCGCTAATATGTCTGGTAAACCTTCTGGTAAGCCGCTACTAGACACAAGGACCACTCGTAGGTTACGAGGATACTTGCAAAATCGTAAGTGTTTGCTGAATAGGGTCGTGCCATGTGCAGGGAGGTACGAGGAAATTTACCAGAGTTTTACCTCGTAAATGGTTTGCTGAATCCATCCCCTGCACAGGTACCGACAACGCCAAATACTCCTGTTGAGCGAGTCCATAACACCGTGGGTTATGCCAATCCGCCATAAGACAGCTCCCCTAAATAGGGTAGAATCAATAGGTTATCGTCTCATGAACTCCCCTCCTCTGACTGACTCTCCTCCATCTTTAAGTTACCACCGCAATGTAGCTTCTCTTGCTATCTTCTACCGTTAATTTTCATGTTCACTGCTCTTCCGAACTTCCTAAACGCAAGCCTTTCCCCTTCCCGTGGTCTCGCTGAGCAAAGCTTTCTACTTATTCTCATCCTTATTCTCTTCATCTTCCTAATGCAATACTTAACCAGTATTTTCACTCATTCATCTCCTTCAATGGTAAACTCTGAAACTCTCCTTCTGTTTATTTTTTTCCACCTTCTTACGACTTCAATTTTTTCAAGAGAGGAGTGACAAGACACCTCCCGAACCAAATTGGCCCACCCCCCTTTCTATATTTTCTTACTTTATATGTCTTTTTTATAGGACTGGCAACTAGGCGGGACTTTTGTTGCATTTTTTTCTTGACCAGTCCTTAGTGATGAAAAAAAAAATTATTGCACAGTATTTCGAGTCTCCTCTCTCTCTCTCTCCTCTCTCTCTCTCTCTCTCTCTCTCTCTTCTCTCTCTCTCTCTCTCTCTCTCTCTCTCTATATATATATATATATATATATATATATATTATATATATATATATATATATATATATATTATATATATATATATATATACTATACTATATATATATATAAAATATATATTTATATATATATATATATATAAATATATATAGATATATATATATACTAGCCGCAAAGCCGCCCTCCGGGCGGACTTTTTGGCTATCTCCTGCTGAGGGCTATTGGTGGGCCTTCGGCCCACCAAACATGGACTCTCCAGATAGCCCCTTCTAACTTTCCTGAAATCATGGATGGAGAAATGTATGTATTCCCCCACCCATTCACTCACCCATTACCCATCACCCCCCACCCATTCACTCACCCATT
>JACEEZ010019918.1:0-5000 GCA_016584305.1 Chionoecetes opilio | reverse complement strand
AAAAATATTGTCGCAGAAACAAGCCGATTTGGGCATTCTTTACTTCTTTTTTTAAAGGGCTTTGCTTATTGTTTTTTTGACAAGCTTTTTGCCGCGCAGCAGTCTTTTTAAAAACGGTGACATCACCCAAATTTTACATGCCACATATACGAAAAAATATATTAAGCTTTGCTACTCGAGGCGAGAAATTTGCATTAAATTGTTTTATAGAACGTTCATCGTAATGAATGTCATCCTAAAATTAGTGAACAACAGAAAACTATATTTTTTGTTTTCAGATCGGTGCATCAATGTTTATCGCGAAATTAATTTTAAAAAAATATTAGTCGGGGAGCCAAAACACAGTAGACCCCTTTTGATTTAAAAAATCCCAGCGACCATGGATTTCTCGAGTTTCATTCTCTCAATTTCTCGCAACCCCCACTTTTTTTTCACAATTTAAAGCTAATAGGCTGTTAAAAAAAAGAAAAAAAAAAGGGAGGGTCATCTCATAAATGGGGTTAAAAAACCTCCCCTGGTCAACCCGTTCCAAAAAAAGTTTCATATGAGGTGATTGCGCCAAGGGGGGGGAACCTATCCAACAAAAACACACACCCCCACACAACAACACAAAGACAGACAGACAGACACACATTTTGCTTTTTTACCATTACCCCTCACCCCCCCCCTATTCCCCTCACCCATCCCCATCACCCCCAACCCATCACCCCCCCCCCATTCACTCACCCCTCACCCCCCCACCCATTAACCATACCCCACCCATTTACTCACCCCTTACCCCTACCCTACATCAAGGTTTCCTCAAATTTTCGCAACCCCCTTTTTTTTTTTAAATTACCTAATACTTTCTAAAAAAAAAAAAAAAAAAAAAGTGACCCACATCATAATGGGGTTTTGACCCCCCCCTGGTCAACCCCCGGGTTTCCCAAAAAGTGCCTATGAAAGGGGTTGCGCCCCAGGGGGGGGAAACCTATACCACAACACACACACACACACACCCAAACACAGACAGACAGACAGCACACTTTCCCCTTTTATTATTATAGTATATATGATTTATATATATATATTATATTATATATATATATATAAATATAGATTTATATAGATTATATATAGATTTTTATTATATATATTTATATTATATAATTTTATATTATAAAATTATATATATATAAATAGATTAATATTTCAGATTATATTTAGATTATATAGGATATTTTATTATTAAAATATATAAAAATAGATTATATATATAATAATTTAGTATATATAATATATATATTATATAATAATAAATATATATTATTATATATTTTTAATATTTTTTATATATTATATTATTAATAATTTATATATATATATATAAAATTTTTAAAAATTATATTATAATTATATATTAATTTTAATTTTATTTTTATATATTTTATAAATATATTAAAAATATTTATATATTAAATATTTAATTATATTTTATTTATATTATTATATATATATTATTTATATTATATATTAATATTTTTAAAAATATTATTATATATTATTATATATATTTATTTATATAAATTAATTATATATATATATTATTATAATATATATAATATTATATATATATATATATTTATATAATATATATAAATTTATATTTTATATATATATTTAAAATTTTATATATTTATATATTTTAAATTTAAATTTATATTTAAAAAAAATAAAAATTATTTATTTATAATATTATAATAAAATAAATTTTTATATATATATTATATATATTATATATTTTATTATATATATTATATATATATATATAAAATATAATTATATAAAAAATTATATATATTATATATATTTTTAAAAATATATTAATATATATATATATTATATATATATTTTAATTTATATTTTTTATAAAATTTTTATCATTCTATTTTAATTTTATAATATATATATTATAAAAAATATTTTATATTTATATATATTTAATATATAATACATATTATACATATATATATATTATTTTATTAAAATATTTTATATTTTATTTTATATATATTTATAAAATATTAAAATATATATAATATATATATATAAATTTTTTAAATATATTTTATTATATTTAAAAATATTATAATATATTTATATATATATATTTTATATATTCTATATAAATTTTTAAAAATATTAAATATTATTTTATATATATATATTTAATATATATATATATTATTATATTATATATATATTAAAAAAAAAATTTTATTATTAAAACTATATTTTTTAAAAAAATTTATATATTATATTTTATTTTATAATTATCATAATATATAATATATAATATATAAAATTTTATAAAATATATTTATTAAATATATATATATATAATTCTAAAATTATAAAATTATATAAATTTTTTTAAAATTATAATATTTTTTTAATTTATAATTATTAAAAAAAATCTAAAAATAAATTTTAAAAATATTTATTTTAAAAATTTTTAAAATTTATAATATTTAAAGGGGAAAGAATGGGGAAATTTTGGGGGGTTGTTTAAAAGGAAAAAAAATTTTAACAAACTTATATATGAAAAAAATTTAATATATTGGGGTTAATGTGGAATTAAAAAAATCTTTTTAAAAAATAAATTTTTTTTAATTATTAAAATTTTTATAAAAAAATATAAATTTGTATAGGGTTTGGGAAGGGGTTGGGTAAGACTGAAAAACAATTTATTTCGGTTTTAATTCCTTTTGGGGCCCTTTTTAAAACAAAATCCAATTTTTAAAAAATTAAAAATATTTTGGGATGGGGGTTTTTTGAATGGTTTGGTAAAAAAATCAAAAATTTTTTGGGGTTAGGGGAAAAACTAAAAATTTAGGGGGTTTTTAAATGGGTTTTTTTTCAATTTGGGTAGGGTTAAAATTTAAGAAAAAGGGTTTTCTTCTTGGGGGGGGTGAAAATTTTAATTGCAATTTAAAAAATTGTCACCATACGTGAGAAACACCTTTTTCTAGAAAGAATAATTTCCTTTCCTGCCACTACTAGGGACAAAATAAAATTTTGAATTATTTTAAATAAGGGCTTTATAAAGTCCCCTTTATATTTAAATGATTCTTTAAGGAAAGTTAGAAAAAAATTTAAATTTTGATTAGGAAAAACAGTAACAAAGGGGGTTTTTTTTTCTTTTTTCGAATGGTGTTTTTTTCGAATGGTGTAACGAATCTAACCTTAGGCTTTCTGAGCATAAAGGTGTTTCTGCACGTACTGGTCGACCCATTTCTTCACCTTCGCAATCTGCAATCCGCTCACACTCACATGATTTAGATCACCCTTTTTCTATGAATGACTTTAGTATCCTATCCAAGGCACACTACCCTAGTGACACTAAATTATTAGAATCCATACACATCAAGCATCTGTCCCCTGATCTTAATAACCAAGTCACTTCACACCAACTACATATACTCAAATGACTATCACTGTTTCGATTGCCCGACTCTCGGTTCGATCGCCCCACACAAGCTGAAATGTTACCCACGAAACTATTGTTCATTCAGTCCTCTACCAACTCAGACAGCATACACACCAAGGTTCGTTAAGTACAAATTTTATTTTATTTATTAGTTAGTAATTTTAGATAATATAGGAATACTTTATTGTTTCTTAGGAAATAATTTTTTTAGATGTTCGCTTTTTAGCATAGTAATATATAAATTTTTTAACTATTTTTAGCCTGATGATGCCAAGTGCCTTTGGCGAAACGTTGCGCATAAACAACCCCAAGTATGACGAGTGTCTTTGTCACCCTGAAATATTAAGATGTACTACCAACTAAGAAAATCAACTATATATATATATATATTATATATATATATATAATATATATAATATATATATATATATATATATATAATATATATATATATATATATATAATATAATATATATATATATATATATATATATATACAGTGTCTCTTTATTCAAGATATCCGTATAATACCCGCACCCATCAATGCAGATGCGGATGCAGATGCGGATGTAAAAAGTAATGCGGATATCCGTGGATGCGGATACGAATATCCAGTCCATATACATTTTTAGGACCCTGCACTGTGAAACAAGATTAAAATATTCTTTATTGCTTTCCCAACATTATATTTATGGGGCTTCAGTGCAGTCGCCCAGCTTCTTTCCCATATACGCCAAATTCCTGCGCAGAAATAATCCGCATCCGCATCTACGTCTGCGACGATAGTCATCAGACATCTGCTTCAACAATCGCACCCACATAAAGCACACAATGAATATCCACATCAGCACCCGCATCCGCGATTTAAAATAGTTTATATCCGCATCCTCATCCGCATTTTTAGACATCAGAGATATACCTAATACCTAATACCAAGCAAGAGGTGTGTCTTCGAATGCGTGTGTTGGGGGAAGGGGGCAAATGATGTGGCGTGGGAGCCAAGGGGGCGGCAGTCAGAAAAAAAATTGTGAATCACTGGACTATAGATCAATAGGCTACTGAGCATCAGCTGCTAAACTAAATTACTTCGGTCCTGCATGAATTTGTTGGGTTATTTTTTTCAGCTCTATGTTTAGATTTGAGTATGATTCTCCTTCAGCCTTCCCAATCAAATTCCATGGCAGATTTTCAATACTGCATGGTGTATTTTATTGAAGGGGATGGAGTCTTTAACTTTGGTATTCTTTTGTCACCTAACTTATAGAGACTATAGGGGTAGTAAGTAGTCACACAGGCAGCCCTGTTTGGCCCAGTAGAGCTGTTGCTGTCTGTTCTTCCTTTGTATTTCTTTGTTTTCTTCCTGCTCCTCCTCTTCCGCCTACTGTTCCTCCTCCTTGTTCTTCCCGTAATGTCGTTTTTTTTTTTTTTTTGTGTTCTCTTTCATCACCTGGCATCCACTATAGCTTGACTGTCCCGAGCGTGAATTATGAAGGCTCCATCTTCCTCTCTTTAACTATCAGCTGGCATCGAC
>JACEEZ010019917.1:200986-210014 GCA_016584305.1 Chionoecetes opilio | reverse complement strand
CTATAAACATCTTGATTGTTATTCGACGTTTCGCTATACTAAGATATCATAGCCTAAAATCGGATACAACATTTTTTTGTTAAAAATGAAAATATACAAGTTATAAAATTATTTGCACATTTAAAATGCCTAACCTAAAATATAATAAAATAAGAATAAAAATTATAAAACAGTAATAAAAATAAAAATACTACACATACCAATCAACATCGCAGTGGAGTGTGGGATTCCCACATGGTCCTAAAAGCACAGGAGCGGGGTGAGGTGCCCTGTGCGCAGAGGGACGGTTTGTGTGGTGGGTGAGGAGGCTCTCACATATCCACCGGGTGGAGTCGTGGGAGCTTGTGTGTATATATTAAAATCTTGGTTTGTTATTGGGTGGCCTGAGGCTTAGGAATGATCCCGAATGGCTGAAAATGGTGGTTTGGACACGGGTTTGCCAGTCCTGTGAGACAGTCCCCGATGCTCCGCGATCCTAGTGGTGAGGTGGCGTTTGGTCTGCCCAATATAAGCAGCGTTACAGCTACTGCACTTAAATTGGTACACCACTGAGGAACGCAGGGCATCCGGGATTCTCTCCTTGAGTTTAAAACAGTGTGCTAACGTATAAGGGGGCTTGAATATATATATATATATATATATATATATATATATATATATAATATATATATATATATATATATATATATATATATATATATAATATATATATATATATATATATATATATATATATATATATATATATATTATGAAGCTATCTAAAAAAACTATCGTGAGGATTTAAGTTCAGGGATCAAATTTACTAGAAAAACCAAAAAATATATAATGCAAATAAGAATAGTAAAGTAGTGTTGTTTCAAAAATATTCCAAAAATTGACGGATTTTTGTAAAAAAATATATTATGCAAAAACTTCTGCTGCTATCACCTTCAAACTTTTTCACAGATATCATGCTATTACCTAGCATATTGTGTAAAAGATTCAGCTTACTACCAAAATTGTGACCAAAACGTGGGAACGCCCGCCTTAAGCGGATATGCTTCTGGCATTTCAACTCAGCTAAGTGGGAAGACCTAAGTCAGTACTACTCTGATTTTCCGTGGAATAATTAGAGCTTCCATGTCAGAGACTCATCTCTTTGTGCAGAGAGCATAACTGATGTCATAGTCTCTGGCATGGAGGCGTACATTCCACACACTTTCTCTAATCCTAAAGCCCGCCAACCTTGGTTTAACTCTGCTTGTTCTCATGCTGTCCGAGATAGAGAGGCGGCTCACAGACGGTACCGTAACCATCCATCTCCTGAAACTCATGTCCTTTATATTTTTATCCGTAATCATGCCAAATATTTACTTCAACTTACCAAAAACTCCTTCATTCATAGAAAATGTCAAAATCTTACTGAATCAAATTCTTCTCATGACTTCTGGCATCTAGCTAATAACATCTCTAACAATTTTTCTTCTGCATCTTTTCTTCCTATGCTTCACCCAGATGACTCCACAGCTGTCTCATCTATTTCTAAAGCTGAACTCTGCGCTCAAACCTTTGCTGAACATTCCACTCTAGTTGATGAAGGGCTTGTTTCTCCTTCTCCTCCACCCTCTGACTATTTTATGCCGGTTATTAAGATCCTTCGTAATGACGTTTTCTTTGCTCTTTCTGGCCTAGATCCTCGGAAGGCTTACGGTCCTGACGGAGTCCCTCCTATTGTTCTCAAAAACTGTGCCTCTGGGCTTGCACCCTGCCTGGTCAAACTTTTCCGTCTTTGTCTATCTACTAACACCTTTCCTTCTTGCTGGAAGTTTGCTCACATCCAACCTGTTCCTAAGAAGGGTGACCGTTCTAATCCTTCAAACTATCGTCCTATAGCTTTGACTTCATGCCTTTCTAAAGTTCTTGAATCTATACCTAATAAGAAGATTCTTAACCCGGGAACTGCCGGAGCAAAAATATTTTTAGTGACACCAGTGCGGGGATGTGAGTAAAACAGTGACCATTACATAATTGGATGAAAATCACATCAACGTTAAGGTAGTAAAAATCCGCATCCGGCAATATATTTATTTTTAACCCAAACGTATGGGGTTGTGGTGTGGTTGTGGTCAAAAGTTGAAATATGTGGCGCGAATGGCACCAATTCGCTGGCGAGAGACTGCTGAGGTGGGATCAGGGGTGCCACTCCTTGGGATTTTTCCCAAGATTTTGAGTGGATTATTCAAATATTTCTCCAGTAGTTTATCTCAAGGTAAGCATAGGTACCTTTGTACTGTACCTTGAGATAAACCACTGGAGAAATACTTGAATAATCCCTCCAAAAGTCCAAAGATAGACAAAAAATATCCCAACGCCAGGACCTAAATCCCAAAATCATGGGAAAAAACCCAAAGAGTAGTATATCTCTGCGTACAGCGTAGTTAGGGATGGTGGTGTGTGTTATCGAGGGCTGACATCAAGGCGTATATGTGACACAGTTTGTAGACTTCTACGAATCTTGGCACGATTTTTGTATGCCATTGAAAATAGCGCTTCCGGAAGGCTTGCCGCAGTCGCACAGCAGAGCCTTCTGGAAGGTTTGCCGCAGCCCACGGGTTAAGCATCTATCTGCTCAAAATATTCTATCTGATCGTCAGATCGGTTTCCGTAAAGGGCGATCTACTGGCGATTTTCTAGCTTTCCTAACTGAATTTTGGTCATCCTCCTTTAGAGGTTTCGGTGAAACTTTTGCTTTTGCCCTTGACATATCAAAAGCTTTTGTTAGAGTCTGGCACAAATCTTTAATTTCCAAACTACCCTCATTCGGTTTTTATCCTTCTCTCTGTACCTTCATCTTAAGTTTCCTTTCAAACCATTATATTGCAGCTCCTATAGACGGACATTGTTCTTCTCCTAAATTTATCAATAGCGGTGTTCCCCAGGGTTCTGTTCTATCACCCACTCTCTTTCTATTATTCATTAATGATCTTCTAAGTCTAACTCAAACCCCTATCCACTCCTACGCTGATGATTCTACCCTGCATTGTTTAACGTCGTGTATTAGACGTCCAACTCAACAGGAACTAAGTGATTCACGGAGAGATAAAACCGAGCGCCTAACTTCTGATTATTTCTTTAATTTCTGATCGGGGCAAAGCAAACCTTGTTTTGTTCAATGCCTCAAAAACCCAATTTCTTCACCTATCTACTCGACAAAAACTACCAGATAACTATCCCCTCTTCTTCAATGACACTCAAATGTCTCCTTCTTCTACAATGAACATTCTTGGACTATCGTTTACTAAAATTCTGAACTGAAAATCTCACATCTCATCTCTTGCTAAAACAGCTTATATGAAGTTAAGTGTCCTGTGGCGTCTGCGTCCTTTTTCTTATCCCTCCCAGCTGCTTGCTATCTACAAGGGCCTTATCCGCCCATGCATGGAGTATGTCTCACATATTTAGGGAGGATCCACTCATACAGCTCCCCTAAACAAGGTTGATTTAAAAGCTTTTCGTCTCATCAACTCCCCTCCTCTGACTGACTGTTTTCAATCTTTAAATCACCGCCGCAGTGTTGCTTCTCTTGCTCTCTTCTACCGTCATTTTCATGCTCACTGCTCTTCTAAACTTGCTAACTGCATGCCTCCCCCCCTCCCACGGCCTTGCTGCACAAGACTTTCTACTAATTATCATCCCTATTATGTCCATCATCCTAATGCAAGAGTTAATCAGTATCTTTAATCTTTAATCCCTTTCACTGGTAAACTCTGGAATTCTCTTCCTGTTTCTATTTTTCCACCTTTTAATGACTTAAATATTTTCAGGAGAAGAGTAACAGGCCACCTCCCGAACTAAATTGGGCTCCTTAAATTTTCAAAGGGTTTGGCCCCCTTTTAAATCCCACCTTTTTTCCCTACTTTTTTCTTTTTGCAAACTAACCCCTTTTCCCCCCTTTTTGTTTCCCTGCATTTTTTCCTTTCCCTAAAAAAAAAAAAAAGGGAAAATTTTTTAAAACCCATCTTTTTTTTTATTAAAATGAAAATTTTTTCTCTCAAAAACCCCTTTTATTACCTAAAAAATTTATATTTTTTAAGGAATTAAAGTTTTTTTTAAAAAATGGATAGGGGAAATAAAACGATAAATTTTTTATTTTTTAATTTAGGGGAAAAGTTTTTTAAATCTCCCCTTTTTTATATCCCAAAATTTTTATTTTTTATAAAAATGTTCCCTTTTTTAAAAGAAATTTTTAATTTTAAAAAAATTTAAAAAATTTTAATTTTTTGTTTTTAATTAAATTAAATTTTTGTTTTTTTCTATTGTTTTATCTAAAAGGGTTTGCCCCTTAATTTAATTTAATTATTTTAATTAATAAAGTTAAAAATTTTATTTAAAACTTTTTTAAATTTTTTCCGCTTTTTTAATTTTAAATAATTTTTTTTTTTTTATTTTATTATTTTTTAAACCAACTAATTTTAGTAAAAATTTTTTATTGAAAATTTTAAAATATTATATTATTATGATATTAATAAATATATATTAAAAAAATTTAATTTTTAATTAAATTAATTTTTTTTTAAATTTTTATTTTAATATTAAATATTTTAGAAAATAAAATAATAAATATTTTTTTTATTATTATATTTTTTTATAAAATAAAATTTTTTATTTTTTTTTTTGAAATTTTATTAAAAAAAAAATATATATATATTATATATATAATATAAAAATTTAAATATATATAATATAATATATAAAATAATTTAATTTAATAAAATATTAATAAAATATCTATTTATTTTAAATATAATATATTATATAAATATTAATATATATATATATATTTTATTATTTTAATACATATTTATATTATATTATATTTATATAATATATATATATAATATATAATATATTATTATATATATATATATAAAATAGAGCAATACTTTCCCATGGGGAATCGGATCTAATAATGAACTAAAACCAGCGCGGGAAAACATCTGTTGTTTATTCAAACGTTTCGGCTATACAAAAGCCATCATCAGCCTAAAATCGGATAAAATTTTTTTTTTTTAAAAATAAAATATACATGTTAAAAATTTATTTGCACATTAAAATGCCTAACCAAAATATAATAAAAAAAAGAATAAAATTATAAAACGTAAAAAAATAAAAATACTACACTCCCAAATAACATCGCAGTGGATGTGGGTTTTCCCACAGGTAAAAAAGCCGGGAGCGGGTTGAGGTGCCTGTGCGCGGGGGGAGGTTGTGGGGTGGGTGAGGAGGCTCTAAATTTCCACGGGTGGAGTGGGGGGAGCTTGTGTGTAAAATTTAAAAGGTTTGGGTTTGTTTTTGGGTGGCTGAGGTTTGGGAAATGACCCCGAAGGGCTGAAAATGGGGGTTTTTGGACAGGGGTTTGCCAGTCCTGTGAACAGTCCCCGATGCCCGCGATCCTATGGTGGGGTGGCGTTGGTTGCCAATATAACAGCATTACAGTCTGCATTTAAAAATTGGGTACACCACTGAGGAACGCGGGGCACCCGGGATTCTCTCCTTGATTTTAAAAAGTGTGCTAACGTATAAGGGGGCGAAATACTACTCAAAGCGAGACTTGTGGATAACATTGCCAAAGCGGAGTTGAGCTTTTTTTCGGAGGAAAAAAAGATTTGTTACCTATAAGGGAATTATAAAAACACAAGGGTTTTTGAGTGGTAAATTAGGGGAGGGGGGAGTGAGTTTTTTTAACTTTTTTACCAATGTAGTGTAATAAAACGCAGGGGAAACCCTTTTAGTTTAAGAGTGTGTTCAAGTATCTAATTCAAGTAAAAATTTGGTGTATGAAGAGCAAATATTGTACCCCCTAACCAGGGGGATAAAAATTTTTCTTAAATTGGGCGGGAAATTTTGGAATTAAATTTTTTTGTTAGTCCGTGAATGTGGGTTTCTGTAAAGGTAGTGCTGAATGAATCCCCGATTTTGTAATGTCAATATCAAAAATGGTAATTTTTTATTATGTTCAGTCTAAAAAGTGAATGAATTTTGGGGTGTTTGGAATCGGGTAGCGTGAAAAAAGGGGTACAGGTTTGGTGATTTGAAAATTGAAAAGGTATCATCGACATAGGTCGTCAGGGGTTTAAATTTCGTGGGCTTTACTTACCCAGGTCTCTCGTGGAATGAAAAAAATGCTTTGAAAGGGTTTGGGCCCTAAGGGTTTTCCCATGGCAACCCCGTTACTTTTTTAAAACCATGTCATTGAAAAAAAAAAGAGAATTTTTAAACGCTAAGGTAAGTAATTTAGGATGATTTTATTGAAACCATGGTGGGTTCTTTGTTTTGGAAGTTTTGTTTTGTGCAAATATTATGTCCGCTCAGAGGATTTTGTAAAAAGGGGATTTCACATCAAATATAAAGGGTAAAAATTATCAAATTTTTTACTATTTTTTTAGCAAATGAAAAAAGAATCCTAAGTTATATATTGGATGAAATGGTGCTAGTATTGGGTACAAGAAATTTGGCATTGAAATTTGAGGGCCCCCCAGTCCCGACAAGAAGGGGGAAGGGGAATTTTGGGTTTTTATGTTTTTTAGGGAGGCCGTATAATACCCCAGGTTTTAAAACCCCGGGAGACATATTTAGAAATAATTTTCTCTATGTTTTATCAGACTTGAGTTTCCTGAGGAAATTTTAAAATCTATTTCATTTTTAAGGATTTTTGGGAAACATCATGGGAAACTTTAGTAAATTTGGAGGCGTCGTCTAGTAGTTGTTCATTTTCTTAATATTCAGTCTTATCAAGGAGGACTATCCCTTTCCCTTATCGGGTTTAGCTATGACAAGGAGTCGTCTGCTCGGGTTTTGTTTTTAAAGCTTCGAATTGCTGGGGGTTAAAGGGAAAGTTAAAGGTCCTTGAGGTACCAATAGTAGTGCAAATTTTTTTCAGCGTATTTTTTTTATATTCAAAAAAATTTACCTTTAGGGGAAAAAAATTTTGATAGAGATTTTTTAAACAAGTGTTCAAAGGGGAAAGAAAATGGGGTAAAAACTTGGGTTTTTTAAACAGAAAAGGGCCCAAAATTTAGTCCTTTTGAAGTAAGGATTTTTCAAATATCTTTGAGTATACGTGATGAGTGGTTGAATATGAATTTTTTGCGGGAAAACCATCTGGATCAAAAAAAACCTAGGTTCCGTAATTTACGTCCCTGGGTGTATTGCTCTAAAAAGGGATTTGCTTTTGGTTCGTTCATGAGACATGATAGGTGTTAAAATCAATGAAATCAGCTTAGTTCAGTGAGGGATATGGAATTAGGCGATTTTTTGAGGATCAAACCCTGAGGTTTTTAGTTTTATTTCCTCCGTAAAAAAGATTTGGGGCAACTTTTTGAAATCTTGAGGGTGAATTTCCCCTATTATATAATTAAAATTTAAAAAAAGAAGGATTTAAAATTTATTGGAGACATGTTTCGGGAATTCCGGGTCCGTTTGAGTTTTTCGAAGTTTGAAGTCCGGGCGCTCAGCGTCCTTATTTTAAGCTTTGATTTCCGGGTTTTTATAATAGAGGCAAATTTTCCCCATGGGGAAAATCAGATCTAATAATAAAGATATAAACCACGCGGGTAAAACATTTTTGATTTTTTATTCGAACGTTCGGCTATAAATAACCCCTCATCACCCAAAAACGGTTAAACATTTTTTTTTTTAAAAATGAAAATAAAAATTTAAAAATTATTGACATTTAAAAAGGGCCTAACCAAAAATATAAAAATAAAGAATAAAAAATTTAAAAAAAACAGTAATAAAAATAAAAATACTAACATCCCCAATCAACATCGCAGTTGTATTCCCACATGGCAAAAAGCACGGGAGCGGGGTTGAGGTGCCCTGTGCCAGAGGGACGGTTTGTGGTGGTGGGTGAGGGGGTTTCCACATACCCCACCGGGGTGGAGTCGGGGGAGCTTTGTGTGTAATATTTTAAAGTTGGTTTTTAGGGTGGCGAGGCTTCGGAATGATCCGAATGGCTAAAATGGGGGTTTGGACACGGGTTGCCAGTCCTGTGAGACGCCCCGAGCTCCGGACCCTAGTGGTTTGAGGTGGCGTTTGGTTGCCCAATATAAGCAGGGGGTTACAGCTATGCATTAAATTGGACACCACTGAGGAACGCAGGGCACCCGGGTTCTCTCCTTGAGTTTAAAAAAGTGGCTAACGTAAAAGGGGGCGATACTTAAATATGAAACAACGGGGAATATATATATAATATATATAGTCTCTTATTGGCAATTTTCAAATTTTAAAAGGGGGGGGCCGGGTGTATATGATTCTTTACTCAAAAAAACGACGTGTGGGCAAAAATTTTTGAAATATATTTATTTTTAGGGGCGCACAAGAGTCAAAAAATTTGACATATTTCACAGTAATTTTCTATGGTTCGGTTTTATTATAATACTACATGCTGACTTTTTGGCTTGATGTCGCGTTTTAAAAAAAAATCAAGGAAAAGCCCCTCTCAAACATGTTTGTTGGTTGTGTGATAAAAGTTTCCTCGGGGCCCACCCCTCTCTATGTCACGTTGCGGACGGGATTTCGTCAATAAGTTAAAAAAACATATAAACCCGGGCGGCATAACTGCGGGGGAGCTGATCGTCCTGGGCAACAGCCGCTGCGGGGGATAGGATATTGGTCTGGGCCCTCCACCGTCCCCGCTGGATGGCGAAAACTTTTACCCCATCAAGATCTATCTTCCGCGACCCAGAGCAGTTCCGCCCACTGCAGGAGAACACGGGAAAATTTGACCCCCTCGTCGCTTACCCGTCTCGAGTAGTGTCGTCTTAGTTCTGTTCGACATCCCCGACTGGGGGCCCCGGCACGAGACTCCAATGTCAAGATTTTGGGTTTTCCTACCCCGACAAAGCGTGACATGGCGACGGAAAACGGTCTTGGGTCCCTCTCTGGTATTAGTGAGAGGGAGCGCTTTTGCGTTCTTCGCGATCCCCCGGGCCATTGAACGAAGCGGAAAGATCATGGGGGCTCTGCAGGAGCAAGGGGCCCCGAC
>JACEEZ010019917.1:193486-198486 GCA_016584305.1 Chionoecetes opilio | reverse complement strand
TATTCCGGGGGGGTTTTTTGGGAAAGGAAAAGAAAATAGGAAAAAATTTAAATTTTCCCCAAAAAACCAAGACGGTTCTCGCAAAATATCTTCAACGCATAGTGCCAGCACTGTTTATATCTGTCTGTGAGACAGACGACGGTATCTGCATATTTCAACGCTATGTGTAATGTCACAACTCTTTTGAACCAACAGCATTTCAAGACTTTTACCAACACTTGCGAAAACATTTAATAACTATCAGGCAAATATTTTTGTCGATAATGAAAACTTGGTCACTGGAAGCCCACTTTAGGTGGCTTTTGCGATATTCTACTCCTTCTTATTGATACATACACTTGCATGGGTAGCAACCCATAAAAAGATGACCATCCGGACTCTTCACAAATTTATGAACAACTATTCAAAATTCAAATATATTCTCAACTCGTAGAACCGTGCTTGACATGTCATGCAAATAATGTAGGATACCATGAATCGAGGCCGTTTCATAAGCCTACTCTAAAACTCAGCTTTATGACATCAGTATATCCATGAACCCCAAGTTCAAGTTCAAGTTTATTTAGAAAGGGGGAGATTACAATGAAGGGGGGGGAAGAAGCGATACATAGAGAGAAAAATAGAAATACAGAGAGGAGAACAAAGTTGCTGGGCTGTCCAGCTTGCTGTGTTTTTACAATGGGGTGAGAATAACTATAAGAGAATTATCGTTAACAGTGCAGGTGGCAGTATTTTCAATAGACGCCTATAAGGAAAGGAAAATATACTACAATAAAAATATATTGAGAAAAAGATAATAAATACATTAAATCCTCGAGATACACATTGTGAAAAAAATTAGGAAGACACATACAGACTACCCAACTTAATACTTCACAATATCAATCAATATACAAGAAAATTGCACATGAGTGCATAATACAAAAAAATAAAAACTGAAACATAATAACCTACAATCAGAAACATAACAAAGTGCACAGGAGTGCATAATAACATAGGGGAAAACACACAATAACATAACAACAAAAATAACAAACATAGGTAGTAACAACTGGGGCAGATATCTGCAGAGTTCTGTTCGTGGAATACGCAAGTTCAATCATTCACTTTGTGTTAGTTATAGGCAAAAACGTTATCGATATCGGGGAGCAGGGTCGAGCTCCCTTTCTATAGAGCCAGCAGGTTCCTGCGGAGCCATGAGTGGCTCCGGTCCGGGGCCCCACGATGGAGCTCCTGCAGGTAACGGTACTGCTCCCAGCCTTTCACCTCCATGCTCTGCCATACCTTCGTGGCCATCTGGTGAAGCCGGACGTTGAGGGCTGGGAGACAGGCGTCTTTATGCTTCATGTAGCGTCCGCGTCGGAATAAAGTCATCTCACCTCGTATCGAGTGCAAAACGCAGTGCAGCGTTCTGCACCCTTTGGAGGCGGCTGATGGCGTTCCTGCTCAGGGCGTGTTTCGGGACAGGCGGATGTGTGAGGAACTGGATCACCAGGGCCTTGACGAGCTGGAGTTTCAGTCTTGGGGCCAGTTCACGGAACCGGAAAAGAGTAGTGAGGGCCGCCCTGGCCCTACCAGCTCTCTCACTGATGTGACCAGTGTAGCCTCGCTCAGTCACACGTAGGCCGAGAAGAGACCCCAAGGGATGGAAGTTCACGGCGTCTCTGTCGACCAGCAGCTGGGCGGGGTTCTTGGTGGCCATCGGGATGACGGTGAAGTTCCCCAAGTTGATCTGAATCCTCCAATCCTCTTCAAAGGAGTTGACTCTGGCGATCTCTCTCCCCGAACGGACACTTAGCATGTCCCCAGACCAACCTGGATGGAAGACAACCTGTGACACATAGTCGGCATATAGGACGTTGACTCCCGCCAGGGAGCCAGGGCACTCCCTGGTGTAGATAGAGTACAGCGTAGGCGAGAGCACACTTCCCTGAGGAACCCCGGTGTCCAAGTGGAACGCAGGGCCAGGTTGCCCACTCTAGAGCGGGTTGCCCACTCTAATCCTAATGCATAATGCGATCTAATGCAAGTTAGTAATTAAGATCCTTCGTAATGATTTTTCCTTGCCCTTTCTGGCCTAGATCCTCGGAAGAATTAGGATCCTGATAGAGTCTCTCCTATTGTTCTCAAGAACTGTGCTTATGTGTTGCACCCTGCCTGGTAAAAAATTTCCGTCCTTGTCTATCTACTTCCACTTTTCCTTCTTGCTGGAAGTTTGCTCACATCCAACCTGTTCCTAAGAAGGGTGACCGTAATAATCCTTCAAATTACCGTCCTATAGCTTTGACTTCATGCCTTTCTAAAGCTTTTGAATATATACTTAATAAGAAGATTCTTAAGCATCTATCTGCTCACAATCTTCTATCTAATCTTCAGTACTGTTTCCCTAAAGGGCGATCTACTGGTGATCTTCTAGCTTTCCTAACTGAATCTTGGTCATCCTCTTTAGGGGATGCGGTGAAACTTTTACTGTTGCCCTAGACATATCAAAAGCTTTTGATAGAGTCTGGCAAAATTCTTTAATTTCCAAACAATCCTCATTCGGTTTCTAACCTGCTGTCTGTACCTTCATCTTAAGTTTCCTTTCAAACCATTATATTGCAGCTACTGTAGACGGACATTGTTCGTCTCCTAAATCTATCACTAGTGGTGTTCCCCAGGGTTCTGTTTATCACCCACTATCTCTCTATTATTCATTAATGATTTTCTAAGTCTAACTCAAAGCCCTATCCACTCCTACGCTGATGATTCTACCCTGCATTTTTCAACGTCGTTTATTAGACGCCAGCTCAACAGGAACTAAGTGATTCACGGAGAGATGCCACCGAGCGCCTAACTTCTGATCTTTCTATACATTTTTACTGGGGCAAAGCAAACCTTGTTTTGTTCAATGCCTCAAAAGCCCAATTTCTTCACCTATCGATTCGACAAAACCTACCAGATAACTATACCCTCTTCTTCAGTGACACTCAATTATCTTCTTCTACAATTCCTGGACTATCCTTTACTAAAAATCTGAACTAGAAATCTCACATCTCATCTCTTGGTAAAACAGCTTTTAAGAAGTTAGGTGTCCTGTGGCTTCTGCGTCCTTTTTTCTCCCTCCCAGTTGTTTGCTCTCTACAGGGGCAGAATTAATTATTGTCTGTCTCAAGAGAGTAATACGTCTGTCAATCAATCATACGCCGGGGGGGCGCGTCGCCTCGCCCACCCTACGACGCCACTCCCGGGGGTCACCACGTGCGAGTTCCCATGCAGGCTCCTTTCCCATACCAAGCAACTCTCGACAAGAAACATCAACTTGCCACAACCACGAGCCTTGTGGGCGCCCCCTTGGCCTCCTCCACGCCGGATTGTCTCTTACAGAAACAACCCGATGGGAAGGATCGGTTTCAGGGTAGCGTGCTACATGCCCATATAGCCGAAGTTGGCGCTGACGGACTATGCAGGTAATAGGCCTCGATTCAGTCTCACGGTGCAATCGCTGATTTGACACGTAATCATCCCAGCGATACCCCATGATTCTGCGAAGACACTTATTACCAAAGGCATTGATTCGTCTCTTCAAGTCACGATTTAGTGTCCATGTCTCACAACCATAGAGTAAGACAGGGATCACAAGCGACTTGAAGATCCGGATCTTTGTCCTCCTGCACAGGTACCGACAACGCCAAATACTCCCGCTGAGCGAGTCCATAACACCGTGGCCCATGCCAATCCGCCGTAAGACTTCTTGACGTGACCCGCCGTCATTATGGACTGCACTACCAAGGTATGTAAAACTTTCCAAGATCTCAATGTCCTCGCCACACCCATGAACAGACTGTACTGCTTCATCTAGTAAGTCTCCAAACACCTGGACCTTGGTCTTGAGCCAGGAGACCTCAAGTCCCAAAGGCTTTGCCTCCTCGTGCAGCGCCTCGAGAGCCATCACCAGGACCTCCAGCGACTCAGCAAAGATTACTGCATCATCGGCAAAAACAAGATCAGTGATCTTGGTGTTGCCGACGGATGCTCCACAATCACTTTGATCTACAACCCTGTCCAATACCCAGTCCATACAAGCGTTGAAAAGTGATGGGGCAAGGACGCACCCTTGCCTCACTCCTGTATTCACAGGAAAGAAGCTGGATACACCTGCCCCACACTTCACAGCACTCTCAGTCCCAGAATACAGACCAGTTATCAAACCAATAGTCCTTGCAGGAATCCCTCGAAGTCGCAGAAGCTCCCAGAGTGACTCACGATGCACTGAGTCAAATGCCTTCTTGAGATCAACATAGGCTGCAAGCATCCCCTGTCGAAACTAACGTCGGCGTTCCACCAGGACACGAAGCGCTAGGATACGGTCCGTTGTTGACTTACCAGGCGTGAACCCAGACTGCTGAGATCTCTGATGCTTCACCAGATGACTGCGAATTCGTGTCAGCAATAGATGGGCAAGCACCTTGCCTGGTACGCTGAGCAGTGTAATACCGCGGTAATTGTTGCAGTCCTGACGGTCCCCTTTCCCTTTCCAGATAGGGACGACCAGCCCCCTTTTCCAGTCAGGAGGAATGGTACCTGATTGCCACACGGCAGTCAGCGTCTGTCATGCGTCTGTAATCGTCATATATCCATCCGTAGAGGTTTGCTCTGTTTTTCAGCGCCAGGAATTGAATCTGGGTTAGCTGAGTCTGTCGGGAAAGTCTAGGGTAGGGATCAAATTTTTAGGAAGTCTTGGGGATGAGTCTGTCAGCTGTCGTTTGAACTGTGGTCATCCAGACGGTCAGTTCTGCATCAATCTCCTCGAGGCTACCTCGGGAGATGTCAGGCTGGTCAATCATATGTAGTGCCATATCGTCGTGGAATGCGTCCCAGTCAGTCCTGCGGAAGGAGAAAAATTTTTGGAACGGGTAAGGATGGGGGAAGAGGATATGTCGATGATGAAGGGTATGTGATTACTGGTCGTGATAGGGCCAGGGGTGATAGTATAATGGAAATAATTGGTCGCGTTGGTC
>JACEEZ010019917.1:155986-188486 GCA_016584305.1 Chionoecetes opilio | reverse complement strand
GCAGCGGGCCATGCATGTCCCCCCACGGTTACTCTTCCCACCTCCTTCCCCGCCGCGCAGCCCATAAGTGCTGCGCCCCCTCCCATTGTCCCTCGACCTTCACCTATGGGCATTGTCCCTCGACTTACACCTATGGGCCGCCATCAGGCGAAGGGCCCATGTCACCTGTAAACACAGGTGACAATCTACAACAACAACAACGGCATCTTAATCATGCTCACCTCAACTCCTGAGGAGAAAACATCTCTCATTTGCTTCTGTAGAAGGGTTCTTAGACCCGAAATCGCGATACATCAAACATGACAAGCTACGGCGAAGTCATAAAAGTGATTACAAAAGGGAATAAGACACTCTTAAGACAAAGAGAAAATATCTTTAAGAAGATAATAAACGCTGAACTAGCAATCACTTTTAACGAGATGTCTCAGAGAAAATCTCCTGCCCGTATATATATTATAGATATATATATATATATAATATATATATAATATATATATATATATATATACATATATATATATATATATATATATGATAATATATATATATATATATAATATATATTATATATATAGTATATATATATAATATATATATATTATATATAATATATATATATAATATTATATAATATATATATATATAAAATATATATATATTAGATATATATATGAATATATATATATATATATATATATATATAGATATAAATATTATATATATATATATATATAATATATTATATAATATTATATATATATATATAATAGTTATATACGTATAAATAAATAGTTATTATATTTTATATTTATATATATATATATATATATAATATATATAAATATTATATATATATATATATAGATATATATATATATATATATATATAATATATATATAATATATACTATATATAAATAGTTATATATATATATAACATAGTTATATATATATATATATATATATATATATATATATAATATATATTTATAGATATATATATATTATATAGTATTATTATTATATATATATATATTATATATATATATTTTATAATAATTTTTATATAAGATATATATATATATATATAGCTATATCTATATATATTATATATATATATAAAATTATATATATATATAACGAATTATAACATTTTAATATATTATATATATATATTTTAATATATATAATATATATATTTTATATATATTATAATAATTTATAAAATTTTATAATATATGATCATATAACTATATTTTGATATATAGATAAAAGATATATATATATAATTATATATTATATATATAAAATATATTTAATAAATTTTATATATAATATATATATATTTAATATTATAATATAATATATAATATATTATATATTATATATATATATATATATATATATATATTATATATTATATAACTACTTTATATATATATATATATATCTAATTATATATATATTATATATAATATATATATATATACTATATTTAAAGTATAATCCAGTATATATATATATATATAGACTATAATATACTATATACTAAATTATATATTAATATATAAATATTATAAATTATTATACCTGACCCCCTATCACTATATACATATATATATATATTTATTATATATCCTATATATATATACTATCAGATATAAATAATGCTGTTACCACCCTCATATAAGCATATATATCATATAACTAATTATACAATTTTGTAACTAAATAATATAATATGAATTATATATATAGGCATATATACACAGGATAGACCACTACGCTTCCATGATATATACATTACTATATATATATCTATATCATAAGGTCCCTAATATATATACTTATATCTATATAATATATAATATATATTCCCCCCCCTATTATATATACTACTATAACTACCCGATAATACTATATACCGCACAACTATATATATATATATCATATATAATATATCTATATATAAATAGTTATAATATATATGTAATATATAATATAACATATAAGAATATTAATATATATATATATTACTATATAGGATATATATAATTAATATATATATTTATATATATATAATATATATATATATATATATATATATTATAATATATATAATATATAATATATATATATATAATAATATCCTATTATATAGTATATATTATATATATATATACATATAATATATATATATATGTATATATTTGTATGTAATATATATATTTATATATATATTTATATATATTTATTATATTAATAATGATATATATATTCTATAATATATCTTATATATATAAATAGTTATATATAAGATACTATATTATATACATAAACATATGTATTGTATTATAGTATATATAGTTATATATATACTATAATATATAATATATCTATATATATATACCTATATATAGTATGTGATAACACTTATATATATATGTTTAAATATTTTCCACATATCATATATATATATCATATATGTATATATATATATATATATATATATATATATTATTATAATTATCTCACAAGCAAAACACTTCATACTTCTATTGCCACCTCCGCCCTCATATTATCACACACACACATACGCACACACCCAACACACACACACAGACACAACCACACAACACCACACACAACACACACTCACACACACACACACACACACACAAACATATTCACTGGTCATGTGGTTATTTCCCATCCTGTCAAACGGAGGCCAGAGGGCATATTACCTATGTGTCGCCTAATTAGGCAGGGCTTGCCCTATGCCAGGCTGTAGTCCGAAACTAACCACGGATTATTCTTGGAAATACCTCATTGTGATTACCACACAAAGTTACCCGGGAAGATTGTTCAAGCCGAACCTAAACGAACCTAACCTAACGTTTTTTCTACCTAACCTAACCTAGCTGTCTGCCGAAAAAGGGCCGGACCGCCTGGAGAATATGCGGCTGGAGAGCAGAGGAGAGAGGACGAGAGAGAGAGGAGAGAGATAGAGAGACGCTAGACGAGAGAGAGAGAGAGCAGAGAGAGACGATCAGATTCAATACTTTTATTCAACAGAGAGTCGAGAGAAAAAAGTCAGGTGTTGTGGGACAGCGGGAATATAGCACCCATGGGGAAACTTCTTAATCTCATTAGACCTACATATTGACCATCGCAGTTGCCACCACCATAACCACCCACTCCATCACGGGGAAACGCTATGAAAAAAAGGCATGAAGGAAGATGAAAACTGAATAAGGGGAAAGGTGGCGATAAATGATAAGGAGGTGCAAAAGGATCAGAGGAGGAAGAGAAAGAGAGTACTATTTATGAAAGAGGAATGGGATTACACGGAAAGCTAGCGGAGTACTACAGTAGAGAGAAAGGGAGGTGAAAAAAGGATATTGAATAAATAATATATATATATAATATATATATATATATATATATATATATTATATATATATATATATTTTATATATAAAAAATATATATATATATATATATAAAATATATAATAATATATAAGAGAGAGAGAGGGGGAGAGGGGAGGAGAGAGGAGGGGAGAGAGGAGAGAGAGAGAGGAGAGGAGAGAGAGAGAGAGGAGAGAGGGGAGAGAGAAGAGAGAGATGGGGAGGAGAGAGAGAGAGAGAGGGGAGAGGGGAGAGAGAGAGAGAGAGAGAGAGAGAGGAGATAGGAGAGGAGAGAGAGAGGAGAGAGAAGAGAGAGGAGAGAGAGAGAGAGAGAGAAAGGAGGGAGAGAGGAGAGAGAGAGGAAAGAGAGAGAGAGGAGAGAGGAGAGAGAGAGGAGAGAGAGAGAGAGGAGAGAGAGAGAGAGAGAGAAAGAGAGAGAGAGAGAGAGGAGAGGGGGGGGAAGAGAGAGGAGAGAGAGAGAGAGAGAGAGAAGAGAGAAAGAGGGAGAGAGAGAGAGAGAGAGAGAGAGGGGGAGAGAGAAAAGAGAGAGAGAGAGAGAGGAGAGAGAGGAGAGAGAGAGAGAGAGAGGAGAGAGAGAAGGAAGAGAGAGAGAAAAAGAGGGGAGAGAGAAAAGAAAAGGGGGAGAGAGAGAGAGAGAGATGAGGGGGAGAGAAGAGGAGCGAAGAGAGGAGAGAGACGGAAGAGGAGAGAGGGGAGAGAGAGGAGAGAGGAGAGAGAGAGAGAGAGAGAGGAGAGAGAGAAGAGAGAGGGGAGAGAGAGAGAGAGAGAGAGGAGAGAAGAGAGAGAGAGAGAGAGGAGAGCGGACGAGAGAGAGAGAGAGAGGAGATGAGAGAGAGAGGACGGGGGAGAGAAGAGAGAGAGAGAGGAGGAGAGAGAGAGAGAGAGAGAGGAGAGAGAGAGAGAGAGAGAGAGACGAGAGAGAGGAGAGAGAGAGGAGAGAGAGGAGAGGAGAGAGGAGATGAGAGATGAGAGAGAGGGGAGAGAGAGAGAGAGGGAGAGTAGAGAGAGAGAGAGAAGGAAAAGAAGAGAGAGAGAGAGAGAGAGAGAGAGAGAGAGAGAGAAGAGAGAGAGAGAGAGGAGAGGAAGAGAGAGGAGAGAGAAGAGAGAGAAAGAGAGAGTGAGAGAGCGGGGAGAGCGAGAGCGAGAGACGAGAGAGAGAGAGAGAGAAGAGAGGGGGAGGGAGAGAGAGGAGAGGAGAGAGAGAGAAGAGAGCGAGAGGAAAAGAGAGAAAAAGGAGACCGAGAGAGAGGGAAAAGAGAGGAGAGAGAAGAAAAGGAGAGAGAGACGAGAGAGGAGGAGAGAGAGAGAAGGAGAGAGAGAGGGGGAGAGGGGAGAGAGAGAGGAAAGGGAGAGAGGGTGGGAGAGAGGGCAGGGGGGGGCCCTTTATTGACTGAAGTCACAAGAGTAAACAACCCAATGACTGCTCCGTCGGGGTAGTTGGCATATTTTCGTCTGACCTCGAATATAGGGGCTTGAAGTGTCAAAGTCGGTAGGACAACCACTGCAGGTGACTTTACAAGTGAATATGCAGACATATACTTGATCGGGGGGAGAGTTATCTCCTGGAATTATAATATCCCCAGTATAGTCCTCACCATAGACCTCAATTGGTTTTAGGATCTCTCTATCAGCGGGAAGTTCAGGGGGACCTAGATAGGAGACAAGTCTACCTTCAGATTTATTAAATTTAATGAAAGATTTGAGGTAATATTTGACTGCCTGTCTACCATGATGTATCCAAAATTTACACCTGATATCGGCTAATATTGTAGCCGATTGTATTCCACCATGTAATGAGCTCCTACGATATTCTTCCACCAACAATTTAGTAAGATGATGGCGTTTGGGAATTCGTATGGGATGGCAGGTGGTATTTGGAAGATCAGCTTTCAAATTTCGTCCTCGACACCTAATTATGCCCTCATGATCTAGGTACAGACTAATTTAATTGGTCAATTTGTTCCCCTATGGGGGCTGGCTGGGGCCCAAGAGTGATATTCCCTCAGGAAATTCCTGTTTTTGTATTTCTGACCCAAAATTTTCAAAGAGTCAGACTAATCCCTTATAATGGATTTGAAGATAAATTAGTAGTCTTAATTAGTTTCCCTCAATAAGGAAAACCTTTTATGTCTATCACAGGATCTGGGATCAATTCATGTTCCCTTATTATACCTACAGATATGTCTGGCTGAGTGGAAACCTGTTTAGGATCAATATTACACTCTTTCAGCCAGCTAGGGCCTTTAAACTATAATCCTGTGTTCAATTTGAGGGTAGAATTTCCTCGTGACACATTATTATTAGGATTTTCATTAGTGGCGAGGTTGATTATGAACTGGAATACCACTTTCCCTACTACCCACTAATTGGTGTGGGCAAGAAAGAAAGTTCCAATTATGGTAATTAATAGGGGTTGTACCAATGTGCATGACTAGGAATTCTCTCCTCTTGTTCGGCTTGGTGAGTATGTGGGATCGGTCCCATTATTACCTTACCACCAGCACTGGTGAACATTGAAACGTTACGTATTTTGAGACCTTCCTTAGGTAACGCCCAAAATAATCAGCGCCTATTTTTAATTTGGAAGGGACCATCAACGTCCTCGAAGGTATTAAACTAGTTTAACACCATTATCCCTCAGCATTTCAGCTGTGTCCTTTAGTCCTTTAACAGTAAACAAATACCAATATTATTAATTACTCAGCAGTTACCCTACTTTTATATTTTCCTATTTGGACTAGGGGTTAAAACTATGTCAAAGGTTTGAGCCTCATTATTGGCAAGAAAACCTGATATGGCTAAATTCATTTTATTAATTATGGGTAGTGTAAAAATTTCAATTTATCCCCCTACTTATGAAGGATATTTGGCCCCAAATGTCAAACATGGTCTTTACTGCATTACCATTGTGGCTGACCTTCAATTCTGCTGTAGGAAAAGCTGCTGAACTAGTCTTATTAGTGACTGCCATTTTGACTACTGTAGGGTCTGAGTTATTTTCACTGTTAGGACAAAGAGCGATGTTATGTATAGATTGTTTAAATTTTCTACAAGTTTTTAAGTTTATAGGGCATGTATTTGAAGCATGTTTACCACGGAGACAGGTTAGGCATTTATTTATCAAGGCTCATTAACCTTTCAACTCTCGTGTAACAATCTGAATAGATATTACATGTGGAGGGTGGATGTTCCCCCTCACATAAGACACAATTTATTATTCGTACTTCACTATTAGTAGCCCTGGAATTAGGGATTGTATCTATTATTTTAGTAGGTCTAAGTGGTTTACTGGTAGGCTGAGAAGTTTGAATTTTAATTACAGGCTGTTTGATTTGCGTAACAGGCGCAGGATAAATACCCACTAACGAGGGATCTTTAAGCTCTAAGGGTGGCTGATATAGCTGATTACCCTCAAGTTTAACAATCTTGATCTCCCTGTGGGGGGGTTCTTGCTCAATACCTTGCAAATTTTGGGTTAAAGAAGTTTTAGCTGTTCATGGAATATGAGCACACTCCAGTAATCCCTCATATTCAATTACTTTATCGAGATATCTTTGACACTGTTGTTCATAATTGATAACACATTGGTGAATCATTTCTTTATCCCCAGCTTGGGCTGAAATTGAACTTTATATAGGGAAATAAGCCTCCTTCGCATATTATTCCATTGCTCATTTAACAATGGTAGACCTGTCTTTAAATTAATATAATCAATAGGAATTGACTTAATTGCGTCCTCACACTTATTATATATTCGTGCGAGCATTGCTAATTTAGCTGATAATGAATGCTTAGCTAATTTCGCCATGATCTAGTTAATATCTAAGTCATATACAATATTAAATGCAAGATTACGTCACTAAAAATAATTGTTAGTTGATAATTAAATTCATTATTATATCAAGTGGTGGTGGTGCCTGCTCGGCCTGTCAAGACACGAAGCTAGGCGTATATAACCAACCACCACTTAACTACTGCAACTAACCATAGTATTACGTAACCTCGGATGTTATCTACTACCTGGCGTATGGTAGTTGAACGGCTGATGAATCGTTCTCGACGCCGCAAAACACCTCACCTCCGCTCTCATAACCAGCAATTGTGGTAGGCTCATAATTACGCCTCACAACGACCAATTTGAATCACATGAACATCAATATTCCTCACTCGGGGTACCAATGTGGGAATTTATGTCACATACATATATATAATTGGAGGTCTTACCTAATCAAAACCCATCGTCTATCTCATCCCGACACAATACTCCAACTAGTCAACTAACTAGGATACTTTCGGTGGAGTAGGGTTGAAATGGCTGTAGGTTTATTAATACTGCATGTCCTGTGATCCGAAGTGGTAGCCGTGATCGAGGCCGCAGGTGAAGTGCGGAGGTGGAGACGTTATTGTAGTAGGCGTCAAGGAAGCTATTCAGGCTTAATAGACGCAGCACTGATATTCGCTATGTCGATGAGACAAATCCTATTGTATTTTAACACTATGTGCAAAGAGTCTATTTACAATTTTCTCGTATATACAAATCCACTTATATTTAGTAAGGGATGTTATCTCGGTAGAGGCTCGGAGTGTACTGACCTCTATGCCAGCGACGGCGACCGGCCGCACAAATCCTACCTACACGTGTCAATCGTCGGTGGAGGCGAGGCACCCCTACCAATACCTGCCACGTATACACGCAGGATAGGAGCAATATTATAACGACGACCAATAGCCAGTCACTCCAAATTAAGGTGCTAATATAAGATGCAAATGCTTAATAACCACTGGGAATGCTCATTTATACTAGCTCAGTACTTATCATTTGCTTAAATTACCTTATATTAATACCCATTATCATTGTAATTATATATATACATCCCTACGCACCCCTTTGATGAGCGGATAATACCTCCCTCACAAGGGGGGGGAAACAAACCACCACTCTACCAATCATTGAGTGGGTGGTTGGTGGATAATTTCCACAGTCAGTGTTCATTCACTCAAGGGGTCACTCAAGACATTGATAAACTGCATAATTGGTGCTTGAGCAATAGACTTACAATCAATACTAATAAAACTTACTTAATGCTATTTTCTACTAAAAAAATGTTCGAGTTGCCTGATCTGAAAATCATCAATAACTTAATTACTAGATCCAGTAAGGTAAAATTTTTAGGAGTCTTGTTTGATGAAAGCCTAACTTTTAAATACCATATAAGTAATTTTCCCCAAAAACTTTATAGATGCACTGCTATGCTGTATACAGTAAGATATTTTATGCCCTGTGCAATACTAAAAACTCTTTATTACGCACACATTTACTTTTGTTCTGCCCTCAGCTTTTCTGGGGGGGTTTTCTGGCTTTTCGCCGTATATGGCGACTTTGGCCATATACGGCGACAGATGGGGACCTGGTTTGCGACTGACGTCGAACGGTCGTAGACGCTAGGCGAGCAGCTTGCAACCACTCGGCGTCAGATGTTGGTCGTTGGTTAGTCATCGACTGTAAAAAACCGCCACTGGAAGCACGCCGACTCCAATCCGCATCTTGCCCTGACCCGTTCTTGTATTGACCTGCTGCAACCCAATCCTGCTTCTCTGACTATGCCTTGTCTCACACGCCATGTTTTGTCTTGTTATGCCAAGTCTCTCAGATGGGGATGTGGATGACCAACATTTGAACCACCTCCCAGGGAGCCAACATCAGCATGCAGAAAGCGGTATTCAACATCAACAAGCACCAGTGGGACAAGGGAGAGGAAGACCTTGCAATTAAAATACATGGAACCACCTTTTAAAGGACAGCAAAGATAAAAGTGTATGCCATCTAGTGCACCAATTGCGTGATGATAAAATAAAGGGTCTCTTGAAATTATCCCGGAACGCTGCAGTTCATCAAGTGTGCGTGAAACACACTCATGATGCCCGTCATATTGAAGGAGGTGGTTGCGGTGCCGGGTCCGGGGGCGGGGTGGGTGGGGAGGGGGGCAGCCACCCGTGCATACGTCGTTGAAGCAGTGGAGGTTTCGGCGTCCCGTTCTGCCCTCAGCCTTTCCTGCTTTTCCTTAAGGGCCAGCGTGCGCATAGGACAATGCATGGACTTGGTGCTGTGGGTCTCGCTGCACAGCACGCAACGTTTCACTACCGCGGAGCATTTCTGGAACGTGTGCTCGCGCGAGGAGCATTCCGAGCATACCTTAAAGTCAGGCGGTTTAGGGCACTGCTTCGTAAAATGATCCTCCACCGCATAACACTTATCACACGTTGTCGGAGGAGTATTCGTATTTTCACGGATTTGAGACGAGGAGATAGATATTGAAAAGAGGAGAAGCCCCCCCCGCGCACACCTTGCGTGCCATGTCAGTGGTTAAAAACGTGATTTTTTACTTTTTTGAGTGCGGGAACTTGTAGATGTCTTCAACCCTCGCCCAGCCATGCGCCTTTTCCAAATCCGCTTTGATCTCGGCAGGTGGGTGCTCACAGACGAGTTCGTCAAGGCGGAAGCAAATGACCGAACGACTGGATCGCAGCTCGGGCAGCATGACGGCGGTAAAACCACCCTCCGTGAGGCGCTTAAGCCTCGCCTCCATGAACAGGGCATATGTATCCGCGTCCGAGGACGTAAGGAGAATGACTGCGTCATTAGTTGGGATAATCCTGGTGACCTTGACGTCAGGCGCCAGGATACCCAGGAGGTTCCGCCGAACACCGAGCTGCAGTGAACCCATGTGCTTGATCCTAACACGGCCCATTTCTCCAGGGCCGTGGTTACTACACACGATATCGACACGATACACACTCGCCGAGACACAGTCATGACGCCTATACTCGCTCGAATCACTCACGCACACCCCGCGGAGCAGGATTAGACAGAACAGACGCCACAACCTCACCAAATGAACAGATACCACAACTTCACCAAATGACACTAGGGGGAGAATACAAAACACAAGGGCATACACGTGCCATGAACCCCACTTCCCAACTTAAGTCTCAGTACAACCTAACGACACTCATTTCACAACCAAGGACTTGCTGGTGGATATGTACCTATATAAATCTGAAGAATTAATTTATCACATGACCTTGCAAGAGATAGGTATGGTAGTGAGGTGGGCAATGACGTCCTCTACTTCCTCATACTCTTTTTTGTCTTGCTATCTATCTTAAAATGTGTAACGAAGTTACATCTGCCCTGTCCTCGGTGAAAGCCTGAAGGCAATGGACAGTCAATTAAGATGGACAAATGGAAAAATTCGTCAGGAAATATCCCATTGAATTATAATATATTACTGGGTATATAATTATGAGTATATTGACGAATCTAGCACCAATAAGGATTTTTCGGGTTTGAGACAATATGTTGTTTAAGGGTCCGTCACATTAATACGATTTTGATCTGCCACCTTTCCCGACAATGGGTTCGGCATGTAAATCAATGTCAATCGTTGTCACCAACTGAGTTGCAGCGGTAGTGGATGTCGTGGGCGGTTAAAAGGGGTAAGGTAAATGAGTTCAGCATGTCGAATTTTCTCGAAAATAGTCGGCGACTTTGGCCATATAAGGTGACAGATGGGGACCTGATTTGTGACTGACGTCGAACGGTCGTAGACGCTGGGCAAACAGTTTGCAACCACTCGGCGTCAGATGTTGGTCGTTGGTTAGTCATCGACTGCATAAAAACCACCATTCGAAGCACGCCGACTCCAATCCGCGCCTTGCCCTGACCCGTTCTTGTATTGACCTGCTGCAACTCAATCCTGCTTCTCTGACTATGCCTTGTCTCACATGCCATGTTTTGTCTTGTTATGCCAAGTCTCTCAGATGGGGATGTGGATGACCAACATTTGAGCCACCTCCCAGGGAGCCAACATCAGCATGCAGGAAGCGATATTTAACATCAACAATCACCAGTGGGACAAGGGAGAGGAAAACCTTGCAATTAAATTACATGGAACCACCTTTTGGAGGACAGCAAAGATAAAAGTGTATGCCATCTAGTACACCAATTGCGTGATGATAATTTTTACTCCTGCCAAAATTGAGAGCCACTTTCTTCCACTCGTCGGGGGTTTTGGGTGGGCCATACCCTTCTCTATTAGCTCATTTACCATACCTTCATACGTGTCGTTAGCAATGTTAGAGAGGGGGTTGTGGGGCTCGGAAGCTGTTCTGCAAACTATATTAGCTGTTCTCGGTTGCCAGATAGGGAAGATTAATGATAAGTCGGAGCCTAGATGGTAAAGCTTCCCTGAACGTCGTGTTCTGCCTCTCAATTCGAGGACCTACACGTACGAAGAGTTCCTTGAATAGTAAAACGTCCATCCTCAAGAAGTTCCTATAGGAAGGGGTATCCTCCGGGGCGAGCTCAACCATTGGCTGCTCGCACGATCTATACTCGGTCCTGCAGAGAGGTCAGAACCGTGCCCACAGGCGGGTCTGCTCCCTTTTCCGCTTCCTGTGGCCTTTGAGAAGTTTGACTATCGTTTTCATAGTCTCTATATTGTCTTGATAAATTACTTAGTAGCAGGCTCACTTGGAGGCTCACCTGAGGGCTGTGAAGGTTGGCTCTCGACCGTGGTGGCGCAGGCAGGATTTGTTATAGTGACGCCTGTGATTAGAGGCTCATGCCGCCCCCTTGTGTCCTCCGATGCACTCGCAATCGAAGGTAGAGTTAATGGGCAGGGCATGTGGGTGTTCTTAGGCCACTCGACGGTGCTGAAATATTTTAAGTGGATTTATAGGTCTCACTCGGGATCGAACTCGTGTCTTCGAGAACGCCACTCGATGACGCTCACCACTCTGTTACCGCCTCCCCAAATTATGGTGCGTCTGCGATCAAGGGACGCTCAGCTGAACCTGATAACACGGATGTAGCGCACATAAGATATTAAGGTAAATTTGGCTCCCGGTGAAGAGGCCACATATATACATATATATATATATATATATATATATATATATATATATATATATATATATATATATATATATATATATATATATAACATATATATACATATATATATATATATATATAAATATATATAATATATATATATATATATATATATATATATATATAATATATATATACTATATATATATATATATATATATATATATATATAATATATATATTTATATATATATATATATATATATATATATATATATATATATATATATATATATATATATATATATATATATATATATATATATATATATATATATATATATATATATATATATATATATAATACACCTTCATCCGTGGGGTTTCAGGCGACGACAGCAGATCGACGTAGTATAACTGCTCAAACAACACTCAGTGTCAGGCGCTCTTTCATCAATAGACGGCGACCATTCGGTAACCATAACCAGGTTATGTCTGCTATTAAGATCCTTCGTAATGATGTTTCCTTTTCCCTTTCTGGCTTAGATCCTCGGAAGACTTACGGTCCTGACGGAATCTCTCCAATCGTTCTCGAAAACTGTACTTTTGTGCTTGCACCCTGCCTGGTAAAACTTTTCCGTCCTTGTCTATCTACGTACTTCTAACTTTCCTTCTTGCTGGAAGTTTGCTCACAATCAACCTGTCCTTAAGAAGGGTGACCGTTCTAATCTTTCAAATGACTGACTCATACCGTTGACTTCCAACTTTCCTTTGCTTTTGAAACAATAATTAATAAAAAAAAAAAAATGGATATATTTGCTCACAATCTTCTATATGATCGTCAGTACGGTTTTCGCAAAGGGCGATCTACTGGCGATTATTTAGCATTCCTAGCTGGATCTTTGTTATTCTCCTTTAGGGGTTTCGGTGAAACTGTTGCTGTTACCCTTGACATCAAAAGCTTTTGATAGAGTCTGGCACAAATCTCTAATTTATAAACTATCTTCGATTTCTATCCCTCTCTCTGCACCTTCATCTTAAATTTCCTTTGTAACGGGTCTATAGCAGCTACTGTGGACGGTCATTGTTCCTCTCCTAAGTCATTCAATACTGGTGTTTCTCAGGGTTATGTTACATCATCTTATCTCATTCTATTATATATAAATTATTTTCTAAGTCTAACTCAATACCCTATCCACTCCTTACGCTGATGATTCTACCCTGCATTTCTCAACATCATGCATTAGACGTCAAACTCAACAGGAAATAAGTGACTCAATGCGAGATGTCATTGCGCGCCTAACCTCTGATATTTCAGAAATTTGTGACTGGGGCAAAACAAACCTTGTTTTGTTCAATGCCTCAAAAGCCAAATTTCTTAACCTATCTGCTCGACATAACCTTCCAAACAACTATGCTTTCTTCTTCAATGACATTCAACTGTCTCCCTCTTCTACAATATACATTATTGAACTATCCTTTACTAAAAATCTGAGCTGGAAATATCACATATCATCTCTTGTTAAAACATAATCTAAGAAGCTAGGTGCCTTTTGGCGTTTGCGTCTATTTGTTTCTCCCTCCCAGTTGTTTGCTCGGTATAGGGGCCTTATCCGCTCATGTATGGAGTATGTATCACATGTTTGGGGAGGATTCACTGCTACAACTCTCCAAAAGGGTAGAATCAAAAGCTTTTCGTCTCATAAACTTCCCTCCTCTGACTGACTGACTCCAATCTTTAAATCAGCGCCGCAATGTTGCTTTTCTTGCTATCTTCTACCGTTATTTTCATGTTCCTTGCTCTTCTGAAAATCCTAACTCCATGCCTCCCCCCCTTTCATGGCCTCGCTGCACGAGGCTTTCTACTCACTCTCATCCTAATTTTGTCCATCTTCCTAATGCAAGAATGAACCAGTATCCACACTCTTTCATTTCCTTCACTGGTAAATTCTGAAACTCTCTTCCTGTTTCTATTTTTCACTTTCCTACGACTTATATCTTTCAACAAAGGAGTGACAAGACACCTTCCGAACTAAATTGACCCACCCCCTTTCTAAATAATCTTACTGTCTTCTTTATAGAGAATGGCAACTAAGCAGGCTTTTTGTTGCTTCTCTTTTTTGCCCTTGGCCAGTCCTTTGTGATGTAAAAAAAAAAAAAAAAAAAAAAAGGCTGTGAGTGGCATACGACCGGCAGATACAATCGACGCATTACGTCGAATAATTTTTTCCATTAAAATTTTAAATGTCTGCCTGTCGCCAACTTGCGCTGACTGGTATGCATCGGTCTGCGTAAAGCGCGGAACGCTGCTGCAGGGTGTCGTTAAGTTTTCTTAACCCAAAAAATCCCCAATATTCCCATGGTCGGCACCGACAGTCGTGATTCGTTAACTCGTGCCGTGTGGCCGCTCAGAATCGCAATAATTTTGACGGGCTCCTTATCTGCCCTCATGAATGCAAGGCTCTCGATAATCGATAATAACGGCCAATATACACGGTGGTTAGTTTCTCCATTAAAATATGCAAAAACTAGTTGGCCAGAGCTGTGAGCTCAGAAGACCATCCGGTCGCTGACCTTGAAATGGACTTCAAGGTCATTATAGAGGTAGCCCTTTAATTCCTTGCAATATGATTTCTAATGATACCATGTTTCTATTTGCATACTTTATGACATATTCCGTGATTACTGACTTCCAATATGAAGTAAATTTCAAGGTCACCATTGAAATCTTAGCATAAGATTCCCTATTATTGTTGCATTAAAACAATAGCTGCAAATCGTATATTAACAAGTTAGCTTATGAAAAATATATTTGACCTTAATAGTGACCCTTAAAGTGATTTTTAAGGTCATGACTAGCTTAGGCTCATTTGGTTTCCTGTTAGTGTTCAAGTTAAACAATATCTGTAACTTATAGTAACAAAATTATTAAAAGTTTTCTAAATATGACATTTAGCCTTTATAGTAGACCAGCCAAGGGCCAAAATTGTGACTTTTACCTGCATGGAATGTTAATTGCCGGCACCCATGCTAAATCAATTAGTTATAGTTCAAACATAAATACTAGGGTTGATGCAACTAAAACTATTGACCTTAAAGGTCATTTCAAGGTCATTTTGTGGCCCAACAAGGTCATATTTCAAAGTCATCCAAATATAGTTATGTTATATCAAAAGAAAAGTATGGAAAAACAGTTTGATACTATTTTTAGGTCAGAATTTTGATATCGGAAGAAGCTCATGCACGTCAAAGTCCACCATAGTATTTATGTCTGAGCTATGACTGATTTAGCATGGGTGCCGGCTATTAACATTCCATGCAGGTAAACAAAATTGAAGCGTGTTTACTTCTTGTCTGGTCTACTTTAGCCTTTGATAAATGAATACATATTTTTAAAAAAATAAAAAATTTGTATGCAATAATGTATTTGTCAAAAATTGTGTTCATTCTGATGGATTACAGCAATGAATAGAATCGCAGGCATAGGCATTTGTACATTTCACAAATTTTTTGAAGCAGGTGCATCTAGCAGTCTTGCGCTTAGTTTTGCAAGAGCAGGTCACAAGTTCGAGGCAGAACAATGGTACAGAGGGTAACCTGGTCCGTTGAGGTTTCAGACAACCTGACTCCTTCTTCCAAGCATATGGGGGCAATGTCACATGAATAGTTCCCATCTCTACGTATAGTCAAATCTTGGCTTGGTAGTTGGCGCGTTGGACATGAAGCTCCAAAGCATCACGTGTTGGAGGGAGTTCCAGGCCTGTCTTGGCCTTGCTGAACATCTGCAATCTTGCACTGCCAACTGTTTTTTTACATTTATGCCTATAGCGACTGTAGGCACTGACCTCCAGGGCTCGGATGGTAGGCCCTGGAGGTTCACTTGAGGACTGTGATGGTTGGCCCTCGCCCGTGGTGGCGCAGGCAGGATTTTTATAGTGACGCCTGTGATCAGAGGCTCATGCCGCCCCCCTGTGTACTCCGATGCACTCGCAGTCGAAGGTAGAGTTAACGGGCAGCATGTGGGTATTCTGAGGCCACTCGACGGTGTAGAAAGATTTTAAGTAGATTTATGGTTCTCACTCGGTATCGAACTCGGATCACCGAGAACGCCACTCGGAGACGCTAACCACTCTGCTACCGCCTCCCCAAAGCCATTGCAGCCCTGGACTACGATAGAGGCTGCAAACAAGCTGTTCAACTAGTCCAAACTCACCACCACGGCAAATCCCTTCTACCAGTCGGGGGTTTTTTCAAAGATTTTTTCCAGCAGGTCTTTTTTTTAATATCTACTGAATGGAGAGGTTGTGTCGCAACCTGTGAGTGCGCTTTTGCTAAAACCTTTTGCTACTTGATGAATGGGAATGCACTTCTGCTTCTGTACAATACCAGATATCATCCAAACTTCACTTGCTTTAGAGGCGGTGAAGTGCAAATGGAGAAGTAGAGAAGGGGAACTCTGTAGTGTAGTGGTTAGCACGCTCGGCTTATAACCGAGAAGTCCCGGGTTCGATCCCCGGGCGGAGCGAAAGATAGATGGGTGGTCTTTCTTAAATCCCTAGCACCTGTCCACCCAGCAGTGAATGGGTACCGGGTGCCAGCCGGGGGTTTGTAACCCCCCCCCGGGGTGGTGGCTTCGGCCAACACTAATATGCAGCAGCGGTAGATCACTATGGCTCTGAGGCATTATCCTCTAAACAAAACAAACAAACAACAAACAAACAAACAAGTATTATATCAGTATCTCTGCACTTCACAAGAATTCGTTGATAGCCCATATCCACTGCTTCAGAGGCATGAACAAACAACCTTGTGTCATGATTCATGATTCACGTTAAGTTTGAGGTCAACTTTAAATCTCCTGGTTGATTTTTCCCCCGTGTGGTGCATGAATCCACTTTCAGTTACTGTCTCGTATTCTTATGGAAGATCTCTGGTTTTCTTGATGATTATTTCAGAGAGGAAATGTGCCAGATTTGCCTTGTTTTCAGCCATTGCAACAAATTTGCTCCAAACCTGAGGCAGTGGAACATCTGGTCCATCTATTAGCTTGCGATATAAGCTTCTCTTTGGTCACTCGTTTTGCTCTGGTACCAGATTTGATTGAACCCCCACCCAGATAGCGATCGAACAAAATGTCACCTCGTGTCGTGTTATCTCCAAAACAACATGTCACTGAGTGAATAAAGCAGCAGCATATTCTCCAATGCCTGACAACCATGAGGCTTTCCCAGAGCTTGAATGAGTGCATGACCGTCAATGAGAAAACAAGTCTTCATGTCAGATTCTGGAAGTTTTGAAGCAGTTTCCATTGTGTTTTCAATAAAACACTTAACAATTCATGTTTATTTTTATAATTCATCTCTCCTCAAGTGTTTGCCGAGGAGAGTGGGATTGGTGGCAGTTCGTGTTTCAGGATATTTGTCATTTCCAGCAGGTTCTACCTGCTGTCACCGCATTCAAAAGACGTTGAAGCAATTTTCGGTCTGCTTTAATAGTCTTTTGGAAAATAGCTTTACATGAGACAGTTGCTTTGTAGATATTTGCAAATGTTTTGGACCGAATTTTTGGGAGCGCGTCATGAAATTCCACTTTTTGATCCAATAATCGCTCTGTCACATTAGTGAGCATTTGCCTCTTTCCTCTGTCTTCAACAGTCAGAATATCATTGGCTATATCTTTTGCTATTGTATCCTTTGTTGCTAGTGACACCAGGGGTATGATTATTTCCTTCTTTGTTTTGCAACATCTTTGGTTATGTTTTTTTCATAAGTGGAGGCTTTGCGAAAGTCGTATGAACTGCATTAACAAAAGAAGTACTCATTCTTGTTTTCAGAGTCAGTGTGCTGCCCTTTGGTAGTTTTTCTGTTGGAATCTTAACTCATTATTATTGTCATTAGTGCGGCAAAACAAAAGACAAAAATGTTATTAGTTGTATACAGTAAAATGTATACATGTTATGCATTATAATAATGTATACAGGTGAATAAAGTCTGAAAATGTAGTCTAAACTACAATGTAATAATGTATTCAATACTGAACAACACAGAATCATCGATACCGAACATTAACAGTATCGACATGGGTAAAGAGCCGTTACGCGCTATAAAAATACTAGGATGGACCTGGTCCTACATGACCTACTTCTGATATCAATATTCTGACATAAAAATAGTACCAAAATGTTTGTATCTTCCATGTAAATATGTATGATATATAATATGACTATGATATTTTGACTTTTGATATATAACATGACTATATTTGGATGTCTTAAAATTTGACATTTAAGGGACACAAAATGACCTTGAAATGCCCTTTAAGGTCAAAATCCTTTGTGGCATCCACCCTAGTATTTATGTCTGACCTAAAATTGATTGATTTATCATGAGTGCCGGCTATTAACATTCCATGCAGGTAAATTTATGTTTTGAAACTTTTTTTGCTTCTTGGCTAGTCAACAATTAACAGTGACCTTGATCTTGCTCATATAGAACCCAATTTTGAGTTACTACTAGGTATTTAACTCATAAATTCACATACTAATTTTCGTTACAATCCGTCTATCCGTTGTCGAGCTATCGTGTTCATAGACAGACAGACAAAGACGCACACGAAAACAGAACACCTATTCCACTTCGCAGTCAGTCGTAACAAGAGGGAACATTAAAGAGATCAATAAAAAAATGGAAGCATCCAACCCCCTCCAAAAGACAATTAACATTATAATGTATAATGCATTCCTTGAAATTCAAGCGGGATAATGTAGTGTATAGTATGCATGGTAGCTTGTACGATGAATGGCAGGGGAAATCCGAATACCATCTCCTGCATGCAGCTATACAATTGTAAAGTAAAGAAAGCCATCCCAATATATACAAGTTGTTTAGTTTCAGGAATGTCCTCAGGAAAAGAAACTCCTACAGGAGGTATTAAAAGGATTCTCAGGCAACATCTACATAGGTGCATATGTCATCGCTGAAGCCCATGCTGCATATATTTTTTCGTTTATAAATAATTAATATAATCAAAAGTCTTTTCTGTTAAGGGAATTCGCGAGCAGACCCTACCCGGCCGCATCTGTGGCTCCAGTATTAGCAAATATTCCCACAGAGAAGGTTTCTGCTGGTGGAGCTGGTTATGATGCTGCTGTTTGGCTCCCAATGTTATTGCTCTAGCTGTTATCACTATAAGTGGGTACTGACTTCATACTCTTCAAGATGGTGTTGAAGAAGCTGTTCCTGCCAGGAAATGGAGACCGTTGTTGTTCTTGCCCAACAGGTTTTCGCTCCTACATACCTTACTACCCTTTGTTGGTGGTATTTTTTATCTGCTGTCAGGATGCTCTCTTCTCTGAAGGTAATCATCAGTCCCCTTTGCAGGCCAAACAAAATATTTTCTCTACTACATTCCTTACCACCTATTGTTGGTGGTGCTTTTTTCTGGCGTCAGGACGTTCCCTTATCTGTAGGCAATCCTCATTCCCTTTTGCAAACTGTGATTGGCCGTGTTTTCCTTACGTGTTTTCCTGACGATCTAGAGTCAATCTGACACTAGTCAGTAGAGACAGTCTGTTCAATTAGCCTTCTTCCAAAGGACGCCGTATCTTCATGGGTTCTTGATGATCTTAATCCGTGAGTTGCTCCGTCATTTATGCCTCATAGGAAATATGAATGGTCGGTTTTTTTTGTAGGGAGACTACACGTGGTGACTTTTAGTATCAGAGAAACTACAAACTAATACTCCGAGAGATGAACACTGAATTATATTGAATACTTGCGGTTTGCAAGTATCATGCAGCAAAGTAGGATCCCATCCGACATGTGGATATTTGAAGTGATCTTTCATCAAGAAGGGATCCATAATCGTTAAGTTTTGTGAGAGGCTCACCGCGGCTCCCGGAGGTTTTGAGTGAATATCTAGATTTTCCACGCAGTTGTTTTGGTAATTACCTTTTCGTTAGTAGCTCCTCTCACAATCACTCTGAGGTAGCGGGGATGAGTAAGGTCCAAGAACACACTTTTTACTCTCTGTTTACGCTGGAAAGTTAATGTTTTGTATCGTGAGGATTGAATTAGATACGCCAGGGTAATTGAGTTAGTATATTGTGGAAATGTACACAGGTATATTCACTTCGTGACAGAATGGCAGGAATCCCTGGTAACCAAATCTCCGTCACTTCTACCCTGACACTCTAAATGTAACTGATGCGCAGTCATATGTTGATAAAGAATGATAAAGAATATTTTGGTTTACGTTGGAGCCTATAGCGCCTGTAGGCTATTGTAGCTAATTTCCTTGAGGGCCCATGTGGTTGGCCCTGCACATTCTGGAGTGTTGTGATGGTTGGCCCTCGCCTGTGGTGACGCAGGCAGGATTTTTATAATGTCACTGTGGTCTATAGAAGAAGGTCCTGTTTTTCAGTGATGCTCTTACCTCACTTAGGCTCATTCTGTAACTCGGTGTTCCTTCCGCCGCACTTGTAGTCGCAGTCAAACTAACAGGTATGCAGCATGCGTTTTTCTTCGGCCACTCGACGATGGATTTTACAGTTCCTCCTTGGTGGGAATTGAACTCGGGACTTTGTACTCACCCACCAGGCTTTTATCGACCGCATTAAAGATGATCGAAAGAGTTGCCCCCGGCAGGAATCGAACTCGGGACATCAAGCTCACCACTCCAAGACGCTAACCACTCGGCCACCGCCTCCCCAAACAAACATCTGCCCCATATTAAATATCTATAATAATGAGCAAGTAGTGTTCTTACTATACTTAGCATATACTTAGTGTATACTTAATATACTTATTCTTACTAATGTTCTTTACTATTTGTAAATATCGTTCATGTTTCCATATTTTATAAGACATGGAATTAAAGTAACTGAACCTCAACAATCACTGACCAATCAGTAATGAACTGAATGAAGCTAGTAACAGTAATACAATATTACCTATCCATACCCTGCTATCTCTTCACATTGCACGATCACGCGCCGGGCGAGCCCACGCGGGATAAGAAAGTGTAACTAACCATGTTACAAAAATGTGTAATACCTGTTAGGCCTATGAAGTTTCAGCTCCTCCACGAGTAGCGTGAAAATTATTATTGTACATCGTGACAGCCTGCTTGACACAGTAACAAAGAGCTATTAAAATGAGGATAATTATGAGAATAGGGATAGAAAACAAAGGGACTTAGGTATTCAGGCAATGCGTTCACCAGAGCTGCGACAAACTGTAACATGTTAGAACATTTGAGTTCAGAGAGGGTTTCAGTAACGAAAGATATTCAAGAGAACGTAAAATTCTGGAGAGATTTCATTTGATTTATTTGATTTACATATTCATTGCCATTGTATGAAATACATGAGATATAATATATATATATATATATATATATTATATATATATATATATATATATATATATATATATATATATATATATATATATATATATATATATATTTCTTGTAATTAAAAATGGCCTAGTCTGCTGAGCCATAGATGGCTCCTTAGCAGACATAATATAAATATAATCTTAGCTTTTGATGATACTTGCCAATTTTATATAGTTATATATAATTACATATAAAAAAAATAGGTATCTATTACATCCTCAATACCAATAATCCCATAACGTTAACAAAAACTTATATAACATATATTCAAGATGTAACACCTAACACCTAGTAATATACTATTAGTATATACATATATTAAACACACACACACACACACACACACACACACACACACACACACACACACACACACACACACACACACACACACACACACACACACACACACACACACACACACACACACACACACACACACACACACACACACACACACAAAGTATACCTAAATAAATCCGCATACCTGTAAACGCACACATACATGCATACATATACGTACATAAACACATACATATATATCACATAGATACGTATACCACCCACACGTATAGGCTAATTATCTTCATACATGCACATGTAGATACATACATACATAGATACATACATACAATACATACATACAATATACGTAGAATTTTCATTATAAAGAAAACAGGAGATAATTTAGCAGTTTTTTAAAAGAATCTAGATGTGTTATACAATTGCGTGTGTCTGGCAGCGAGTTCCACCGTTTGGGTCCGGCACACAGTATGCTGTTATGGAATAGAGTGGTGCGTGCATGAGGGCAAACCAGGTTGATAAGGCTTGATCTTGTGCTATATGTATGTTGAGTGCGTAAAAAAGGGCAATTAGGAAGCTGTATGTGCAGTGATTTAAATATTGATAATAGCAAAAAAATAATAATTAATGACCGAAATGTTAGAAGATGAAAATTGGCAAATAATACTGCTGTGTGTTCATATTTACCTGTGAGGCACATAGTTCTTATAACTCTTTTTTGAGCAACCAAAACATCATTTAAGTAGGAAGACTAGGTACATCCCCACACAGATAGACAATATATAATATGAGGGTAGCATAAGGTGTAATACACATTTAACAGTGGTTTATGTATCAACATGATTTTTCACTCAATATAATATCCCACATACCTTTGATAATTGCATGCAAACTGATTTTATTTGTGTTTTCCATTTTAGATGTTGATCTACAAACACTCCTAAGAATTGTACTTGTTCCACTTGTTGAATTATGTCATTATCTAAAATTACTGGAGAAAATTCACAATTTATTAAAAGATTTTTGAAGAACACGAGGTTGGTCTTTTTTTATGTTAAGTTATGTTTATTACTCAAAATCCACTACCTAATACAGTGGTTCCGAATGTGTTTGCACTCGCGACCCTTTCCCAAAATCTTGAAACCCACATGAACCCCAGCTATCAGCAGCTTGATATACATTTTTTTCCTGTAAAGGAAAAGGAAATAAACATATACAAAAAATAGTTTCATGATTTTGTAAATAATTATTAGCAATCTAAATTATTGCATTGTTTCTACTTTGGCATAATAAAGAAAATAGATAGTCAAATAAATTTCTCCCACCTAATTATTTCAGAACGAAAAATATAAACGAACACAATAATTCTTTCAATAATCTCAACATGCACAGTTTTTAACAGCAAGCCAACCCAGCTAGTGGGATTATTGGAAATTACATCACTGGTCCAGCTTTGGCATGATATAATAAATAAATAGAAAGCCACAGAGATACTCGTTTCGTGCCTCCCACCATATATGAACAAAATTTATGATAATAATGATCAAAACACGTTTTTTGCACTGAAATAAAAGCAAGAAAAATACAAAAGCATAAAAATTATAATCGATGAGTAAAAAATATAGGTATTTTCCTAAGTCATTTCTAGCAAGGCTTCGCGACCCCCCTGCCAAGCCTTCGCGATCCCCCAGGGGGTCGCGACCCACCGGTTGGAAACCCCTGCCCTAATACATCCTAAATCTTGTTGCAAAGTGTTGTGTAAGTAAGACAAACTTTTATCTGCATAAAATAAGATTGGTATCATCAGGAAAAATAATAAAATTAGACATGTTACTAACATTCACTAAGTCATTGATATATATTAAAAAAAGAATTAGGCCCAAAATGGATCTTTGTGGAACTCTCTGTTTTATGCTGCCAAAAAAAAAAAAATGCATTATTGCAAAATACAGATTGCTCTCTGTCAGTGAGATAACTTAAATAGCTGGAGTGGAATCCCCCTTATCCCTACATAATATAATTTTTCAATCAATATCCTGTGGTCTAAGGAATCAAAGGCCCGTGACAAATCAAGAAACACACCAGCTACCTGATATTTATTGTCAATATATTTATAGACCTGTGCTGTAAACTCTAATAATGCTGTCACTGTTGACCTGCTTTGTCTGAAGCCATGTTGACATTCTGTTAAAATTTTATTTTATTCAAGATGTGAGTGGAAACAATCGAGTGGCGACGTTTCCTGTAAAAGCTTCATGGGAGCGTGAGGGAAAAGTACTCAGATTACTGGAACGCACATAACAAAAAAGATCAATCGCTTAATGCCTAGAAACCCGCTGATAGGGAATTATGTTAGGGCAAACGACGGCCACATGATGATCGGTCATAAAAAAAAGTAGTGATACCCTTGAAACGATTTATGATAATATATTTGATGAATCAAGTGTTTGTACGGGCAGGAGGTAAGTATGTCTGCTGGACTACCTCTAATATGGTTGACTTCAAATGTGTCACCTAAAATAGAAGGAAAGGCAAAAAGTGAAGCTGTACAATGATAGAGGTGTAAATGGAAGGGGACACATTGACCAAGATCCTCTAGTCGGCCAGATGCATAGAGAGACATATCGTCAGCCACCAAAACTAGAGATGACGGTAATTCGAGTGTCATGATTTTATAATTAACATAAAAAAGACCTTGTCAAGGTAGAGATATTCAGTGAGAGCATTTAAACGCACAATCGCACTGTTCAGAACTCTAGTAAGTAGATTGGCCTGTTGTAAAACGTATTGGGCTTCGTTTCAAGAATTTCCAGCCTTTTGCTGTTAATATTAATACATTTTCAGTTAGCAGACGCACTAGTAAGCAGTCGATTATAGTGCAACCGCAAGTCTTGGCCATCTTAATCCATAGCTAACCCAAATATGAACTGAGAGATCCTACCAAAAGCATTGACACGGCCTCGCTTGGTTCGGGCATGAACGGGATAGAGCCAATAATCGTGGGTGGCATGCAATAAGGTTTTTTTCATGAAGGTCAGTCGAGCCTTCATAAAATGTATAATGGAAGGAGCATGCAAAACATGCATTTCACATAGCAAGCTGTGAAAAACTCCCAATTAGACTCGGGGTAGTAGATTATAGCCGTACATGGAGTTAATGGTAATTGGGTTAGTTGATGTGCATGAAGGTAGGTTGGCACAGTACACCAAAGATGGTTCAATTGGGTATTTTTTAGCCTGTCGCTATGAATTATGTGGACAGTATTAAGAAAGGGGTCATATACCTATAATATATTGCCACATTTCTCATCAATGACCAAGCGCGGGCCAAAAAATTTCGGCGCCAACTTAAAATTCCTACTCGGAGTTTAAACAATTTCGGTGTCGCCAATTCGTAAAGAAATAGGAACCACGCGCTTATGTTGTTGTACCATCATCTAGGTACGAGAAGCTTGTAGCCTTTCCCTGACCCTTGTGTGTACATTAGCAAAGACATGCAAATATTGACAAAGATAGTTGTGTATGTAATACACGGGTTTGTTTGGCCTGGCCAAAAGATCATATGGCATCCGTTAATCTGCACCATAAAGTATGTAGTGAGGAGACTTGCCCGTGAACTCGCAAAGTTCTAGAGAACTTTATAGAACTAGTAATGCATGCCGTCAAGTATGATAACCAATCTTCCCAATTGTTGTGCAAACTGCTTACGACAGGACGTAACGCACCAAGGAGCTTCCTGTTAATGCGCTCCGCCAGCCCATTCGAGGTAGGATGGTAAGCGAGCACGAAAGTCAGTTAAATATTGTACATTGTACAGATCTTCGCGAGGAATGCATTACGGAACTCTGCACCATTAACACTGAGTAATACTAACTCGGTGTGGAATAAGTACATAAAAGGTGAGAAATTAATGCACGGCTACAGCCGTAGCTGTTTTATTCTTCACCGGTGCAAGGACTGCAAACAGTTATAAATGGTCCACACACACCAGAAGATATTGTGAGCCGTGACGACTCCAGGGCAACTGTAGAATATCAATTGCTACTACGTCCGATGGTTGCTCAGGTTGCGGGTATTCTAAAATAGGAGTGGATCCTGGAGTCGTCCCTTTTTGTTGGGCACAAAATATACAGTTGGTAACATATTCTTCGATGTCCACTCACATCCGGGGCAGAAGTACACACGCCTCGCTGCTGGAAGGGTGCAGTTACGTCCCGGATGTCCAGCCACACATTGTGCACTAGGTTGAGTACCATCGTAACAAAAACATCAGGAATAACATATTGTTCCGCTGGGTCTTTTTTTTGTGACCAATGTCGTCACAATATCCTGTTAGTCGACAGGATAAATTGTGAGTAAGGTACTGGTAATGGCGGTAAGGAGGTCTCTTCGCCTGATTCTAGGGCATAGATGACCTTTCCCCATATTTCATGTTTGCGCTGTTCGACATTCAACTCATAGAGTGCTAAATTGGGCACGGGAGTTCCCCCTGTGACTGCCCCCACCGCAACGTTTCGCGATAGCACATTAGCTACCGCTTTTGCACGCCTGGACACATGTTTGAGGGTTGGGTAGACTCTCTATCGTCAGATACCAATGTGCAGGCCTACCAGATAAATTCTTACTCTTAAATAGCTCAGTAACATCTGCATGATTGGTATAGCCAGTTGTTGGGTTGCCTAAAATAGTGTCTTTGAAAGGTTTGAGAGCTCAAACTACACCGAGTGTCTCTTGATGTGTAACTCAGTAATTGTTATCCGTTGCGATAAGAACTCTGCTCGCATACGTGAGTTCATGGTTCTTCCCTCTTTTATCTTTCTACATCAGTACTGCCCCAAGTCCTGCGGCTGAAGTGTTTGTACATAGCTCAAATGGAGCTGCAAAATTTGGCAATGCCAAGACAGGAGCTTTCACGAGAGTATATTTTAACTCTTCCAAACTGCGCACATGAGGGCCACCCCAGTGAATTCAGACATCGTTTCTCAAAAGCCGTGTTATATGGATGCCATTTTGGCATTTCTTTGTTATAAAAGGGCGGTAATACCCCGTCAATCCCCAATAGGATCTAACAATCTCACACTCTGGGGTTGAGGAAATTTTTTCATAGCCAATATATTGTCGTCCATGGTGTAGATACCTACCCCGTTGAATATATTGCCCAAGAGGCAAATCTTAGCATTAAAAAATTCACACTAGGTGAGCTTGGGTTTGAAACCTGCTTCGAACAGTCGCTGCAAACTGACTCTGAAGTTTCAAAGTGAAATTTATGGTCATTCCTAGCAATTATAATGTCATACATGTATGAAAACATAGGGTTGCATAGCATACCGGTTTAAATAGCGTTTATCATTCGCTGAAAAGTGACCGGCGCGGACCGGCACGAAACGCATCCGGGGCCATTCGGGGAGGCGGTAGCAGAGTGGTTACCGTCTCCAAGTGGCGTTCTCGGTGACGCGAGTTCGATCCCCGACGAAAACCAAAATCTTTCTGCACCGTCGAGTGGCCTAAGAACACCCACATGCCCTGCCCATTAACTCTACCTTTGATTGCGAGTGTATCGGATGACACAGGGGGGCGGCATGGGCCTTTATTCACAGGCGTCACTATAAAAATCCTGCCTGCGCCACCACGGGCGAGGGCCAACCATCACAGCCCTCAAGTGAACCTGCAGAGGCTACCATCCGAGCCTTAGAAGTCACTGCCTACAGGCGCTAATGGCCAAGATGTATATAAAAAAAAAATTCGTAGTGACCTCCCGGCGTATTGAACGTCGTAACCTCTCTGGAGGATTCTGTCATGGGTAATTAACAGTGCCCCGACAAAAGGTCCAAGCTACTAAAAACTGTATTACCCGTATAGCCATTCCCATTAGCAGGTCTTTTAGGAAAGATAACGGATGCCTATCATCCGCTAGGACCTGATTTACTAGCCAGAAGTCTATGACAAGGCGAAAAGTCCCGGCCTTTTTCGGGAAGAGGAACAAAGGACTGTTCCAGGGTGAGCATGAGTGTTGAAAACTCCTTGATCCAACATTTCCTCAATATGTGTATTTACTACAGCCCTTTGGCTATGAAGTAGACTGTAAGCAGGAATCTAGACCGGCTTGGTCTCTGGGTTTATTTTAATGAGTTGCTCCGCTTTGTCGGTAGCACCAAGATTTTCAATGGGGAATGCAATGACGTCCCGGTACTGACCCAAGAGCTCCAAGAGCGAGTGTTTTAACTCCGGGAAGTCTGCAACGTTGACAAGCGAACTAGGGTTGGATTCAGACCCTGTCTGATGTCAACAACGGACTTCTGGACCGTAGCGACACAAGCAGTAGACAACTCCAATGGTTCAAGTACCAATTTTCGGTCATACACCAACCCTGCCCCAAGAAAACCTCCATGTATCGCAATGGCCCACCTGTGGTGTTCACATCCAATGCTGATGTGACATGTCCTTCGCTGAAAGTTCTAATTGTCGTCTCTTGGACCAATCTTTTTACATTGCCGGGGCCAGTGTGACATATGACACTGTCTTAAGGTGTATCAGGGACAGCCACTGGAACACGCAACGCCTTACTATCAGAGATTTCATGATCACCGACAATCGTAGCTTTCACGAGTTTCCAGCACGCAGTGGAATTAACGCAAACATTAGATACATAAATTGAGGAAAATACACCGTACACTGATGTGCCCTGCTTATTGCCTCTCTTCCCTGTGAATGATTTGACATATAGGGGGAGCCAAAGGCATAGGAGCATCCATAGCCTAAATTTGTTTCCCCTTAAAGGTTATCACAATCCTTTCGGGCGCTATACTAATGCGATTGGACTTTATCGTAGTTATCCCCAACATCCCGTCTACAGGGAGCTGAAAGTAGGAAGCTACATAGAACTCCATACAAACCGGAGGAACCTCTGTGTTCAGGTTATTAGGTAAGGTCCACTGTTATCAAAATTTTCAAAGATGAACCTGTAAGCCCCTTCACATTCAAATCACTCCTCTGGTTTAACGGCCACCGGCCACCACGTGCGTTCCTCTTGAAAGTCTGATAAGACTCTTCAGAAAGAACATTGACAGTAACTCCGGTGTCCACTGCCAGGGAAAAATTAAGAAGGCCTACCCGCGTGGGTATTGCCATTATATTAGTCGTTTGGCAGGCAGCCACAATATTGTTGTAAATCAGCAACTCCGCCGCGCCTGCACGAGGAAAGTCTACCTCTCGGGTGTGTTGAATTAATCTGAATTGATCGTCGAGGCTCATACGCCTTCTCCCGACGACTTACCTCTCCCAGCAAACCTCCTCCGCTCGTTTTCCTCGCGAATCTCTTTTATCTGGAAACACCGGTCGGTACTGTAATTACACGTGCAGTGGACCGCGCAGTCGTAGTAAACCATGTCCATCAATCATGGGCTTCTGCTACTGGGCTCTTCCTTGGTAGGATAAATGCAAATTTAAGCCTGGTAGAGGGACTCCCTTCGGAGCAGTGGGTAATATTTACGGCCTGTTCACCACCCACGGACGACGCCTTCTGCAAATCTAACCGCTTGCAGAGGCATTTCTTTTCATTATATCCTACCTTGTTGCAGTAGGAGCAAATCACTGCCTTCTTCGCAGCTGCCACTACATAAGAAGGTAAAGAAGGGTTACTCCTCGGTGTTGGATCAGGAGCATTTACTCCATCTACATCTATAGTGGCTGTTAAAGACGCAGATTGTTCCATTCTACAAGCTTGCTGCCCAAGGCTGCTATGAAATTCACTAACTCATCCGAATGTTAGAATGGCAAGGAAAGAGTTTCACGCCTCACCTACCATTAGAAAGGTAGCATATAGAACAATAGTTCAAGGAATTTGGACACATTGCCCATCCCATTTTCCTGTCCATTACACCATTTGACCTCCGTTAAGATTTGTATACATCCATTTGTTAACGTGTTGGCAGGAAAGGACCCAAACCATACACTTTGCGACGACAAATTAGTTATTACGGAGTCAACCTCATGATTTGTTTCACTACAGTAGTCGCGGTCCCACCACTAAAAACTCTTAGGAAGTTGTCCCTACATTTGTTATAATCCTGCTCAATTTTTCACACAGAAAGTGTTGTGCTCTGCATTGAATTGTAAACTGATATAGACTACATCCAGGAAGCAATCTGGATCAAATGAAAGCTATTTCATCTGTTAGCCTGTAAACATCTGAGTTTTTCATGACAACCTCATTCCTCACACAGAGTGAAACACTTATAGGCATTTTAGTCTTCCTTATCCCCACTAAATGGGCGTACGGATGTTTATGTGGGTAACACCTTCAGTGAAGTAAGAAATACAGCAAGTGTTAGGTGGCATAGCATGAGAGAGAATCGCCATGGTATGAGTAGGCATAGGTGTTAGATAAGTGAGGTTAAATGTTTACAGTACAGTAGTAGCAGTGGTAGTAGTAGTAGTAGTAGTAGTAGCGGTTGTTTTTGTAGTAGTATTGGATGCAATAAGAACTATGGCGTATTGCTTCCCACTCCTTAATGTTAGTTTTTACCACGAAAAATTTGTTTTAAGTTTTACAAACAAGTAACCTACATAAACAAGTAACATGCGGGGAATGCTGTATAATCAGGTACATACCTGGGTCTTTAAACACTACCTATGATACAGACTAGTGCAGATGATACGCCGGACTAGAACCCTCCTGGGGAGAGACAAGGAGAGGTATGTCAGGAGTCTCGCTGAGGATGTCGAGGGTCATTTGAACGCTAATGACCTACGACCCGCCTACCGAGCCCTGAAGAAGCTCCGTTCCAAGTCTCCATCTCGGTTGAGTGCTATTCGAACAGCAGATGGGCGCCTCGTGTCGGACATGGATGGGCAGATGGCTCGTTGGATGAGTACTTTGGGCAGTTGTTCACGGTGGACCCTCCAACTGAGCAGCTTCACACCACTGGGTTACAGGCAGTGGATGCCGATCCTCCCATTGACGAAAGCGCACCCTCTCTTGACGAAGTCAGAGAGGCTGTAGCAAAGTTGAGGGGTGGAAAGGCAGCTGGTGTTTGTAATATCAGTGCGGAGCTACTCAAAGCTGGGGGTGAGGCCATGATCCGCGGGTTGCATGCTGTCCTGACTGCCGTGTGGCAATCAGGTACCATTCCTCCTGACTGGAAAAGGGGGCTGGTCGTCCCTATCTGGAAAGGGAAAGGGGACCGTCAGGACTGCAACAATTACCGCGGTATTACACTGCTCAGCGTACCAGGCAAGGTGCTTGCCCATCTATTGCTGACACGGATTCGCAGTCATCTGGTGAAGCATCAGAGACCTCAGCAGTCTGGGTTCACGCCTGGTTAGTCAACAACGGACCGTATCCTAGCGCTTCGTGTCCTGGTGGAACGCCGACGTGAGTTTCGACAGGGGATGCTTGCAGCCTATGTTGATCTCAAGAAGGCGTTTGACTCAGTGCATCATGAGTCACTCTGGGATCTTCTGCGACTTCGAGGGATTCCTGCAAGGACTATTGGTTTGATAACTGGTCTGTATTCTGGGACTGAGAGTGCTGTGAAGTGTGGGGCAGGTGTATCCGGCTTCTTTCCTGTGAATACAGGAGTGAGGCAAGGGTGCGTCCTTGCCCCATCACTTTTCAACGCTTGTATGGACTGGGTATTGGACAAGGTTGTAGATCAAAGTGATTGTGGAGCATCTGTCGGCAACACCAAGATCACTGATCTTGTTTTTGCCGATGATGCAGTAATCTTTGCTGAGTCGCTGGAGGTCCTGGTGATGGCTCTCGAGGCGCTGCACGAGGAGAGAAAGCCTTTGGGACTTGAGGTCTCCTGGCTCAAGACCAAGGTCCAGGTGTTTGGAGACTTACTAGATGAAGCAGTACAGTCTGTTCATGCGTGTGGCGAGGACATTGAGATCTTGGAAAGTTTTACATACCTTGGTAGCGCAGTCCATAATGACGGCGGGTCACGTCAAGAAGTCTTACGGTGGATTGGCATAGCCCACGGTGTTATGGACTCGCTCAGCGGGAGTATTTGGCGGTGTCGGTACCTGTGCAGGAGGACAAAGATCCGGATCTTCAAATCGCTTGTGATCCCTGTCTTACTCTATGGTTGTGAGACATGGACACTAAGTAGTGACTTGAAGAGACGAATCAATGCCTTTGGTAATAAGTGTCTTCGCAGAATCATGGGGTATCGCTGGGATGATTACGTGTCAAATCAGCGACTGCACCGTGAGACTGAATCGAGGCCTATTACCTGCATAGTCCGTCAACGCCAACTTCGGCTATATGGGCATGTGGCACGCTACCCTGAAACCGATCCTTCCCATCGGGTTGTATCTGTAAGAGACAATCCGGCGTGGAGGAGGCCAAGGGGGCGCCCACAAGGCTCGTGGCTGGGGCAAGTTGATGTTTCTTGTTGAGAGCTGCTTGGTATGGGAAAGGAGCCTGCATGGGAACTCGCGCGTGGTGACCCCCGGGAGTGGCGTCGTAG
>JACEEZ010019917.1:53486-150986 GCA_016584305.1 Chionoecetes opilio | reverse complement strand
AATGTAACCCAGTACAACCAGATGCATGGTCGGATCGTCGGAGATTAAACACGTTCCTCCACTGGTTCTACTAGTGAAAAGAGTGTGACAGACACTCAGATTGACGAAAAATAAGACCACCTTTAATTGCAGATGAACTCACTATCGAGTCAATGGCCTTCCAGCCCTAGCTGTTAGTGCGGTATGTAATGTTAGGAAAAGGGCTCCCGTAGGATTTTTGTGCTAAAATATATTTTTTTGCAGTTCTGGCTTCTATATTATCAGATTACAGACAAAAGATGGGGTCCCAATTTTAAAGACCCCTTACCACCCTTTTGGGGGTCACTTCCCTTTTGGGGCCCCCGGCACTGACCATGCACCTATTTCCGCAATAAATTGACCGATTTTCATAATTTGAGTATCCTTTTGTAGGTTTTCAGGTATGCCGAGTCGATTTATAGCACTCAAAAGCAACCGAAGTGTCCTTATAGCCTTCCGGTTAGATTTAGCACTTCCGGTTCCGAGTATAGGGTCTAACTCCATTTTTTCTTTTTCAGGAGCTGTTGAAGAAGCAGTTTTGAGCTCAGTCAGATATACCCTGTGAACTGAGATCGTGGTAGTACGCCAATATGTCGAGGGAGAACGGAGTTTGCGTGATCTGTAAAGAAGGTGCCACATCAAAGAACGATTGGTGACACAATCCGGTCATGACAGATGAAATTTTACAACACTGTCAAGAGAGAGTGTCCTCTTGGTGATACTGAAAGTGACATTCCATAGACTACTAAATACTTGTCAGGTTTAAATGAAGGGAACTCAAGTACGTTCGGTATCATAGTGAATGTCGGAAACCTATCGTCAACAAGAACAAGATTGAACGTCTTAGGAAGAGATCCCGAACCGATTCACCTGTCTGCGCTCCACGAGGACCGGGGCGACCTTCAAGTGCTGTGGGATCTGTCCGGCCAAAGCGGTCAAAGACTATTCCAAAGGAACAAGTGTGTATATTTTCCAACTGTGACTTCTGTCCCAAGAATGACTCAGAGCCACTGCACCGTGTTCTTACTGACTCAATGGGTAAAACACTCCTACAGATCAAGCAGAAAACCCCAGATGACCATGTTAGAGTTTCAGTAGCGGACCTTGAAGAACCCGGCGACGCATCAGCTCTTGAAAAGCACTATCATCGGACATGTTTGCGCTCTGCACAGCGAATATCAACGAGGACAGATCACAGTAATGTGCCACTCATTCGCTCAGTATGTGATGCACAATTGGTCCTCGCTATTCAAAACACCTTGAGTGACGAGGATGTTACACTGAGCATGGCTGAGGTAAATGATGCCTACTTGTCAATTTTGAAAAGATACCGTGTGGATGTAATGAGAGTGAGAACTATCGAAATACCTCAAAAGACTCATCAGCGAGCGCCTTCCAGAAGTGAAGTTTGTCACATCACTAAGACGGAATGAGCCTGACCGTCTTGTGCTCTCCACTGCAGTCACGATGGCCATGGATGGACAGGTCCTCAATGATGAATGATGATGAGATAGTTGGTCACCTGAAGAATGTCGCCAACCTTCTGCGAGAAGAGATGCTGCAACAACGCAGTTGGTCGTTTACAGGCAGCTTCAGTAATTTTGAAATCCGTCTTTACTCCATTTCTTCATGAGTCACCTCCTCTTTGGTAGCCATGTTGTCAAGTGTCCGGAATACGAGACCAGGAGGTGGACAAAACTGTCGACGTTTCATGCCAGTTCCTTGTCCAAAATACTCGGACTGATCGCCAGGTGAACATCAGACAAAGAAAGACAGTGCCTTCCGACAAACAGTCCAGACCCCTCTGTCAATCGGTCTTCCCTTGCTGTTCATTCTAGAAGTGCGTGACAAGAATCTTGTTGAAAACCTCTCAGCTGTGTATATTGGAAGTGACTACCTTCACATCATTGACTTAGAGAAACGAGTTGAGCAGAGTGTTCTCCAGCGGATGAGGAGGCTGGTGGATTTTGTCTCCCAACTTTGTCAAGAAAGGCTGAACACATGGTTTGCGATCGATAATATTGACCTCCTGGAAGACACACCGACGGGGCAAGGAACTTCCATGGCACAGTGGTTGTCATGTTCCAGCAAGATAAAGATGGAGAGTTCATGAACCGACCACTTGAAATACCAGAAAAGCTTCTCTCACAAAAGCCTCTGGCCTTTGACGTGAACATGGTGCAAGAACCAGTCATCAAAACCACTCCATTGAGATTATCGGTCTATGAAATGGGAAAGAGGAAGAATATTCTGAGCAAAGACTTCACTCACACCTGGGCACTTGCAAACTACCTTGGAACTGATGATGGCACGGATATGATTGTGGATTTCACTGAAACTGAGTCAGCGAAGGAACAAACACAGGACAGTGACATGCAAAGGAATCAGGGAGAGTGCCCCATGAGAGCACTCCAGTCGACGCTATACTATCAGTCAAGGAACAAGCAAACCAACCAGGGAAATTGGTCAAGAAAGATGTGATGCCAACTTGGCTGCTACCAAATCTCTGCTGTTATCCCAGTCATCCGACAGCCCAACACGCACGAATGTAGAGGTGATCGCTCCATTATTCAAGACCACACCCACTGACTATGGGACTCTTTACACTGTTCTTCGGTTAGCCTAGGGAATCTCTGTCACTGTCATTGGTCCACAGAGAAAAACTTTGATAACACTGGACCTGGACCTATATTCACGTGCTTTGAAAATTCAGCAGTCAGTTGGGGACACCAATTGGATCCTAAGGGCAGGAGCTCTCCATATTGCATTTGCTGCTTTACATGCTCTCGGGAAAACGATAGATGGCAGTGGCCTGGATATATGTGCCATTGAAAGTGGTGCATACACATCAGCAGCCCTTCGTGGGATCTTCAGTGGCAAAGCATACAAAAGAGGCATCGAATACCACATCACAATCAGTCTAGCAATTATGATGATGCGGTTTGATGTCATATTATCCACTCTTTCAAAAGGCCCAGTTAGTGTCCGGTGCAATGCTTTCAAGGACAAGCTTCATTCACGTAACCCCGATATGACTGAAGACTATGAATATGTCAGATCATGTAACGCTGGAAATGTGAAGCCACTGGAGGAGGATGAAAACATTGGAGAGTTTGCAGAATTCCTTTCAGCATACCTCGATCAAGTGGAAAGCCTTCTTCATTTCGTCAGCTCTTGCCGCTCAGGGGACTGGCAGAGTTATCTTGCTTCCTTGGAGAACCTGATCAAGTATTTCTTCGCACGGGATCTTCTAGATTACGCTCGACTGATGCCTGTCCATCTTGCACAAATGAATGCGCTGGAAGATAATGAGCCTGAAACATGGAATGCATTGATGTCCGGTGACTTTGTTGTTGCAAAATCAGAGATACCCTTCACGAATCTCGCCACAGATCAGGCACTCGAACAGGAAATCAAGAAACTAAAGGGACACGGTGGTATGGTAGGACTCAGCAGAGATGAAGCTGCTCTCAATCGACTCGTCACCACTACACCTTGCCTTGCCCGTATCGTTGACGAGTATCTTGAGAGCTTCCCAAAAGTTTCCAGGTCATTCGAACGCACAGAGCATTACCAGCTGTCTGGACAGATTGCAATGAGGTCAAGAGAGAATGCCATAAAGATCCGTCAATCAATAGAGTTGCACTGCACAGACAACCCCTTCAGAGTGAAGACACCATTGAAAAGTTTAGTTTCATCAGCTCTTGTGCCAGAGGTAGCAAAGCATGATATTCTGCATTATTCAGAAAAGGGTCAGAAGCGATTCGAGGAGTTCGTTTGTGAACGTCTGACTACCACATCAAATTTCTCGGTTTGGGACAAGATGAAGAAGCTCAAATTGAAGGCATTCTCAAGTTGGATGGATAAATCAAAAGTACGCTTTGGAGATAAAGTCTCAAATTGCGTGAGGATCGTAATTTACTGGGCAGATTTCTCATTTTTCAGGGAAGCCGACCAGGTCTAGTGCCAAAATTCGAGGAAATAATTGCAAGTACGAGATGTCAACAGTGCCCCGCTCTCTGTGTGCTGTTGATAGATCTTTGTACATCCAACTGACAAGGCCAGTCTGATGCATGCAGTTGAAGATGCCACGGTTGAATCCCTTGATGTTCCTCCAGTACCAGACATAGGGCAGAAGATCCTCCAGTTTTAAAGTTCTCATCATTGATGCAATGGGTGTACTTCAGAGTATGACAAAGACGCCAAATATGCTGAAGATTTCACACCTTCAGGATGCATTCAACAAACGCATAGAGAACAATGATGACAAGCTATGTGAGGGCGTGTTGTGTTTGATCGATACTTGGATCTGTCGTTGAAAAACAAGACTCGGCAGAAGCGATCAACCACATCCATTGAGTACGAAGTTCATCCCGAAATGAAGCTCACCATGTCCATTAAGGAGTTACTTTCAGCATCAAAAACAAAGCGGAAGCTCACATGCTTGTTTGGCCAAGGACTGCTTGACTATTTCGCAAGCAAAGATTCATTCGTGCTCGTTGTCGTGTACGATGATCATATCAGGGACTAGGTTTTGAGTATGCTCATACACATGAAGAGGCTGACACATTGATTCCAAACCAAGTACTTGCCTCTACAGCCTGTGGTGCTGCCAGAAAGATCTGCGTATGGTCGCCGACACTGACGTACTCCTGCTCCTTCTTGATCTTATCGCCTCCAGACAGATAGCATCTACTATATCCTTGAAGTTTCATACAGGCAAAGGAAAGAAGAAACGGGAAATAGACATCTTTGAAAGAGTGCAGGTTATTGGCCGTCGCAATGTCAAGGACTTCTTGGACTCCACAACTTCTCAGGTGCTAATTGGGGAGGCAGATTCATAGAATTTCAAAGAAATCATGGTAGATGCATACCTAAAGCTTGATGATGATGACCCTGCCATTGACTGCTTCAAAGCATTAGGGTGCATTTCTATTCCTGCCGAGTTGGTCAATGACGAGCTTCCCACGCAGGTGAAGCGTTGGAGACTTTTGTGTGTCATGTCTACAGTTCAAAAGGTCCAGCAACCCTACCATCACTCAGGTGGGAGCTGTTTCGGTCAAAGAACTTGGAAGGGGAAAATGCTTCCACCAACTCGTGCTGCATTGCTTCCCCATATCATGCGTGCAAACTACATGACAATGCGGGACAATCATACCCTGAAAATTGTCCAACCCTTCCTGCAATTGAAAAAAATGGATGGAAATTGGAGAAGGCGTTGTATGTTCCACTGACATGTCTTGCCCTGCCTGCCCCACAAGCTGTAGTTGAACTCGTCAAATGTGGCTGCAAAGTAGGATGCAAGGGAATAGGTGTAGCTGCTTGAGAATGGCCTGCCCTGTACTCCTCTCTGTAAATGCTATGGCAGTGATTGCGCAAACGCTATTCGGGAGGACATTTCAAATATGGACATTGATGAATAACTGATTGATTTTACGTCCGATTTTGACAGTATCGCAAAATCGGACGTATCGCTAATACTAACGCGCTTTGGGTGGATGGTTGGCGCAGGGGTGGTAACTCCGCAGTGGAACTCCCACTGTCTGTCTTAATCCAGAATAAAGGGGAAGACAACCCTGTTAACATTATTTAAGTATGCCTAGCATAAAACGTGGCATGGAAAAGTAGCTTAGACGGCTTTCGTAATAGAAGCGGGTGAGAAAACAACGAAAAATAGAGGTTTCGGTTATACCAAATCTGGACGTGATAGATAAATTTAGATATCAGACCTGACATCAGCATCAACAATTTAGTAGGAATCAGTAGTTCACGTGTCTGTAACAAAGAAAATGTTGAAATTTGTTGCTTAGTATTACCAGAGACCAATCCTGGGGGTGCCAAAAGAGGAATGACCCCCCAGAAAGGGGGTGAGGGGTCTGAAAATTGGGACCCCATCTTTTTCTGTTAATCAGAAACATTACATTACAGACCATTACAGGTCTATACACCTATAGAAGCCAGAACTGCAAAAAAATCAATTTTAGCACAAAAATCCTACGGGAATACATGGCATACCACACTATGTGGGTGAAATAGTCGGCAGCATGGGGACTATAAGGTTTCTGCGTCCCTGGGCACGGCGAACAATAAGGCTAATCCATGACTTAGGCTACTTGGTAAGGGGTTTGCTTTGTCTCCTCGGAAAACACGCTAAGCCACGACCCCAAGTAGGTAGAAAGTAGAGGCCAGGAGCGAGGCAACAGCCGCGCCCCCGAGCCGGTTCTGCCGGGGGGCTCGACCACGCGGGGCCCTTTAATGCCAACGCATGGGGAGGGTTGCAGTTTATGACGGATGCAGGGCAAAGTCCTCGGGAATCCCACACTCTAAATGAAGTGGGAGGGTCCCCTACTCTCTCTTTTTGTTGTGGGGTTGGTCGGGGCGCTGCAGAAGTGGCACCTGCCCGTCGAATTACTCCTGGGATATACCTCCGGAGGGTTCTACGCGTGGGCTCCTGAAACATTATGAGCCTCTCACATGATCACCAACCTCCTCTCCTATCGGGCGAGCTCAGTAGGCGGAGGGTGGATATAGTGTGACTTTCTGAGACGAGGATATCTGGCAGTGGTGAGACTAGTAGTGGGTGATACACCTTCTACTTTGCAAAGTCAAGGTGTTATAGATTAATAATAAAAAATGCAGTATTTTGAAAATTGGTGCTCCTGAAATGTAGGTACTTCTTTTGTAAATATGTTGTCACTATGAGTTTATATTTTTGTATGATAATCTTCATTTGCAAATTGGACTGCTTATTGCCGTCATCGTATACGTATGTATATGATGTTAACTGACTTTATTTCTGCTACGGAGCTCATGCTCAGCAGAATAATGCCTATAAAATGTGATAATAATGTGATAAACTGTGTGATAAACTCTATATACTCTATAAACTACTGGTCCTGCATGATCAATGGTACCCTTCTCCGGGGAATAGTTATTGGCATCTCCAGCAAACTGCAGCCGTATGTTGTTGAGCCTACTCCGGTTGATGAGCGTATAAAGCGGGTGTGAATGAAGCATACTTTGCGTGTCATGTCTCTTGTTGCAATAAACGCTCCTTCCGAGGTGTGTGAAACTGAAGAGATGTTATACGCTAAACTCGTCTATTAAAGCCGATAATTACATCATAAGTATTTTATTATGAATACTAGACCAGTGTCCTCTTCGGGACACACTCATTGTCTTGGGCGACTTCAATGTAAATACTGACACTGTGAGAGCTGGCTATGAGGTCTGTGTTAGTCGCGATGGCTATGGTACCAGTAACACTAACAGCTCTCTCCTTCTGAATTTCGCTAGGTCCACGAGGTTGAGAATTGCAGGTTCATGCTATCAGAGACCAGAGCTGCACCGCTGGACATGGTATAGTAATGCTGGAGGGGTAACTAAGGGGATTGACAGCATCTTTGTTAGTATTTGTTGGAGGATCCTATAAGTCTGTCAGTTTGTAGAGACTTTCTTAAGCTAAGTTAAAATGGAGTTTAGATTTGTTACAACCAGATATGTAGATAGCCAGCCAGTGAGAGCGGCGAAGCTCGTGAGATGAGCGTCCTAGTTGTATCGTGGTCCAAGCTGTTTTGTCTCTCGTTCCCAGGCTTCCGACCGCTCCTCTCTCTAATTATCAGGTGACGTCGACATTTCTAAAATGCTGCTATATATACAATTGTTTTGTGACCTACTTGTTCGAGCTAGCAAATTGATGAGCTGATCTAGGTTCTCACGGCTGATCCGAAAAAGATACATATAATTATATATGCATTATATTTATATAATTATATGATCATGGAGTTACTAAAAATCTACGGTTTCATTTGATGTTAAGTACATGAACATATCATATATGGAAGTTGGAATACATGTTACAATTGTGTGATAATAGTTGTAATTCAATTATGCAAATTGTTATATATGGCATATATAATAATTTAAGTAAGTAAGTCATTCAAGAACATTGTGCAATAGTAAGTGCACAATTAACTCTTACATAATAGTGTTCTAATGTGAATAGTAATACACAGTCTATCAAGTTTTTGTCATTCATTAGAGTTTCTATTATGCAAGAGTTACAGGTAAAAAGTGTAAATTACATCAAGTTCCTATTATTATTAGTTGTTCTTAATAAAATGTAGCTAAACCACCAAAAACCGTAAAACACCAATGTAAAGATTTTTTAGGAATGTATACACCACTGGCTCGGTGTGTTATGTAGACATCTTCTACAACGAGAACAACATGCATTAAATTCGGAATACATGGGAATTGTAAAAGACTCAGGTGAACTGATATACAATGTAATGAAATGGAATGGTATAGAATGACACTACTGCCTTTGCGTTAGTGACCGTAGATAACACTACTTACCGGTGTGACTTACCGTAGATAACATTAAAGTCGCCAGGACAACGTTTCTTTTCTTGCACGGTGTAACGCTCTCGCCCGTTGGTGGCGCAGGCTGTATTTGTATAGTGCCACCTGTGGTCCTACGTTAAGATCCCGTTTTCTGTGATGTTAGAATCCTCAGTCAGGCTCATGCTGCATCTTGGTGTTTCCTCCGTCGCACTCGCAGTCGAAAGAACAGGTATAGCTGCATACGGGTTTCTTCAACCACTTGACGACGGATTTGACAGTTGTTCCTTGGTGGGACTTGAACTCGGGACCTTCTGCTCCCTTACCAGGCTCTTGTTGACCGCACTAAATATAGTTGAAATAGTAGTTGCCCCCGGCAGGATTTGAACTCGGGACATAGAGTTCACCATTCTAAGACGCTAACCTCTCGGCCACCGCCTCCCCATGCATGGGAGGGGAGCCTGCATGAAGACACGCGCGTGGTAACTCCCGGGAATGGCGTCGTAGGGTGGGCGAGGCGAAGCGTCTCCTGGCGTATGCCACCAATGTATGACTGCTTAATACTTGATAACATAGAGATAAATTACATAATGCTTTTAACCAACTGATATTTTTAATACCAATGCGATATATTATTTTACGTAATTAAGGCATACGCATCAAAAAGCAAAGTCACATTATTTATTATGTATATTTCACTATTTCAACATCAAAACAACAAAACTAAATCTTACGGAATCCTGAATATTTCAAGGTCACATTAATATGCTTTTTATATAACTAACTCACTTGAAACTTTGGTATATTTAGCTGATTTTCATGGAACACTGGTTCCCTCTGTCGATCGGCCTCCACTGCAATGGTCGCGTTGGCGCATTGCGCCAGAAGCAAGTCCAGTATACAGTAGTCTTTGCATGTACCCATGAGTATGCAGGGGCAGTCTCAAATCGGTTCAATGTGTTAGGTGCCCTCGTGGACCCTGTAAAACTATCGGATACCTTCAAACGTGAAACTCTCCAGGCTGCCAAGGAGTGTATGAGGAGTTTTCAAAGCTAACGCCGCCAGATGTCTCTCGGGCTCTCACTTCCTCTGCCCCTTTGAGCCTGAATGCTCTATCATTTACCGTAAATGCCCTGTACTTCTTCGGGAATTATCGGCATTACCCAAAATACAACAACTGAAACAGTTATTAATAAAAATAAAGTTTATCATTTGATTTTTCTGCACTTGATGAAAATATTGACAAAACAATTGAATACTTGAAAACTCAATCTTTAAAAATCATCTTTTCATGAAAACACTACTAGTTTAAGCAGAATGAGGCTTCAGGAAATATCTACTTGTATGTAAGCATTCGCTGAGTACCTGTTTTGGGTGTGTCTGTCTCTCTTACGACGAAAATATAACCAAAACACAGCGTGGCGTTCAGCATCTCCACAGAAACCATCCCGCGGTCAAGATCTGTTATCACTCACTTTTCTGTTGTCATCACACCGCGAGGGGCTCAGCTCAGCTCCACCAGCACCTGCTGGCCGCTGCTCCCTTACCTCACAGCTCACATCCCTGATACTCCTAACCCCTCAACCTCAGAGGCTGTTATCCTAACTATCATCACCCGCTGATCTCTTCACACTGTCTGTCCTCTACTGGAATATTCGCGGCATCCCCTCCTACATACCGGAGACTTTCGTCCCTTATTTCCTGTTCTGAGCTTCAAGTTCTCTGCCTCCGAGAACATTTTCTTATTTACCCCCATTCATATCCTGATTCCTAATTACGATTTTGTTTCCTCTTCTTGCCTTGTCCTTCAGAAAACAAACAACCCATGCTTCTCCAAACGTCATTTCTCCTCCCTATACCAAACTCCTTGTATTTTATTGTCTTTAAAGACTCCCGCACTGACTGAGTTAGTCTTCTTCCTCCACAGAAGGAACAGATAAACCTGTTGACATAGGATAAACCAGAGGACATAGGGTGATCAGAGGGAGAGAACGTGGCGACGGAGCTCCCGCTTGTATTTAGTATTAGTAAACAAACATTTCAACTGTCCTGCATACTGGACTGTCGTTGAGGTTCCAAGAACTTAAATTACTTCTTGGTTAAATGTTCGTCGCAAGAAAGACAGACACACCCAAAACAGGTACTGAGCAAAAGCTTACATACAAGTACATACTTCCTGAAGCCTCATTCTGCTTGAACTTGCAGTGTTTCCATGAAAAGACGATTTAAAAAAAAAAACTTGCCAAGTATTCTATGTTTTGCCAGTGCATCAAGTGCCAGTGCCAGTTTCATCAAGTGCAGAAAAAAAATGGTAAACCACAATTTTTATAAAGAACTGTTTCAGTTGTTGTATTTTGGGTAATTCTGATATGTCCCGAAGAAGTACAGGGAATTTACGGTAAATGATAGAGCATTCAGGCTCAAAGGGGCAGAGGCAGTGAGAGCGCGAGAGACATTTTGCGGCGTTAGCTTTCCAGAAAACTCGCCATTGTGGAGCGCCCGAGATCAAGGCGTGGTTTTGTCTGGACAGAGACGCTGGAGAATATCGAGAAAAGTCGGCCTACCAGGCTTGCTGGGAACCGAGACTATTACAGGCCTCTGTCACGCAAGACTAAAAGTTTCCTGGAGAGTGACAGGGAGAGGCATGTCAGAGATAATTCAGAGGTATTACCTCTGTACGAATTACGAATTACGTAATACGAATTACCTCGCTGAAGATGTCGAGCGCCATTTGAACGAAAATTACATCCGACCCACCTACCGGGCCCTGAAGAAGCTCCGTTCCAAGTCTCTATCTTGGGTGAGTGTTATTCGAGCAGCAGATGGGCGCCTTGTGTCGGACATGGATGGGCAGATGGCTCGTTGGGCTACGTTGAGTACTTTGGGCAGTTGTTCACGTTCGACCCTCCAATTGGACAGCTTCATACCTCTGGATTACGGGCAGTGTATGCTGATCCTCCCATAAACGAAATCGCGAGGCTCTCTTCACGAAGTCAGAGAGGCTATAGCAAGGTTGAAAGGTGGAAAGGCAGCTTGTGTTTGTAATATCAGTGCCGAGCTGCTCAAAATTGGGGATGAAGTGATGATCTGCAGGTTGCATGCTATCTTCACAGACGTGTGGCAATCAGGTACCAATCCTCCTGACTGGAGAAGGGCGCTGGTCGTCCTTATCTGGAAATAGAAAGGGGACCGTCAGGACTGCAACAATTACCGTGGTATTACACTGTTCAGCAAAACAGGCAAGGTGCCTGCTCATCTATAGCTGACACGGATCTGCAGTCATCTGCTGAAGGATCAGAGACCTCAGCAGTCTGGGCTCACGCCTAGTAAGTCAACAACTTACCGTATCCTAGCGCTTCGTGTCCTGGTGCAACGCCTACGTGAGTTTTGACAGGGATGCTTGCAGCCTATGTATATCTCAAAAAGGCGTTTGACTTCGTGCATCGTGAGTCACAATAGGATTTTCTGCAGCTTCGCGGGATTCCTGCAAGGACTGTTGGTCTGCTGACTGGCTTCTACTCTGGGACTGAGAGTGCTGTGAAGTGTAGGGGAGATGTATCCAGCTTTTTTCCTGTGAATACAGGAGTGAGGCAAGGGTGCGTCCTTACCCCATCACTTTTAAACACTTCCATTGACTGGGTATATGGTAAAGTTGTGGACCAAAGTTATTCAGGAGCATCCCTCGGCAATACCAAGCTCACTGATCTTGTGTTTGCCGATTATGCAGTAATCTTTGCCTAGTCGCTGGAGGTCCTGATGATGGTTCTCGAGTGCTACACGGAGAGGCAAAGTCTTTAGCACTTGAGGACTCATGGCCCAAGACAAAGGTCCAGGTGTCTGGAGGAGACTTACTAGATGAAACAGTACAGTTTGTTCATACGAGCGTCGAGAACACTGAGATCGTGGAAAATTTTACATACCATGATACTGCAGTCCAGAATGACAACGGGTCACGTCAAGAAGTCTTATGGCGGATTTGCATAGCCACGGTGTTATGGAATCGCTCAACACGAGTATTTGGCGTTGTCGGTGCATGTGCTAAAGGACAAAAACTCGGATCGTCTAGTCGCTTGTGATGCCTGTCCTACTCTGTAGATGTGAGAAATAGACACTAAATAGCGACATGAAGAATCCTTTGATAGATGATGACTTTGATAATGGGTGTCTTTGCAGAATCATGGGGTATCGCTGGGATGACTACGTGTCAAACCAGCAATTGCACCGTGAGACTGAATCGAGGCCTATTACCTGCATCGTCCGTCAGCGCCAACCTCGTCTATATGGGCATGTGGCACGCTACCCTGAAACCAATCCTTCCCACTGTGTTGTATCTGTAAGAGACAATTCGGCGTAGGGAAGCCAAGGGGGCACCCACAAGGCTCGTGGCTGGTGCAAGTTGATGTTTCCTGCCGAGAGTTCCTTGGTATGGGAAAGAGGCCTGCATGGGGACTCGCGTGTGGTAACCCCCGGGAGTGGCGTCGTAGGGTGGGCGAAGCATCGCGCACCCCGGAGTATGCCCCCAATGATTGATTGATTGAGTAATCATCCCGGACTTAGGAATCAGGAGTTCCACATACACTCGCTAGCTAACAAGAATGGGTTTTTTTCTACCAAGATCCAAAAAGTAGTTTTGAGCGTAACTTTAGCTGTCGATGCATCGTGTATGAGATATCGTCAACTTGAGGAGGAATATCGCCATAAACCTTCAAATTTTCACGAAGCTCGCGTAGTGCGAAAGGGACATTATTGGACCTCTTACCATTGGGTGAAAGGTCAATGCCTCTACCTGGTTAAATCTCCATCGAACATTTGAAGTTATTGTAGTAGTGGGAGACACTGACAGAAAATGAGATACAAAGTTATATACAACAGCTAAAGGTTCGGCTGCAAATTCTCCATGACGTTAAGTAATTGAAAGTGAAGGAAATTGAAATTTCACCAATTATCTCAAATTGCTGCCGCATGGTCACGGTTCTGCTAAACGAACGGCAGTCTTGGTTAAGGATCCGTGTATACGAGGAATAGGTACTCATGCTTGAAGTCGCTGGTGCCCCGCCTGGTCTCAACGGATACCCGGGACCAAGTCAACACTGCCAGCACGACATGAAGCTGCGAAACCTGTACTTGCACTAGCCCCAGCACCCGCGACTAAGAAGCCACTTTCCGTGAGGAGGTAGCAACGCCGTGGCAACCATAATATAGGGATGAAATGGACCCCTCGACGCGTCCCATCCTTATATCGCTCTCTAGAAAGGTAATAGACATGGACTCTAACACTAGCTAATTCAGAGCTGTAGCCGTCCTTAAGCTAGCAACACACGCAGGAGATTGGCATAATAATTATAATTTGTGAACTGGCATAATTTCCTGGCGTCATACGGCTGATTTCTTAAACATGGACTAGGGAGAGTCTAACATGGAGCTTCCATGTTAGACTCAAGTGGTACCAATGCCAAGAACGCGTTTCTTAGACACCAACATCGAGAGCTACCATAGTCTTATGTTGATCCACGGCTAATGCCACTCTGCGCCTGGGTTGGCAGCCCTGAACCAGGGAGATCTTTTGTTGGGGAGACGAGAGCGAAGGAGGCATTTGTCTCCGCGCTATGGTACCGAGAACAACAAAACGCACCATACACGACACATGATATTATGAAAGCTGTAGTAAATACACTGTAACATTCGCTCAATAACTTTGTATGTCCTCTGTTCTTTCCTTTTCAATCTACAACTTTGAGAAGTAACAGCCAGTCACATAACACTATATGGGCTATGTACGCGTTATCCACTAAGTTCACTGATATGAAAGCAAACACAATATTTGCTAATTTATTGTTTAATGTCTATATATTAATTCATCAGCATATAAGACTACTACAAGCAGAGGTATGTACTGTTGGAGTATTTAGCCAAACGATAGCCTGGCGAGATGTGGTACCTGGAACTCTCGCCGATCATAATTCTCGCCAATTCTCGGCGACTGTTCCACTTCTTGATTTTGATATTACAGTACGCAAAATGTACAGATAATCAGCTTATAACGTAAACACAGGTAAAAACTTATAAATTATATATATATCTATCATTATTTCTATATATATATATATATATATATATATATATATATATATATATATATATATATATATATATATATATATATATATATAAAATATATATAATATATATATATATATATATATATTATATTGAGTCGTAGTAAATAGGAACATACATTCGGCGACGCGAAGATTTGGAGCTCTCGCCGATGGGGACGAGAGATACAGTAGATGCGAGTACCATAAAGCAATAGATGTTGGGAGTGTGAAAGCATGACCCCCTGTTAAATGGGACGATAATGTTGGAGTACGTAGAGAGAAATAGAGAGATCATGCATGAGTGAGAGGACAGTAGGATGTGAGAATGAGGTGGTTAGATATGTGGAAATGAAGACTTCTGCCGTGGCCTCTCCCTAGAGGGAGTTGTAAGGAACTGCTGTCATAAGAACATAAGAACATAAGAAAATAAGGAAGCTACAAGAGGCCGCGAGGCCTACACGTGGTAGTTCCTGTCACCTAACACTACCTACATCCACCTTTCATCCCCATCCATGAACCTATCCAGCCCCTCTTTAAAACTCCCTAATGACTCCGCACTGACTACCTGTCTACTGAGTCCATTCCATTCATTCACCACTCTATTTGTGAACCAGTTTTCCCTATTTCCTTTCTAAATCTACGCCCTTCCAGCTTGAATCCATTACTTCTTATTCTACCCTTGTTAAAAGCCGTAAGAACTTTTCCTACCTCTCCTTTATTAAATCCCTTTATCCACTTAAAAACTTATATCAGATCGCCCCTTAGTACTCTGCGTCTCTCGAGTGAGTGTAACTTAAGTAACTTCAATCTCTTCTCATAACTAAAGTTACGCATCCCTTGTATCATTTTAGTCATCCTTCTCTGCACTGTTTCTAACAAGGCTATATCCATCCTGTAATATGGAGACCAAAACTGAGCCGCATAGTATAGGTGAGGCCTGACTAGAGCCAGATAAAGCTTTAGAATAACTTCCACACTTCTACTTTTAACACTTCTGGTAATGAATCCTAACACTCTATTAGCTCTATTTCTAGCCTCAATACATTGTTTCCTAGGTCGGAGGTCTGGGCTCACCCTCACTCCAAGATCTTTTTCACCTTCTGATCTTTTCAGCGATACATTGCGTATGGTGTTTTATTTTATGATGTTTATTACCAGGGTTTTTTCTACCAACATTCATAACGCTGCACTTATCAATATTAAATTCCATCTGCCATCTGACTGCCCACTCATTAAGTTTATCTAAGTCTCCCTGCAATATGTTTACATCGGACTGTGATCCAATAATCCTACCTACCTTAGTATCATCAGCAAACTTGCTGATATCACTGCTAATCCCACTATCCAAGTCGTTGATGTAAATCAAAAATAGTAATGGACCCAAAACAGACCCTTGTGGAACTCCACTTGTCACCAGTCCCCATTCAGATTTAGAACCATTAATTGTAACCCTTTGTTGCCTATTACTTAGCCAAGCTCTGATCCAACAAAGAACCTTCCCATCTATTCCATGAGCCTTAACCTTATTTAAGAGTCTCTCGTGTGGTACTTTGTCAAATGCCTTACTAAAGTCCGGATATGTTATATCATAATCCTTATCATTATCTGCCGTCTCATAAACTTTCCTATAAAAACTCAATAAATTGGTGAGACATGACCTACCCTGCGTGAATCCATGTTGTGAATTATTGATCAAACTATGTTTATCTAAGTTCTCTCTAATGTTTTTTGCAATAATAGATTCCAATAATTTACCTAGCACTGACGTTAGACTTACGGGTCGATAGTTTGACTTTAGTCCTCTGTCTCCCTTCTTAAATATGGGAACAACATTTCCTTTCCTCCACAATAATGGCACATCGCCTATCTCAACCGATTTCCTAAAAATGTGCACTAACGACTCACTAACAACCTCCTTGCATTCCTTTAATACCCTGGGATACACTTCATCTGGTCCTGGCGATTCAAAATTTTTCTTTTTATCTATACCCTCTTCCACCATTTCCCTAGTTATCACAATATCTTTGAGTTTCTCCTCATCGCTTTCCTTTGAACATATGTTCACTATCAGGTATCGTTTGTGTATCCTACTCAGTAAAAACACTTAAGAAATAATAATTTAGACTTTTACACATATCCTCATCCGTATTTAAGACCTCACCCTGACCTGACCTTAACAACCAGACTAGTTCCCTTTTCATGGTTTTATATACCTGATAGAACCCCTTTGGGTCACTTTTCGCCTATCCTACTATTTTAATCTCATACAATATTAATCTTAGCTACTCGAGTTAATTTCTTCACTGTCCTCGCCATCACGTTATACTGTTCTTTGCTCACCAATCCTGCCTTGAACCTTAAATACATGTTTCTTTTTACTCCAATGTTGTGTTTTAAATTAGTGGTCATCCATTTTGGATTACTCTTTCTAGATCTTATTTCCCTATACGGAATATTTTTTTTATGTCCGTCAATTATATTCCTTACAAAAATGGTATAATCCTCCTCAGCCCCGACCTCACTTCCATGTCTAACCGCTCTAATTACCTCCAGGTGACTTCCTAATCCTTCATAAAGGTAATTCTTCATAAAGGACATACGCTGTCAGCGTAGACTAGACTAGACTATGACCAAAAAAGGAATAAATGTCTCCTCTGTTCCTATTAAATGCAAGTGCTGCTGTATAGTCGTATAAGTGATGTACTTCAGTGGTTGATAGCTTGGATTCGGCGGGCGAGCAGAGGTAAATAAACTAGGTTTCATATGGCGCCAAACGCGATCTTCTACGAAACTTCAGAAGCTTCATAATCTGCAGTAGATGCATATATAATATTTATAATTTGCCAAACATAATATTGGCAGTATCTTAAGGGGGGCGTTTCCAATTTTGTTTAGACTTCGGTAAAAAATATAAAAAAATTCTGTTTCAGCACTCTAGAGATCACTGAGGCTTTAAAGCACCCTATAGTAAACTAGATTTTCTCGAAAACTCATCGAATTTGGATAAAAATAGACTATTTGGACCCCCCCCCCCCCCTACGACACTACTTTACTATTCTTAGTTGTATTATACATTTTTTTGTTTGTCCAGTAAATTTGATCCCTGAACCTCACGATAGTTTTTTTTAGATAGCTTCATAATATATATATATATATATATATATATATATATATATATATATATATTATATATATATATATATATATATATATATATTATATATATATATATATTATATATATTATGAAGCTATCTAAAAAAAAATATCGTGAGGATTTAGTTCAGGGATCAAATTTACTGGACAAACAAAAAAATGTATAATACAACTAAGAATAGTAAAGTAGTGTCGTTTCAAAAATGTTCCAAAAATTGACGGATTTTTGTAGAAAAAATTATTATGCAGAAACTTCTATTGCTATCACCTTCAAACTTTTTCGCAGATATCATGCTATTACTTAGCTTATTGTATAAAATTTTCAGCTCACTACAAAAATTTTGACCAAAAAGTGGAAACGCCCCCCTTAAACTTTTCTTATCATTGGTATTTGCATAGTATTCGTGAATATCATTAGACGTTGGTGTTAGACAGGGTAGTGGGTGTCTAGTAATTCAATAAGATTTTCGTTAGCCTTCGACCAACTGAAGACAAATCCCCCCGGAAAAAGTTTAAGAAACTGAAAAGTCTGTCTAAAGCCATGGTTAGTCTTAGGTTAGCCTAAGTCCATATTTAAAAAATCGGCCTTTAGACAAAATCCCACACATGCGGATGATTGTCGTTAATGCTTGACGTTACTATAAACATCAAGGCGGCAATCGTTCACGTGTTTGGAGGCATGAGAGCAGAGGCGAGTTCTTAGTTCCACTCCTAGGCTGAAGCTAGACTTTTGCTCATCATCAATCGTACATCATGGTTTTAACCAGTCAGGTCTCTAGCGATGGCTGCCTTAGCATGTAGCATCAGGCATGACGACCTGCTGTTTGATGTAAAGGCCCCCGATAAATTTGTTGGAGTACGTAAGAAGAAATAGAGAGATCATGCATGAGTGAGAGGACAGTAGGATGTGAGAATGAGGTGGTTAGATATGTGGAAATGAAGACTTCTCCCGTGGCCTCTCCCTAGAGGGAGTTTAAGGAACTGCTGTCATAAGAACATAAGAACATAAGAAAATAAGGAAGCTACAAGAGGCCGCGAGGCCTACACGTGGTAGTTCCTGTCACCTAACACTACCTACATCCACCTTTCATCCCCATCCATGAACCTATCCAGCCCCTCTTTAAACTCCCTAATGACTCCGCACTGACTACCTGTCTACTGAGTCCATTCCATTCATTCACCACTCTATTTGTGAACCATTTTTTCCCTATTTCCTTTCAAAATCTACGCCCTTCCAGCTTGAATCCATTACTTCTTATTCTAACCTTGTTAAAAGCCGTAAGAACTTTTCCTACCTCTCCTTTATTAATCCCTTTATCCACTTAAAAACTTATATCAGATCGCCCTTAGTACTCTGCGTCTCTCGAGTGAGTGTTAACTTAAGTAACTTCAATCTCTTCTCATAACTAAAGTTACGCATCCCTTGTATCATTTTAGTCATCCTTCTCTGCACTGTTTCTAACAAGGCTATATCCATCCTGTAAAAAATGGAGACCAAACTGAGCCGCATAGTATAGGTGAGGCCTGACTAGAGCCAGATAAGCTTTAGAATAACTTCCACACTTCTACTTTTAACACTTCTGGTAATGAATCCTAACACTCTATTAGCTCTATTTCTAGCCTCAATACATTGTTTCCTAGGTCGGAGGTCTGGGCTCACCCTCACTCCAAGATCTTTTTCACCTTCTGATCTTTTCAGCGATACATTGCGTATGGTGTTTTATTTTATGATGTTTATTACCAGGGTTTTTTTACTACCAACATTCATAACGCTGCACTTATCAATATTAAATTCCATCTGCCATCTGACTGCCCACTCATTAAGTTTATCTAAGTCTCCCTGCAATATGTTTACATCGGACTGTGATCCAATAATCCTACCTACCTTAGTATCATCAGCAAACTTTCTGATATCACTGCTAATCCCACTATCCAAGTCGTTGATGTAATCAAAAATAGTAATGGACCCAAACAGACCCTTGTGGAACTCCACTTGTCACCAGTCCCCATTCAGATTTAGAACCCTTAATTGAACCCTTTTGTTGCCTATTACTTAGCCAAGCTCTGATCCAACAAAGAACCTTCCCATCTATTCCCTGAGCCTTAACCTTATTTAAGAGTCTCTCGTGTGGTACTTTGTCAAATGCCTTACTAAAGTCCGGATATGTATATCATAATCCTTATCATTATCTGCCGTCTCATAAACTTTCCTAAAAAACTCATAAATTGGTGAGACATGACCTACACTGCGTGAATCCATGTTGTGAATTATTGATCAAACTATGTTTATCTAAGTTCTCTCTAATGTTTTTTTGCAATAATAGATTCCAATAATTTACCTAGCACTGACGTTAGACTTACGGGTCGATAGTTTTGACTTTAGTCCTCTGTCTCCCTTCTTAAATATGGGAACAACATTTCCTTTCCTCCACAATAATGGCACATCGCCTATCTCAACCGATTTCCTAAAATGTGCACTAACGACTCACTAACAACCTCCTTGCATTCCTTTAATACCCTGGGATACACTTCATCTGGTCCTGGCGATTCAAAATTTTTCTTTTTATCTATACCCTCTTCCACCATTTCCCTAGTTATCACAATATCTTTGAGTTTCTCCTCATCGCTTCCTTTGAACATATGTTCACTATCAGGTATCGTTTGTGTATCCTACTCAGTAAAAACACTTAAGAAATAATAATTTAGACTTTTACACATATCCTCATCCGTATTTAAGACCTCACCCTGACCTGACCTTAACAACCAGACTAGTTCCCTTTTCATGGTTTTATATACCTGATAGAACCCCTTTGGGTCACTTTTCGCCTATCCTACTATTTTAATCTCATACAATATTAATCTTAGCTACTCGAGTTAATTTCTTCACTGTCCTCGCATCACGTTATACTGTTCTTTGCTCACCAATCCTGCCTTGAACCTTAAATACATGTTTCTTTTTACTCCAATGTTGTGTTTTAAATTAGTGGTCATCCATTTTGGATTACTCTTTCTAGATCTTATTTCCCTATACGGAATATTTTTTTTATGTCCGTCAATTATATTCCTTACAAAAATGGTATAATCCTCCTCAGCCCCGACCTCACTTCCATGTCTAACCGCTCTAATTACCTCCAGGTGACTTCCTAATCCTTCATAAAGGTAATTCTTCATAAAGGACATACGCTGTCAGCGTAGACTAGACTAGACTATGACCAAAAAAGGAATAAATGTCTCCTCTGTTCCTATTAAATGCAAGTGCTGCTGTATAGTCGTATAAGTGATGTACTTCAGTGGTTGATGCTTGGATTCGGCGGGGCGAGCAGAGGTAAATAAACTAGGTTTCATATGGCGCCAAACGCGATCTTCTACGAACTTCAGAAGCTTCATAATCTGCAGTAGATGCATATATAATATTTATAATTTGCCAAACATAATATTGGCAGTATCTTAAGGGGGGCGTTTCCAATTTTGTTTAGACTTCGGTAAAAAATATAAAAAAATTCTGTTTCAGCACTCTAGAGATCACTGAGGCTTTAAAGCACCCTATAGTAACTAGATTTTCTCGAAAACTCATCGAATTTGGATAAAAATAGACTATTTTGGACCCCCCCCCCCCCTACGACACTACTTTACTATTCTTAGTTGTATTATACATTTTTTTGTTTGTCCAGTAAATTTGATCCCTGAACCTCACGATAGTTTTTTTTAGATAGCTTCATAATATATATATATATATATATATATATATATATATATATATATATATATATATATATTATATATATATATATATATATATATATATATAATATATATATATATATATATATATATATATTATGAAGCTATCTAAAAAAAATATCGTGAGGATTTAGTTCAGGGATCAATTTACTGGACAAACAAAAAATGTATAATACAACTAAGAATAGTAAAGTAGTGTCGTTTCAAAAATGTTCCAAAAATTGACGGATTTTTGTAGAAAAAATTATTATGCAGAAACTTCTATTGCTATCACCTTCAAACTTTTTCGCAGATATCATGCTATTACTTAGCTATTGTATAAAATTTTCAGCTCACTACAAAAATTTTGACCAAAAAGTGGAAACGCCCCCCTTAAACTTTTCTTATCATTGGTATTTGCATAGTATTCGTGAATATCATTAGACGTTGGTGTTAGACAGGGTAGTGGGTGTCTAGTAATTCAATAAGATTTTCGTTAGCCTTCGACCAACTGAAGACAAATCCCCCCGGAAAAAGTTTAAGAAACTGAAAAGTCTGTCTAAAGCCATGGTTAGTCTTAGGTTAGCCTAAGTCCATATTTAAAAAATCGGCCTTTAGACAAAATCCCACACATGCGGATGATTGTCGTTAATGCTTGACGTTACTATAAACATCAAGGCGGCAATCGTTCACGTGTTTGGAGGCATGAGAGCAGAGGCGAGTTCTTAGTTCCACTCCTAGGCTGAAGCTAGACTTTTGCTCATCATCAATCGTACATCATGGTTTTAACCCGTGGGCTGCGGCATGGTTTCCAAAAGGCTCTCCTGAGCGATTGCGGCATGCCTTCCGGAAGCGCGATTTTCAATCGCATACAAAAACCGCGCCAGCATTCGTAGAAGGCCACAAACTGTGTCACATGAAGGCTAAGATGTCAGCTCTCGATAACACACACCATCATCTGCCTAACTACGATGTACGTAGGAATACCACTCCTTGGGGTTTCTCCCAAGATCTTGGGATTTGGGCCATGGCCTTGGTATATTTTTTGTCTATTTTTGGATTTTTGAGGGATTATTCAAGTATTTCTTCAGTACTTTATCTCAAGGTAAGCATATGTACCGTATTTAGGATTCAGTTTCAATGTTTTTTTGATATAATGAGCTGCAAACACGGAAGTAATGATAGTTGCATGAATATATCCAACATAATGTTATACCTACTTATACTGACATAATTATGTCATGGTTATTCACCCCAAAAATGCATACAATATGCCTAGCAAGCATAATTAGAGCGCATCTGTGTTTAACAACTACACCAACTGCGTATGAGGCATAGTGGCGTATGATAGCCCCGAGGCAGAGAGGTAATCTGACACCAACCTTCCTTATCACCCTCCCGCCTTCTCCCGTTCGCTTTTACTTTACATTTACTTTGCTATTTACTCTCTACGCACGTCATATTTTCTGGTATATGTTCCTCACAAGGGCCTTCTGATAAAAGTTTATACACATAAAGAGCCATCAGAGTGCTTTATAGGCGACATATAGGCGATAATCCCATGATATACACAAATATCCCAATGTCTTTGTAAAAACATTGAAACTGAATCCTAAATACGGTACACATGCTTACTTTGAGATAAAATACTGGAGAAACGCTCAAATAATCCCCTCAAAAATCCCAAGATCTTCGTAAAAAATCCCAAGGAGTGGCATCCCTGACACCTCAGTACAGTCACTCGCAAGCGGTTTGGTGCCATTCGCGCCAGATATTCTTAACTTCTGACCACAACCACACCACAACTCCATACGTTTGAGTTAAAAATACATATATTGCCGGATGCGGATTTTTACTACCTTGACGTTGCCGTGATTTTCATCCAATTCTGTAATAGTCACTGTTTTACTCACTATGCTGCACTGGCGGCCCTAAAAAATGCACAGGTCCCGCTGTCCCCGGGTTAAGTAAAATACAGAAGAGTGCTGTATTGACAGTGGTAGTAAGTAGTGGAAGTGAAGAACAAAGTTAGAAATAAAAATCGGATTTTACAAATTCAATGTTGGCATTTTCATTCACTGTTGTGCACAACTCTACTAGTTGTTCATAAGCATTATGGTTTTTTAATTTATTTGAATAATCAGGAATGCGCTCTATTAGACCGGTGGCAAACATTTAGATTTCCACATACGGGGTGACGGAATGTTAGCAGCTGTCACCCATGTCAGTCAGTTAATATGACTCATACTTAACACTGTTAAGGTGCATGACACTTGATTTAGGCTTTCATAAATTTTCTAAATGAAAAACAAAATGACCATCCCAGCTACGGCTGGCGAATTTCACTAAATCACCATATCTTTGTTTCTGTGCAAGCTACCATTATGATTGTATATATATATATATATATATATATATATATATATATATATATAATATATATATATATATATATATATATATATATATATATATATATATATATATATATATAAAATATATATATATATATATATATATATATATATATATATATATTGTAATAGGCAACTATTTATACTTTAAGTTTGCCGCCTCTATTTTTGTAGGATAAGTAGTGACCTCTAGCGGCGCCCACTTGCGGACAAGGTGAGCGTGGGTCAACCGCCAGGTCAAGTAGTTATCTCAGTGTTGCCGCCGGGGACTGACGTGGTCTCAGTGCTTAACGTCTTGGCGGCAGCTGATTTTGTACCAATAACTCATCATTAATTACACATAAAGATACAACACAAGTGTATTCTTCCTCCCGAACACACACACGCAACGTTACACGACCAGGCACGTCCATAAGGGCGTGATTCACCAAACCACGCAGCACGTGCCTTCCGCCTCAGGCATATACCGCCACGCTACCTACAACCAATCCTACCACAGTGACTACGAGGACAACAAGCTATAAGCCACCATAACATTGGCGGCAGTCAACGGTGGTCTTGGTTCGTGTGTTGCCTTTTCATTTATGTGTGTGTTGCTGGTCGAGTCACGAGGGTCCACGTGGCCACTTTCACGATTGCTGCTATCCTGTGCCGCTTAATATTGGCTGCAACTACCTGTCGTCGTCTCCCGCGATTGACCTCCCATCCACGACGCCTGTGCTGTTCCCTTCGGTTTGCTCCTGCCGGTTCCAGTCCTACTGTCTAGCCTCGCAGCCCTACATCGGCTCCACCTACATCGCCTGCTGCTGTGCTCTGCTGTCCAGCCACGCCGCCCTCCGTCGGCTAGCTTCTGTCTGCTGTTTGGTCTTCCTTCCACGTCCGTGCTTCGCCTCCTGCAGCGCCTTCTTCAGACGTCTCCAGCGTGCCGTTCCCTACGGTTCCATTCCTGCCTACGACCACGTCATCGTCATCGCGCCCCAAGCCCTCCAGTACTTCGTTACGCGTGATTTGCGAGTGTTCCGTTAGTAAGGTTATTTTGTGATTATTTTTTTGTCATTTTCATTATATACCACGCGGACATTTTTGTGGTATTTTTCTCTAGCCAGTGCGTTATTTTTCTTGGCCTCTTAACTTTTGTGAGTGCTGTTGTGTGTGATTTTTTTTTTTGTGTATATTCCAGTGCTTTGTGTTCGAGAAAATACTTTGTCACGCCATTTTTTTTTCATAGTGTAGTTGTGCCCGGCTGTCGTCAGGCTCCTTTCCCTGTGCTCGCCTGTGATTGGCCCAGACATCACAAGATTCATTAACACGTGTTCAACCCCCCCCCCCCCCTCTGGCTGCGAGACAAGGCCTGACCGGCTTATCTCTTTGTGCCCACCCCGCCCAGAGTGACCTGACGCGCACCCCCCTCCCCCCCTTGCCCTGACCTTCCCGTCAGGTCAAGGATTCGTCCCACGTGGTCTGTCACCCTACCCCCACCACAGCCCAGCCGCCTGCCCTCCTCTCTCCCTCCTTCCCCCGCGCCGCTGTTCGCAAGCCTCCCTCCTCTCGGAAACGCTTGGACGGTGCCCATCACCCACATTCCTCCAGGTGACTGACTGGATAGTACATATGACTTTCTGCAGTTACGTGAGTGTGTTTTCCAGACCTTCCATTCTGTGCTTTGTCACAGGCTTGTAAATTTGTATATGTGTGTATTAGATTAGGTATATTTATATTTATTTCCATTTAGTTATATATATATATATTTTTTTTTTTTGTAGGGTCTTTCAGCTCACTTGCAGTTTTTATTTCCGTGTCATATGTTTCTGCTTCGCTTTCTTTCTTTCTCCATGACCCTCACATTAGGCCTTGCCCTCTGTTGCTTGTGAGCCTTTATCTTATCGCACAGTAGTATTCTTTCAGTTAATCTTCCCATTTTCCGTGTGCGTTCCCGTTTCCGTTTTCCTTCTCCCTCACGGGCTACCACTCGCCATACCATAGTTTCCCTGGCTACTTTTGTGCCTGATTTGCTTGTCTCTCTGTGTATATACTAGCGTTTCTGGTTTTTGCCTATGGTTCACGAGCACGCTGATTTCGTCAGATTGTTGCGATCACGCACTGTTGTTCCTTTCAGTTCAGTTCAGGAACTCCCATTCACTATGGCTCCTAATGATCCTGAGTTGCATGCCCCACCGGTGGCTGTACCGTCACTTACTCCAACCATTAAAATACTACACCAGGACCCCCTTGTCAAACGTTTTTCGGAGGAGAAGCCTTTCTATTCGGCGCTCAATTTTCTTGGATTGTGTGAGGACTTAATGCGTAATTCAAGCTTGATGTTGGATCTCGACAAAATTGCCTTTGTGCGTAGCCAACTTGTACCAGATTCACGAGCTGCAAGGATGATGTTGGCAAGTGCCTTGCAGCCTGGCCTTCTAAATAACAGTTATCATGAGTTCAAGGACAATTTTCTTCAGGCTTTTGGTTCAGGTCAGCATCGTGGTGGTTTACAATGGGTATTTCGCATGACTGACTCTCTTACTAATCTTCCTGGCACGGCTGATCATTTTGATGGCCAAGCTCTTGCTGCGCAAATCGCTGATGACGCTGTATCATCGCTGCGTAAGGCTGATTGGCTCAAAGACGACGCCATATCTTGCAAGGACCTTCGCGTAATGCTAGAATATGCCATGTTTGTTGCTAATTTAACTCCTGAACGTCGCTGCGCTGCTTCCTCCATTGATTTTACTGCCAAAGACAGACTGCTAGATTTCGCTTCAATCATTGAAAAGCATATTGCAGAAAGTTCTCTTCGTGTCCCTCCGGCGCCGTCGCCTCATAACACCCCGATCGCGCCTGTTATGTTTAATGCTGTTGGTTCTTCTGCTCCTCCTCCCTTGCTGTGTTCATTTTGCTCGAGGACAGGCCATACTTCACAGCGTTGTTTCCGGCGTAAACGAAAAGTTGCTCGCGAGACTCCTGCCCCACAGGGCTCGTTCCCTCCCCCTTCCTCTCATTCTCGCGACAACACTTCAGCTCGCTCTTACTCAGACGCCACTACGCGTCCTCCATTGCTTCCCTCCTCGAGGTCGCAGCCTTCTCGCTCCTTTAATAAACGTGGTGGTTCTCAGACTCCTCTGTTCTGTCACGTTCACGGTTTTGGTGGCCACGGTTCAGATGACTGCTTCACGCTTCTCAATATGCGTGACAGACGTGCTTCACAGGTGCACTCTTCACTTCCTCAGTCGGGGGAAGTTTCGCGCCGCAGGCCTGCCGGACCGGATTAGCTAATGCTCACCTGCAGCGGCGACCCCCCACGGCTGATTCTCCGTCATTCTCTTTGCCATGTTCACAGTCTGTGGTCAGTTCTGTCGTCGCCGCTTGCTCTCAGCACCCTCTCTTGACGATGCAAGTGCACATTGGTAAGTCCCGTCTGTCTTTGGGAGTGAACACAGGTTCTTACGTTAATGTTTTATCTGAAGCTGCATTTTTGGAATTACAAATTAGTTTTCCTGATGATGGTTTTCACCTCCAACCTTCGCATTTTCATCTTTCCGGCGTTGAAGGTTCTGCTCTGACGATTTTAGGGGTTGTATCACTACCAGTTCGTCTTGCTGAGTCATCTTCTTTCCATGCCGATTTCTATGTAGTGCGTGGTTTTGCGTTACCTTGCCATGGTTTGCTTGGCCTTGGCTCGCTTACGCAGCATGGTATTAATATACATCCAAGTCAAAGCCCTCTTTCGTTCAATGGACGTTTTCTTCCTGCCATGACTGAAGCGGCACCTTTGCTTCGTGCTCCGCCTCCTCCTTGCATGCCAGCGACCAATCTAAATACTCCTCCTCACAATGTTCGCCTCAGCGCAACATTGAATCACGCAGTGTTTCTCAGCAATGGCCTTACGTTTCAGCCTTTTTAGTGGGTGACCAAATAATTCCTTCCCGTACAGCTGCTCGCTTGCCTGTTCGTGTCTCTGAGGCTCCTATAGGCAGCGATGTTGCGTGCCTTAGTGAAACTATGCGCGTCAATCACCTTGGCCTCGAGTTTACTCTATGTACCGTGCGCCCTGGTCATATTACAGATGTCCTTGTTCTCAATAACATGGGTGCGTCAATTACAGTTAAAAATGGTACTTTCATGAGCAATTTTCAGATTTACGATAATCCTGTTCAGGACAGCCCACCACTACTTTCTGTGGCTTCTATTTCGGCCTTGCAGGATGGGTCTTCTCAGGCTTCACAGGCTGACATTGTTGAGTGTCTTAAACCTTTTGTACGTGTTACTGACTATCCTGACGGCAAAGATGAACTCCTTCAAACTCTTGCACAATTTCGCCAGGTTATAGCGCTGCCTGATGAGTGTTTAGGAGTTACAGATCATGCGTCTCACGTCATACACTTACAGCCTGATACAAATCCTGTGTATACACCTTCCTACAGGTTGCCTCATAGCCAAAGAGCTATAGTTGATGGGCATGATACACGACATGTGCGAGCAAGGTGTTATTCAGGAATCCCAGTCTCCTTGGAACTCGCCTTTGTTCCTCGTCCCAAAGAAAGACGCGTCATGGCGACCAGTCATTGACTTTCGTCGGGTCAATGATGTAACGGATTCGGATCATTATCCTCTGCCTCTCTTAAGTGACCTTTTACAAAGCATTGGACGTAATAACACTATTTTCTCTAGCCTCGACCTAGTTTCAGGCTATTGGCAAGTGCCTCTTGACGAGCGCTCTCGTGAAGTCACTGCATTCTCTATCCCGTCCGGACATTACTAATGGTTGCGTATGCCCTTTGGATTGAAAAATGCACCTCTTACCTTTCAAAGGATGATCAATTTCTTGTTTTCAGCCATGCTAGGTAAAAGTGTTTTCGCTTATTTGGACGATATAATTATCATTAGCAAAGATATGGCGACTCATTTCTCTCAACTCAAAGCAGTGTTCGGATAACTGCAAGAGGCATGTCTCAAAGTATAGCTTGCAGAGTGTGAATTTCTGAAATCTCGAATCCAGTCCCTTGGTCATGTCTTGGCTCGGTATGGTATTCACACGGTGGACACTAAAGTTAGAGCGGTAAAAAATTTCCCTACGCCAAAGTCTACGGAAAATGTACGCTCTTTTCTTGGTCTTGCGGGCTACTATCGCTCCTTCATAAAAGGTTTTTCGTCGGTAGCGTCCCCTTTAAACAGACTCTTGAAGAAGGATGCTCCTTTTCAATGGAGCCCAGCACAAGAACAGAGTTTCAATGCTTTAAAGCATGCCTTATGCAATGCTCCTGTTCGTAACTTTCCAGACTTTTCTGAGCCATTCGTTCTCTGCACGGACGCATCTACTCTAGGCCTTGGTGCTGTTCTTATGCAGTCAGATGACAGAGGTAAGAATCATGTCATTGAGTTTGCCAGTCGCGTCTTGAACGATGCTGAATCTCGCTACTCAGTCACTCATCTCGAAGCCCTTGCCATGGTCTGGGCTCTCAAGCATTTCAGGGATATTATCTTCGGCTACCCTATTCAAGTTTTCACCGATCACGCTCCTGTGACTGACTTATTCAAGGGTAAAAACCTCAATGGGCGCCTCGCTCGTTGGTATCTGACGATACTCGAGTTTTCGCCAACATTCAAGTACTTTCCAGGACGCCTTAATGTTGTTGCTGATTCATTGTCGCGTAATATACCTGTAGCTCCAGTTGCTGTACTTCCTAACCTGTCCCTTGATCAGTTACGTGATGAACAACGTAAAGACGACCAGTGGTCTAAAGTCATCTATGCCCTCGAATCCGGCGATGATTTCAATCTTCCACGCATGCCCCTGCCTTTATCTGAATTATCATTGTCTGATGATGGTGTTTTGCTTCGTGACACTGATTGCGCAGAGACGTGTTCACCAGTTAGTAATTCCTGATGTTTATAAGGACGTTGTGCTTCACTTGCTCCATGACGTTTCTTATGCTGGCCACCCTGGTCGCGATAGATGTCTCGCTGCTGCCCGCCAGAAATACTACTGGCAAACTATGCGAGTCGACGTTGAGCGTCACGTCGCACAGTGCCTTTCCTGCGCACAACACAGAGGTGCTGTTAATAAACCAGCCCCTCTCCTGGAGTACCCAACCCTTGATGGCCCATGGGATACCATTGCGATAGATCTTCTGCAGCTTCCTCGCAGCCATCAAGGCTCTACGTATGTTCTTGTCTGCGTTGATCGCCTCAGTCGCTTTGTCGTCTTGGCGCCACTACCTAATAAGTCTGCGGATGCAGTTGCTCATGCCTTAGTGACGCATGTTTTCTGCCCCCACACAACATCTCGAGTGATTGTGTCTGATAATCCGACAAAATTCAAGAATGGAGTCCTGGAAGCGATTTGTTGCCAGTATGACATTACTCAAACTTTCACGGTCATTTACCACGCGGCCTCAAATGGTTTGGTTGAGCGTGTCAACAGGAAAATTCTTGAGATTCTGCGACATGTCGTTGGCTCTATTCATGAGGCTTGGGAAGATTGGTTGCCTCAAGTAGCAGCTTCCATTAATGGTGCCACAAACAGCGCTACTGGAAAGACACCACACTACATTGTCTACGGGCACGAAAAGCGTCTTCCCTACGACTTACTCGCTCAGCGCTCTGCACCCTTGTACTCGGTGGATGATTATGCTAAGACTCAGTTGCACGTCTTTAGTAAACTTCACGCCGCGGTACGTGACAAACTGCAAGCCTCGAGAGCGGAGGTCATCTACCAACAACACAAGCGTGCTCAGCCTGTCACTATTGACGATGGTGACACAGTCATGCGAACTACCCCTGAACGCCATTCGAAGCTCGCTGCTAAATTTACTGGTCCTTATCTAGTGGTTGGTAAACTTCATGGTCACAAATTCAGAATCTTAGATCCTCTTCAAGACACCACTCAAGTTGTTCATGTTGATAGCCTCAGAACAACTAATGCGCCTCGTCCTGATGCCGTGACCGATGGCGAGTCCCCGCTTGATCGCAATGACTGGCACTGAATCTCCGCAACCTTTGGACTATCGGCAAAAACTTAGATCGGCTAACCGTCACTAGGTTCTCAACCTTTTTTTTGCCCTATCTGCCGCATACACCGGCTCATGTTTTAATATTAACTAGCCGCAAAGCCGCCCTCCGGGCGGACTTTTTGGCTAGCTCCTGCGGAGGGCTATTGGTGGGCTTTCGGCCCATCACCTGTGTTTGGTGGGCCTTCGGCCCACCAAACACAGACTCTCCAGATAGCCCCTTCTAGCTTTCCTGAAATCATGGATGTAGAAATGTATGTATTAACGCCAACCTATTCACATCACCCCCAACCCATTCACTCACCCATTACCCATCACCCCCACCCCCCACCCATTCACTCACCCATTATCCATCACCACACACCCATTCACTGACGCATTACCCATCACCCCCCATCTATTCCCTTACCCATCACCCATCACCCCCCACCCATTCACTCACCCATCACCCCACACCCATTAGCCATCACCCCACCCATTCACTCACCCCATCACCCTACATCAAGGTTTCCTCAATTCTCGCAACCAACTTTTTTTCACAATTCTCGCTAATAGGCTGCTAAAAAAAAGAAGAAAAAAATTGATCGGATCATCTCATAAATGGGCTTAAAACCTTCCCCTGCTCGAGCCGGTTCCAAAACTGTGCCATATGAGGGGATTCCGCCCCAGGGGGCGGCACCTGGAGCGGACACACACACACACACACACACACACTTTCGCTTATATTATTATAGATTATCATTAGTTTTTGTACTTGTTCTGAGTGCGCAAGGCTCACACAGCTCCGGCAACGGCTACTTCTTGCCACGCCACTCTTACACATTTTTTGTTTCTCTCTCTCTTCTTTGTGTGTTAGATTTAAGTTATTCTATTTTACCATTTTATATCTGTTTTGTTAGTAATCCTATTGCAATGTCATGTACTTTTGTTTGTCATGTTTATGCCTCATGTTCTTTTTGATTTGCATTGTGTAACTTCAGATTTAATTATTTTTGTTACATGACTTATCTTGTCTTATGCTCTTTTCTATATTTTGCACTTTATATCATTTATTCTTTGTAATCGGCGCCTTGCCTTATCAGTGGTCCGTGAGGGCACGGCTGGTAGGTGACCGAGCATTGTAATAGACAACTATTAATACTTTAAGTTTGCCGCCTCTATGTTTGTAGGATAAGTAGTGACCTCTAGCGGCGCCCTCTTGCGGACAAGGTAAGCGTGGTCAACCGCCAGGTCAAGTAGTTCTCTCAGTGTTGCCGCCGGGGACTGACGTGGTCTCAGTGCTTAACGTCTTGGCGGCAGCTGATTTTGTACCAATAACTCATCATTATACACACATAAAGATACAACACAAATGTATTCTTCCTCCCGAACACACACACGCAACGTTACACGACCATATATATATATATAAAATAAAGGATGATTTTTCCCCCTTTTACGATTGCAAAATACAAGAACATATAAACATACGACTGAATCATCTGTACTATTTTTGAAAACAGAGATAAAAAGACAAAGACAAACATGTTACAAAGCATCATTTAATCTGAGTCCTCTTGGGAATATATATTAAAAGGATTCCGACAAGCTCCATCGCTACAGCCACAACCAGCAGTGCATCGCAGCTGCTTTGAACGGCATCGACATCTGGTCGAGTCATAGGTTTTACACTGGCATTGCGTTAGTTGAAGGTACTCAATGGGAAATGGTTCTTCAGTCATTAGCTGAGACAGTATTTGTTCTGTGGAAGGATCTTTGTACCAACTATTCCCAACAGGGGAGGGGATATCTGTCTGTGCAACCAGTGACGAATGCCACACAACACATTGGTGGTGTGCTCGCCTGATGTGCTGTTGTAGAGAATACTGGGTCGGTGGCAATTTGTCAATGTCCTTTGCACCTTTGTTGAATAGCTTGAAACGAACATCGTTGATCTCTGTGTCATTTTCTGAGTACAATCTGGAGATAAACTTTTCAACTTTGCGCAGTGTTTCATCACTGAGAGTCTCATGTCCAAGATCGTCCAGCAGTGATAAGTGCTTTATGAATACCTTCCAGGCAGTGGTTTTCCCAACACCAGACAGTTGACTAACTGTGTCACACCCAGTTAGTGCGTGGAAGGCTGGAAGGAGTATTGCAGAGGGCTTGATTAATGTCTATGGTGTGTACAGCAACATACTGTACGCAACGTTGCTTTGCTGTGCCAGTCCGAAACCACACTTCAGGGGAAAGCTGGTTTGCAAATTGCACCAACAGTACAAGAACATCAGTGTCTCTTGAGTTGACAACAATTCGTTGATACCTTTGTGCTGCTAATGTTCTGGCATGCATAATTATTCGAGTGTTTGAGACATAATGATTGGATCTGAGTGCACTGACATAGGCTCCCCGAGATGACTCAGCTGCTGTTCTCTCATGGAATCCCCCAGCTGTTACAACGTCACAGTTCTGCAAAGTTGACCTTGCTCGACTAATGATCTCCATACTAAAAAAATTGTCCAAGTCCTGTTTGTTTTAAGGGTGATCAATGAATTGCTTGGTGACAATTGGCATTGGTGACAATTCATGGGAAAGGAGTTTTTTAAGGTTAACATGGCGGCCAGCGTCTTTTGAAATGAGCAAGCGTTGAAACAGGTTTCGGTCTGCTTTGACAGATTTTTCTTTGTGTGACAAGTCCTTGATCTGTACTTGGTATATTGTTTTCAGTGTTGGACTTTTCGATTGCTGAAGTTTGGCATGAAATCCCAAATCTTTTCTGATGAGACGTGACTGAGCATATTCACGTAATTTCTTTTGACCTCGGGAATGCGCTGTCAGAAGAAATTCGGTGATATGCTGTGGAGCAACCAAGCAATCTCGAGTGGCCAAGCAAACATCAGTTGGATTTTCATGTCGAAAGATGCCAAACCTGTTTAGTTGATCGACAATCTTTTGGACATCCTCTTTATAACGTCGTATCCTGTATGGTCATACTACTTTCAGAGCAGTCGGGAAGTAGTCATTATCTTCTGTGTGAATATCAAACATGTCACTTGTTTCTGCAACGATTCGACTGCGTTCATTGCAAGTTAAGCACCAGAGGTCTCATGCTCCTTCTGGTCTTGTGATTCCAACCAAACCACCAGCTACTTTTCCCAGCTTCTTGACATGTTCCAAGGCTTGGTCTGTAGAGAGTTGATTAAAAGGGTTGTGTGTTGTCTTCACCACGAAGTTCCCAGCAAGAAATTATATGTAGACGTCTGGGTGTGAAGATTCAAGCTGCATGCCCAGCTAGTATAGTTAGTATGGTCGTATTGGGCAAACCATGGCAGCATGGCTGCGAATGCTGACTTGTGCAGGTTCCAATCCCCAGTACGCTCTGCCCTGATGAACTGCAACAGGATTGATACCATCTTCAGGTAAGTGATCCAAAATTGCGTTGTAGGTACTTGTGTTGTTTCTAATTGGTCTAACAGGTTGACGATATTTGGGTTCTGAACTAACTCCTCCAGTTCCTTCAATCAGTCAGCAGTAATGTTAACACTGTCATGCTCTTCCAAGGACTCCACAACTTGGCACGTCAGTACTTTGAGATCATCTTCGTTCGTTTCGTGATCTGCAGCCCCGGAGATGAACGTTGGCCATAAGATTTTCCAGACAGCCTCAAAAGTGAGTTTGTGTGCGCGAATAGCTCGGTTGTATGACTTTGCTTGCATATTGTTGTGGGCAGTATTTTCACCAAAAAAGGTACTCTCTGCCCACATTTCAGGAAGACAGAACCTGCAAAGTGATTTCCAATGACACAACGTTTTTGGCTATGTGGAAGCCTCCAAGGCGCAAGTAGATTGTTTGGCACTGGTCGTGGTTAGCCCATTGCAATTCTTTAGCTTTGCAGTATAATTGTTGATCAAGGGTTATCACAGTAGATTGTCCAGTATTCATGACATTTGAAATCCGCATGCAACGCATCAAAACTGTCCACAGTGTATTGTACTCATGTACGGGGGCATTGATCAGCGGCAAGTATCCTATGTTTAAGAACTAAGGGTCATCTTGCATTGTGACTTGGTTAAACCCCGTCCAAGCAGGCACTGTATTGCTTTCTGATCCATAAATTCGATTTACAATCCATGAAACATCTTTTGCAGTTGCTTTGTTGGCCACAAGGGGATGGATCCGGTGTATACATTGCTTCGTCTATATTTTCAGTGAACGATGGCTCTTCGTGGTAAGGTAGGTGTGGTGTTGTTGCAACTGATGAAATTCTAGAGGAACTTTTAATGATTTTGCCTTTCCAAGAGCTAGCTGTTCTGGTTGTTGTTTAATACGTCCTCGCTGATATACAACCATGTGTGTTGCATGAAGCGTGCCCATTCCATCCAACGTTTCTTCGATGATATCGATATTGTTTGCTGCATACTGGCAAAATTCCCATGATGATTCCCATTCCCATGATGATTCCCATTCAGATTTGTTGGAATAGGTGTGTTGTTGTGCTCTGCAAGGAGTTCCAAATTTTGTTGTCCAAGTGTGGCGTTGAGCCGACGGACTTCATCATAACTGATGCAATGGCCAGCACGATGCATTAATTCAATCAGAGCTTTTGAGCGGGTGGCCTGATGAATCACAATTCCAAGTCCGGTATGTTTTGGTGTTAGCTTTTTGCGTTTTGATACTGCCTGCATACACGATATCTTGGGAAATGCTGATGGCAGTTCTCTTTATGTTGTTGCTTTCTTTGTTGTCTTCAGATTCATCAATGTCTCCAGTTAGAAGGATATTAATCAGCATAAAGAGGCTCTCTGGAACAACATGCTGTGCATCTTCCTTGCTCACGGAAGCACAGTTTTGGTGGCCTGACGATGCTCTGATGTCACCTCTATTACGCAGAGCTGTGTGATGTAAGGCTAAAAGTTCCTCAGTCTTTGTATCACAATATCGACTTGCTTTGAGATTGTTTGTTGATCTGTCATCTTCAAGCTCATCAGCTTTCTTCTTCGATATCTGAATAATTACCTGGTTTGACACTGTTGGAAATAACAACTGTGGCTGATGAGGATCAAGCTGGGGGACGAAGTCGATGATTCCAGAAATAATGTTCTTAAATTTCTCTTTGAAGCGTGTTTTATTATGCCGGTATGTTCCAGCATCAATGTCAAACTCATTAAGCAACTGACCGTACCGATCCCATACATCCAGAAGAGTGTAAATGTTGTCCTGAGCTCTGCCGGTCGATACCTCCTGTGCTACTTTCTCCATGCACATATCTTTGGGGGTTTGTGTTGAACTTGACGTACTTGACACTTTTCTGGTAAACTGGACATAACATTGTAGATGGTATCTTGCGTCGGCTGCTACAAGATCACTAATCCCAGCTAATCTGCATCGCATGGTGTAGTCTTTCTCTGTTCCTTGTAGGATTCGGTCAGAAACGTCAAAAGTATACCCACGAGGAGAGTCTTTTTGTTTGTCACTTGTTGGCAAACTATACACAAATTGGTATCCATGCGGGTTATTCTACTGCGCAGTACAGGTTTGGTTGGCGAAGTTGCCAGTTGATTGGGTTGTGATTGAGTTTTGCTTTCATATTTGGCTTTGAGTCGTGTGATATGCAGATTACTGGTAAAGGTTGTGTAACAATCTTTGTGGTTTAGGATGTCCATGGTAACTTCATCAAAGTCAATGTTGTCTATTATCTCCACTGTATCCTAGTTGGCGTGGTCATTGTATTTTTTACGATCAGCAACAGCTTGTCGGACTCGTGCAATGCCAATGTCTCCAAGTTTTCTTGTTGGTTTCTTTGGTTCCTTCTTTTGACAGAAGATACACAGGTCCCAATCATTAGTCTTGTCATAGCTCCTCTTTGCAGTATGAATGTGTGCCACAGGTTCCCTATTGAAGATTAGAGATTTTCAGCAATCACGGTTGGGTACCTGCCAAATTCAAAAAGTGGACATTCAGTATATGCATTTCCTTTCCGAGAAATAAATACTACACGTTATCCTAAAAACATCCCAGATTTAATCTTAACTATGAAACATTGGTATGCATATCCATGATGTGTTTTGGGATCCTGCAAATATAAGAATGAGCTTTGGTTTTCATTTATATGGAGGATATTACAATGGTAGGTAGCATGGTACATTCTGAAAGATTATAAGTGATTAATTCATACCTGCTATTCAACTCATTTCAACATAATATAACTTCACCTTGTGTGAAATGATGGTAAGTAGGATTGAGCAGCCACATTAGTTGTTATTATTTTTATTAAACTGAAAATTAGTATCTTAGCAATCTTAATATTTTTTCTTCATTATATATACTAAAAACGTTCACACATGTCAAATTTCATAATGGTAGCTTGCACAGGAACAAAGATATGGTGATTTAGTGAAATTCGTCAGCCGCAGCTAGGGTGTTCATTTTGTTTTTCATTTAAAAAAAATTATGAAAGCCTAAATCAAGTGTCATGCACCTTAAAAGTGTTAAGTATGGGTCATATTAACTGACTGACATGGGTGACAGTTGCTAACATTCCGTCACCCCTAAAGTGATTTCTGGGCATATTTTCAGATTTTGCCACCAGTCTATATCTACCAGCATGGGCAGTTCCTGTATATTTGTATAAACTGCAGACGATTGGCGCGAACTATTTTACACGCAGACGATTAACCTCATGATACCAATCTCCTTCAGGTCTCACGTGGAATTATATCAAGACTTAATTCCATGAGTTGGAGTCATTTCGCCTGACGACTGGAATCTAGATACCAGCACACGATGATGATTGGCCTGTTAACCCCAATAGTCATAAAATCGTCACGCCAATCGCCTGAGTGTGTGGCTAGCTTTAAGGTGATAAAAAAAACATCAAATCTAAAATTTTCGTCAAACGCATGTTATACAGCAGTGTTGCATACGGGTTGCTAGTGGTTGTCTAATGCAGGGGTTCTCAAACTGGGAGTCGAAAGTCTTCTGAGGGGCCACGAGATTTCTAGAATGTGCAAAATGCACAATTTTCATAATTTAGTATTATTCTTTTATACATAATATCAGTATAAAACAAAACAATGATTATACCTTCCTAGGCTTTAATATATTGCTAATATAAAAATACAGTTACATAATCTGACTGAGAAAAGAGTTGATCCATTGTCCTCCCTCCCCTTTCCGTCAAGCCCTCACCACCACGCTAACACGTCCAGTAGCTATACATAGGTAGGCTACTTGTATCATCGCTGCCCGACCCTTGTTAATGAATTACAAATCCACATCACAAGTCTACTCAATTTATGATCTCACTCAATTTAGTTTAGACTTATTGTTTCGATGCGTCTAAAGTATGAATATAGGATATAGATTGCACTGATTACGGTATCATTTACGTATCCATAATGTTTTACCAAATATATTATACTTAGAATGTTATGATACGGAGCAATACGACTCTACCTATGTGTGGGTAAAACTGGGTATGTGTGTGTGTGTGTGTGTGTGTGTAAGAGAGAGAAAAAAGACAAAGAATGTAAATGTGTGAGATTGTCAAAAATGCTTTGGTAGGGGAAGGGGGGGTGGGGGGGGCGGTCGCAAGCCTTTCAAAATTATTTGGATGGGTCGCAGGCCAAAAAGTTTGAGAACCCTTGGTCTAATGGACCTCTGTGGAGACTGGTCTTTCCCCTTGATGGTTTCTCATTTGATGGTAGCGTGCCACATCCTTAGGGGTGGCTCCGCAATTATCATATTAACTCGTGCTGGTAGGAAGAATGATCTCTAATTTATGTTTGTTCTTAGAGATGATGCCTATGTTAGATTCTGGCCACCGCAAATTTAAATGATAATAAAAGATTACAGTTTCACAAATATGTTTGTCGATATTTTAAATGCAATGTTAAAACTGCATTCTAGTAATTTTCGGTTGCTAGCTTGTTATACGCGACGTTATGAGGCGACAATAACTTTAGTTGTTAAGTTGCCTTCATCACAATAATCTGATCAAGCCTCAAACATTTTATCACTTGCATATTTGAAAGCTTCGCCTTTGATATCCCAATAATCAAACCAATTAACCTATTTTACCTCCAGGACCTGCAGAAGTGGATTGCTGGAGCTGGAGAACCGGGAATTATACTCTTTAGTTTAGGATCTCTTGTCAAAACTTCCACCTTACCCGAACAGTGAGTTTAGTGATAAGAACCATATGTAAATTATTTCATGAAGCAAAATACAGACTTTCGTGTCAATACTAATGTTAACATATACTATATATGTGGCAAAAGGTACAGGAAGGTGCTGGTGGAGGTATTCGGATCCTTGCAGCAGCGGGTCCTGTGGAAGTGGGACGAGGCCACCATGGAGGGACTTCCCCTCAATGTACGGTTGTCGAAGTGGTTACCCCAACAAGACATCCTTGGTAAGTTATCCGTCTACACAAGTTCTGCTAATGCGCAGTAACACATACCTCTACTTTCAGTTTTGGTTATAAACGCCAGCAAATTGGTGATGCGGAAATAGGCGCGTACTAAGAGTGCATGAAAGCGTCTGACTTTTCCGAATGCATTTAACCAATCAAAAGTTAAAATTATTGACTGTCAAACATATTTTTCTCGCTTTTATGGGTAGGTCACTCGAAGCTTCGTCTTTTCATAACACACGGAGGTCGACTTAGCACCCAAGAGGCCACCTATCATGGTGTACCGGTGCTAGGCATTCCAGTCGCCTTGGACCAACATTACAACATGCGAATGGTACAGCAGGAGGGATGTGGATGCTTTCTTCATTGGGAGGACTTGACGTATGGCAACCTTCGCGACCATATCCTGCACGTCATTAGCGATGCAAGGTGAGGCTGCAAACTTCAGTGTCATATGATAATTCAACAGTTAATGTTACGCTGAAAAATGATTGCTTGAAAACATATCTTATTAGTAAACAACGCCAATGTATCCCACTAGTGTTTGAGGAGACTGATGTTAAAGGAAGCGTCCGGCAAATATATTTGAAAAAATCAGGCAAAATATGAACAAAATCAGAAAATGTCTTTGAAAAATGGCATGGACTGAATGGCCTGAATGCAGTAACATATTGAAGCATTAGCGCAAAATTCCTCATATTTACGTAGTCATAGCTGTTTTTGCCACCCTCCTCCTTTGGTTGGCGTTGGGTAAATATGAAAAGCCCTACAAAATGTTTTCTAACTCAAAAACGAGCAGAAACGGAGTAAAATTGTTAATGTCTAATGCTGCCTGGCATCTTTTCACGGATGACTAGAGGCGAATATTGGTGAAGAAGCCGTAAGAAGCCGGCTTCTTGCAGCTTGCGTTTTCTGTTAACGCGAGGCACTTTTAAGAAGCCGGCTTCTTACGGATTGGCCCAGCTGGGCAAGCCGTAAGAAGCCGGGTTCTTAAAAGTGCCTCGCGTTAACAGAAAACGCAAGCTGCAAGAAGCCGGCTTCTAACGGCTTCTTCACCAATATTCGCCTCAGTCATCCGTGAAAAGATGTCAGGCAGCATTAGACATTAACAATTTACTTACTTACGGCAAGCCGTAAGAAGCCGGAAGAAGCGAGCCCTGGGCCCCGCTTATCACGGCTTCTCTCCGCTTCATACGTCACGATACGTGACGTCAGAGAAAAACAACACGTGGCGGTGTTGCGCGAAGCTCAAAATCCTGTAGACCCCTCCATTCATCCATCGTATTTCACTAATTTTAATGCTTAACTGCTGCCCCGATACACGTTACAGGCAACATGAGTCACTAGCTTCCCATGAGAACACTTACAAGTAATAATAGTTGATAAAATATTACATGATAAAAACCATACTCCTGACTGTTTTTGACGTGGATAATTTAAGCTTTTGAGCAACTATTATTACTTGTAAGTGTTCTCATGGGAAGCTAGTGACTCGATGTTGCCTGTAACATGTATCAGGGCAGCAGTTAACCTGTAAAACCAGTGAAATAAGAGCGATGAATGGAGGTTTACAGGATTTCGCGCCCTGACAATATTTCGCAAAACAGCGGGACAGGCGGAACTAGTAATATAGTGAATATCGTCGTAGAAATAACGAAATTACAGATAACAGACACAAGTAAACACATAGATGTACATTCAAAAGCATGGACTTACCTTAAGACCACGTATAAGAATATACAAGGTACCGTAGATAACACTATATAGTCGCCAGTCAATTGCCACTGCACTAATGTCGCCAGGCACAATATATTACGAATTTTAGCATCTCTACAGACTTGTATGTGCCACTGAAGACATGTATATAGTGTGATGTATATAATATAAACTACTGTGGATGTGTCGTCAGTGGCACATACAAATCAGTAGTGATGCTAAAATTCGTAATATATTGTGCCTGGCGACATTAGTGCAATGGCAAGTGACTGGCAACTATAGTGTTATCTACGGTGGAGCAGCTGATAGGTATATATTGTGGAAATGACTAGCATTGCGTTTAATTCAGTATGTTTATGAGAGAAGATGTGGTTGGATATGAGTTGAAGATGACAATTCGTCATTGTGTGCACATTCACCTTTTTTTTGGCATTAAACCAATCAATCAATCGTCATTGTGTGGTTGTTTTGTATACAGCTATCAGCTGTGATCGCCGAGCGGGCGAGCCCCGACAAGAAGCTGGCAACTGTCAGCCGTTCTGGCGAGGCACGCAAACGAGAGAGAAGCCGGCAAGAAGCCGGCTTCTTACGGCTTCTTCACCAAAATTTCGCCTTAGAGTGGGGGTGGACTGAACACGTACTCACTACTCACTCAGTACTCAGTAACAGTGAGCTGCGAGCTCTGAGACCAGAAGGATGGTTGTGTCGCCCGGTACCTGGAACTGTCGCCGATAGGAACTGTCGCCGATATCGGCGACTGTTCCAATATTTCACGTCGGCGGGAGTTCCAATCGTCTGCGACAATTCTAATTCTTGATCTTGATATTACAGTACCATATATTTAATTAAATAATCTTTTAATCATGGTTCTGCATTCAGGGATTAAATTCCAGCAATAACTTGAACTATCAAAGGCTTTCAATGGGAGAAATATACATGTAAAGTTGTCACTGACTCCGCCTCCTTGGAGACTCGACCTAGCGCAGCATCGCCTGCGATGCTGCGATGGTTTAATAGTACGGCCCTAGGTGTCTTGAAGACACCTTCACCTCCCTCTCCTTACTTGTTTCCTTCTCTCATTCCATCCTTTCCTCCTCTATTTCATCATTGATCGAGACAGACACATAGGAGCAACGAACATATATATATGAGCTTCCAGCAATTACTTGAACTATCAAAGGCTTTCAATGGGAGAAATATACATGTAAAGTTGTCTCACCCTACAGCTGACGCCGCCTCCTTAGAGATTAGCGCGGAAGAATACTTAGACTATTGTGCCCGCCCATTCCCCCCCCACTGGGAGAGTCCCACGGGGACTGTCCTCCCACCGTCGTTGTTGCCCGAAGAAAAAAAACGAGTAGCGAAATTTGAAACCGTATATACTTGCAGATACAATTCATAAAACAATGCTGAAACAGGGTAGATTATACAGTTATATAAACTACTGTGTATCATCTTCAGTGGCACATACAAATCAATAGAGATGCTATAATTCGTAATATATGGCGCCTGGCGACATTAGTGCAGGTGGCGCCTTTAGTGTTATCTACGGTAGTAGTACGTATTTATTTAATTTGAGTTTATTTATGTAATCATGATAAATGCTTGGGGGTCGATAACCGAACTGGATTTCTGAAGGGGTCTGGTGTATGTGTGTGTGTGTGTATTCATCTACCGTAGATAACAGTAAAGTCGCCACCTGCAGTGATGTCGCCAGGCGCCAAATATTACGAATTATAGCATCACTACTGATTTCATGTGCCACTGAAGATGATACACAGTAGTTTATATCATGACTGTATAATCTACCCTGTTTCAGCGTTGTTTTATGCTTTGTAGCTGCAAGTATAGACGGTTTCAAATTTCGCTACGCATTTTTTTTCGGGCGACGACGACAGCGGTAGGACACTCAGTAAATAAACACTAGATGGCGACTCTACTGTTGATAGCCACTTTGTAGATATTTTTGTAATTTGTTCATTTATAGCCATAATATGACACAGATGAAGACACAAAATGACACAGACTCTCTAGATAGCCCCTTCTAACTTTCCTGAAATCATGGATGTAGAAATGTAAGTATTAACGCCACCACACGTCTGTAAACAGAAAAAAAAGTTGTCCTGGCGACTTAACTGTTATCTACGGTAGTATTCATCTAGTATTTTACAGGGCCAGAGCGATGCTCGTATGGCCCCGTCTCCATATCAACATTTTTATCATTCATCCTTAGTGGTTAGTTTTGGCCGTAGCCAGCACCCCGGAGAGCAGGTCACAAACCTCGGTTAACACCCGGTACCCATTCACTGCTGGGTGGACAGGGGCTCGGGTTTTAAGGAAACATGATTTTAAGGAATCTGTTTCCGCTCCACCCGGGGATCGAACCCGGGACTTCTCGGTAGTGAACGAACCGAGTGTGTGTGTGTATCTCTCTCTCTCTCTCTCTCTCTCTCTCTCTCTCTCTCTCTCTCTCTTCTCTCCTCTCTCTCTCCTCTCTCTCTCTCTCTCTCTCCTCTCTTCTCTCTCTCTCTCTCTCTCTCTCTCTCTCTCTCTCTCTCTCTCTTTATATATATTTATTTATTTATTTAATTATTTTTATATATGAGCTTCCAGCAATTACTTGAACTATCAAAGGCTTTCAATGGGAGAAATATACATGTAAAGTTGTCTCACCCTACAGCTGACGCCGCCTCCTTAAAAATTAGCGCGGAAGAATACTAGACGGTTGACACCTTCACCTCCCTCTCCTTTTTTCTCTCCTTCCCTCATTCCGTCCTTTCCTTTATTTCATCCTTTATCGAGACAGAGAAATAGGAGCCACGAACAAATATATATGAGCTTTTCAATGGTTTTCCCATTGTTAAAACTGTCTGCACAAATATGCATGTATTGGCATGATATTGGGCGGAAGAATAGATTAACCCTCCATACTCAGCTGTGCCCCTCTCCAGGTGCACCAGCATCTCATTAATAGATACTTAGCTAGCCCACTTGCCCAGTAGCTACTGTATTTATTTATTTTGAGTTTATTTATATAATCATAATAAATGCTTTGGGGTCGATAAATAATCAAACAGGATTTCCAGAAGGGGTCTGGTGGTATATATATATATATATATATTATATATATATATATATATATATATATATTATATATATATATATATATATATATATATATTATTTATGGGGATTGGCAATATAGCGGGCATTTTGTAACATCTCTTTTTAAGTCATTGGCCGGTCCTTAATGATGTAAATGAAATTGAGTACACACATGCATGAATGGGTGCATGTGAGAGAGAGAGAGAGAGAGAGAGAGAGAGAGAGAGAGAGAGAGAGAGAGAGAGAGAGAGAGAGAGAGAGATTCTATATATCTCATAATCTTCAATATCTCATACTTCCCTTCCTCCAGGATCCTCCTGCACCTCCTGAATTGAAATGATTTTAGGCTCTCACCTGATATATATATATATATATATATAATATATATATATATATATATATATATATATATATATATATATATATATATATATATATATATATATATATATATATATATATATATATATATATAGTACAGTTGACCACCATTCAATTAAAAATTTTGGTGGTCACTGGCATCTAAGTGACTTGCAAGCATCCTCGAAGCGAATATAATTGTTGTCTTCGCAAATAGTGCATAGGGATGAAAGGTGGATGTAGGTAATGACCTACATGTGTTGAAGGAATTACCACGTGTAAGACTATACCGGCCTCTTGTAGTTTCCTTATGTTGTTATAATGTTTTTAGTTGTGGGTGGTCGCCGCGCCCCTCCCCGATAAGCACTCCTCCGCACCGCTGAACGCAGTATAAAGTAGTGCCAAAATTTTTCTCTCGATATCAACTTACTAAATAAATCCCAACATCTGACCTAATTAACTTAACCCTTAAAAGGCTATATAGTCCTCACAGGACATTACGATGCGCAGCGCAGGTGATGTTGGGGGCAAGTCTAGCATTTCTACAACTTCATTAATGTGCTTCAGTAAACGTCGAGCTGTCATGCCTGCCGTCTCTTGTGTTACTATCAAAGGCTTATTACTATTATTTACAAGCATTTTTCTTACTATTGAAGGATTATAGTTATTATTACAAGGATCTTTCTTTGTATGAGAGACTTATATGGTATCATTATCTGGCTAGGTAGCTCTCTAGTAAAAGTTATGGATGTGTGAGTAATGAGTGGTAATTAAGGTATAGGTGTGGTATAATTATGGTTATAGTAATGAGTGGTATGATTTGACTCCTTTTTTTCACTAAATTGTCCTATTTCCATGCGGATTCTGTCTTTTATTTATGTCAGATAGTTGGCAACACTGAGTTGGCCACCATTCAATTACAAATTCTGGTGGTCACTGACATCTACAACATTAATGACAGAGGCCAGCAAATCAGAAAAGAATATATTGTTGTCTTCGAAAAAAGTACTTGGGATGAAAGGTGGATGTAGGTAATGTACATGTGTTGAAGGAACTACCATGTGTACGTCAGACTACCGGCCTCTTGTAGTTTCCTTATGTTCTTGACTCAAGTGGTTGTGGGCACCGGGCGGTAGGTCACGCCCCTCCCGTTAACCCGGGCCTCATCACCGCCGCTCCACACACTTTGAAGTAGTGCCTAGTTATTCTTTTTGATATCAACTTACTAAATAATACCCCCCATCTCATCTAAACCAACCCTTATAGCCGACAATCACATATTCAATATACTAGGGAGGAAAGGATGGGGCGGTATAGGAAGATATATTAATTTCCGCCATAAATTCCTCCACACGCCACCATGGCGTGATCTTCTTCTTCTTGGGACCTCTACCGCTGAGTATCGCTTCAAACTAGGCGCATCACTGGCTGAGTTGTACCACAGAAAGCCAGATAATGATAATATAAGTCTCTCATACAAAGAAAGATCCTTGTAATACTAATTACAATCCAGCAATAGTAAGAAAAATCCTTGTAAATAACAGAAATAAGCCTTAGATAGTAAAAAAAGAAACGGCAGGCAGGAGAGCTCGACGGCTACTGATGCGCGTCAAGCTGTAGAAATGTCCCATTTGAAGCACTAGACTTGCCCCGAGCATGGGCTTCGTCTGGTTTGGGGACAGACTCTTCATAGAAGACAGTTCCATAAACCCTTTACTCTTCCTTTACATCTATTCCAAATGGAACTGTCGCCGAGAATTTCCGCGTCGGCGAGCGTTCCACCGTCGGCGACAGTTCTCGTTTGATGCTTCGGCGACAGTTCCTATCGGCGACAGTTCCATAAACCGTGTCGCCCCTGCCACGTCTGACCTTACCTTTGATGCGCACCATTTTTACAGTAGTTTCTCGCTTATTTTCTACTGCTTCGACCATGCCTCGCAATTCAAAGCGGAAGATTATTAAGAGGATGGCTTCATAAAAGGGAAAGTAAGCAAATACACGGCATGAAAGAGCTGATGCGCAGTCTGATACCGCTCGCTACTCCTCGCACTGACGAGATAATACTTTCACTTTTGAGGGAGGGAGAAGGGGGATTAGAAGCATGATACACTTTTGTTTTAAATATCTAGGCTTTATTGAAAGATTTAATGACATCAGACATAATGAAAAAAAAATACATATATCATACTTGAAATTCCCTCAAAAATTATGATACAGGTGTGCGACTGATTGACAAACTATATCGGCCCATAACTGCTTACAAACATCACCACCATTTTTTTTCAATTTGCATCTAAATAGATGCAATGCAATAGCAATAATCTAAATAGATGCAATAGTGAAACAAAACCCAAGAGCAAGAAAACATGTTCTGCTTTACAATTGAGAACACATATTTTTTATATCTGTAAGCATAGAGTTTTTACGGATGTTTTTGTTTCAACATTTTATGAAAATGTTGCATAAAAAAGAAAACACGCATAAACTATTCATAAATGCAAAATCCTAAAATCTATTTCCTCACAGGTGAAGCACACTATGGGTTATCTCTGCCATATACGTCTGCAAGGGGTGAGGCCAATACTAACGGCTGAATAAACTTTTCAGGATTATTTGGGGGGGGGGAGTCGGGGGTGGCACGAGGAAGGGGGGCTTTAAGGGGGTAGAGGTCTTATGTTGGTGTACATGTTGTAGTTACATTATGACATAATTATCAAAGTGATTTATGCATTTTAGGCATAGCCATGTATTTCCCATACGCTCCCCTTAAGTGCTGAGAGGTAAAGCATGTTACCTCAAATGCGTATCATGCTATGGTCTGACCACGCAGGATGCGGGAAGAAGTACAACGGCAAGCCATTGTTATGCGGGACCAACCTGTGCCGCCTGGGGAATGGACGACATACTGGGTGGAATACGTACTGCAGCACCATGGAGCAGTCCACCTTCGATCCCCTGTTGCCCAAATGCCGTGGTTAGTCCCGCTACTTCCCTCTGCCGCTATGTCTTATTTCGTGTCGTCATGTTGATCTGTGTTGCCCTCCCGGTGGAGCAGAGGGCCTTCTATCTTCTTAAGTTTGTATTTTTCGTTTTTGTTGTTTTCAGGTATCAGCTATACAACGTAGACGTGTGGATACTGTTGGTGGTTGTAACGGTGGTGGTTGCGGGCCTCGCTTCCTTGGTCTCCTATAAGATCTTACGATACATGCTTCGCTGCTATTACAAATCAAAGACAAAGAAGGACTGAATCGCTATACGCAAGGCACCATTACTCACTTTATGGGCAAGACTCCCTCTTGGATTACGGGAACAACATGATGCAATAGTATTTTCTTTTGTAATTTGCTATTAAAAAGATACACGGATAGAATAAAATATCAAAATAAATTGTATTGAGAATATCTTACATGTCAATTCCATGTAATGGATTAGAAAATGTACATTAAAATATATTACAATTCACTAAATCTGTTGTTGTAGGTGTATAATGTCAGGCAAAGCTACTTGAATACCAATACATACACTAACATATAAGTTAAATAAGCGTTCTACAGTAGGACTGCTGATCCCTAATACCCTGATAGCTTTATTGACAACAAAGTAATTCACTCATGTAACTCTTTTAAATTACTTGGAGTAACATTAGATTCTAAGTTAACCTTTGAGAATCACATTAGGAAAACTGCTTCACTAATTTCCCAAAAGACTGGTCTGTTTAGAAACTGCAAGATATATTATATATGATATTAATATGACTTCAAACAGTTTTTTATCTTTTATTTTGCCCGTTTTTTAGTACTGTGATCCAGTTTGGATGTCGGCTGCTCCATATCATCTCAAGCTCTTGGATCGTTTTTTTAACGGTTTAACCTAATAAAGGTTTTCACTACCCAATCTCAATATACAGCTTTATCATCGTCGAATGGTTGGTGGGCTGTACTTATTTTCTAAGAGTGTAAATAATAATGAACTCCCCATAATTTATAATTCAATGTGCGTGTTTTTCAACCAGTCTTTTGCTTAATTAACCAATTCTACAGTACTTGTATCACCAATTTGACTAAAGTGTGGAACGTACTTGCAAATGAGAAAAATGTTCTTGATGACATTGATTGCTTTAAAGCAGAAGCCAACGATTTATAATTAAATTGTAAAGCATTGTTTTGTTTATTCCCTTCAATTTTTTATTATTTTACTGATCCCTTTTTTTCCATAACCATGTTAGCTCATTGCCAGTAAACCATTGCCAAGCCTATGTTTTCTCACTGTCATATGCCATGCCAATAATTATTACTGATACATTTGTTTGAATTATGATTTTTAACCAGAAACACCCTTTCCAATAGCTCGGGGGCTTAGGGCTTGAGTTTACTTTTCCTTAAATAAGTCGAAATGGAGTTTCACAATTCAATATGATAAGCTGCCACCATCCTTACATTGTTTGAAGAGGCGTAAGGGGGCATCTAGTAACGTGAAACTAAATCGGAGGCGAGTTAGTAGCTCTTTGAGTGGGCTCGTATTTGGGTAGTGGATGAGGGGCCTGTAAGAGAAAACTTCAACAGACAGTTTGGGAACACAGGGTTACAACCAAACACAGTCTTTCATTTCCATTTACCAGTGATTATACTTTCCGAATTTGACTAAATGCTAATACTTACATATTTTTGTATCGTTACATTACCAAGCGAAACTTGAGAATCAAGAGCGAATGGTTAGAAAACAAAACAAAAGATTACACCTCTAAGTACTACCCAGGAAAAATTATTGGGGGTCTAGGTACACTGTCGTGTGTTCCTATCATCGGGTCATGGACACTGTGACGACAAAGAGCGTCATTTACGAAACCCGTGGTCACTGAGGCCCCTTGTGTCTCGACCCCGGAGACCAGAATGCAACATGATAATGGCTTTTCTACAAAAACCATCTTTCAAAACGTGCACTTTCTACAAAACCTATCATGTTTAGTGTTGGTTTGTTGTATGTTAATACACACACACACGGTGATGATAGTGGTAAGTAGTTTATGTGGTCACCATGTTGGACACTGATAAACAGCGAGATATGCTAGGTAGTATAGTGTGTGGTGTTGTTAATGGCTGGCGGCAGTCTCCTCTCACTTATATCTATTCACTGCGAGAGTTATATGTACTGTCAGAGTTGTATTATATTTCTCTAGATATCATGAACCCCTATAAATGGTCACTAAAACACCACAGCTATGAAATATCTTAACCCTTAACTGTGATATACAGAGAAAGAGGTTAGGTACCGTGTGGCGTTGTGAATTGCCGGCGGCAGTCTCCTCGTCGCTACCACCCCACGCCACTACCCTTGACATCCGCCTCGCTCAGGCTACATGTTTCGCTCTATTATACGACACTAAGACCTCACTACCCTCGTGGGTATATCCTCGTGGGTATATCCTCGTGAATATACCTAACCTATTATAAATTTGTCCAGATGTGAGAAAAAGTATTTACGAAAGAAACTTCGGTTGGGTTACTTATTACAATTACTGGGTGGTTCATGTCACGTTCCTGCATGCAGAGCCACCTGATTCTTGAAATTGTTAAGTTTCCTGGGTAAAGGTCAATTCACTCCCGATTGTGAATACACACTAGTTCCCATTACCTATTACTATATACATTATGAATAAATATAAAATAATAAAATAGTGCTAAGTAGGATGAGAGGGGCGGCACAACGTTAGGCCCGTTGGCAGCGCCCAAGACAGTTGATGGTCCTACTGTCAGTAGTAGTCAGCAGTCGGTGTGAACGTCGGTGGCCCTGGGACGGGAGTGAAAGGTGGACAGGCTCGATTGCTCTAAGTGGAGTCAAGTCAGGTCGAGCAGGTCACAGCAGGCACACAAACACGCCCCTCGTGTCTAGGCACAGCCACCAGCCCACTCACGACACGGGCGTACACAACTGGAGCCAACATTGAGCGGGGGTGCTGGCGAGGTGCCGTGTGAGAGGTTACTCCACCTATTCCTGGTTAAGGTTGCAGAACTGTAGGACGAGTCGAGCTACGGCTCCACGGGGAAGCCTGACCATGATGGAGCGGCTGTCACGCTTGGCCGCCACTTAATATGTCACCACCAAACCTTCGTGAAGGCTGGATGGAAACAGCGTCAATCCAACACAACAAATCCGCCAGGTAAAACAGTCACACTGATAATATATGCACACAGCAGCAACTACATGAATAATCAATCACCTCACATTACACACCCAACAAACATCTCATCAACAAGTTTCAGTTGTTTCTTCACAGTGAAGTGAATGAGGTCTCAGTGAAACTTTCAAGTTAAGGCGTACATTCCACACACTTTCTCTAATCCTAAAGCCCGTCAACATTGGTTTAACTCTGCTTGTTCTCATGCTGTCCGAGATAGAGAGGCGGCTCACAGACGGTACCATAACCATCCACCTCCTGAAACTCATGCCCTGTATATTTCTGCCCATAATCATGCCAAATCTATACTTCAACTTATCAAAAACTCCTTCATTCATAGAAAATGTCAAAATCTTTCGGAATCAAATTCCTCTCGTGACTTTGGCATCTAGCTAATAACATCTCTAACAATTTGTCTTCTGCATCTTTCCCTCCTATGCTTCACCCAGATGGCTCCACAGCTGTCTCATCTATTTCTAAAGCTGAACTTTTCGCTCTAACCTTTGCTGAAAATTCCCCTCTGGTTGATGAAGGGCTTGTTCCTCCTTCTCCTCCACCCTCTGACAATATTATGTCTGTTATTAAGATCCTTCGTAATGATGTTTTCTTTGCCCTTTCTGGCCTAGATCCTCGGAAGACTTACGGTCCTGGCGGAGTCACTCCTATTGTTCTCAAAAACTGTGCTTCTGTGCTTCTTTGCTTGCACCTTGCCTGGTCAAACTTTTCCGTCTTTGTCTATCTACTTCCACCTTTCCTTCTTGCTGGAAGTTTGCTCACATCCAACCTGTTCCTAAGAAGGGTGACCGTTCTAATCCTTCAAACTACCGTCCTATAGCTTTGACTTCCTGCCTTTCTAAAGTTTTTGAATCTATACCTAATAAGAAGATTCTTAAGCAGTTATCTGCTCACAATATTCTATCTGATCGTCAGTACGGTTTCCGTAAAGGGCGATCTACTGGCGATCTTCTAGCTTTTCTAACTGAATCCTTGGTCATCCTCCCTTAGGGAGGATGCAAGTATGGGATTTAAGGAGGATGCAAGAGGGATTCAGTATCCTTAGGGGTTTCGGTGAAACTTTTGCTGTTGCCGTTGACATATCAAAAGCTTTTAATAGAGACTGGCACAAATCTTTAATTTCGAAACTACCCACATTCGGTTTCTATCCTTCTCTCTGTACCTTCATCTTAAGTTTCCTTTCAAACCGTTCTATTGCAGCTACTATCGACGGACATTGTTCTTCTCCTAAATCTATCTATAGTGTTGTTCCCTAGGGCTCTGCCCTATCACCCACTCTCTTTCTATTTTTGATTAATGATCTTCTATGTCTAACTCAAAGCCCTATCCACTAGGGTACGCCGTATAACAAAAATTCTTTTTCTCAACTTTGGCATGCCAATTTCCTATGTAAAATGGAATTCTAAGACGATTTTATCTAATTCCATTTTTGCATTTGAGCAATTCTTACTATGCAAAATCGCACTTTTATATTGCACCCTTATCGAATAATGCTTAAATGAGTACGCCGTGTCCAGTTGGTCCTGTTTATTGCATCATGCACCAATATGAGTTCCAAATGACTAGCGTGGTAAGCTCTTTCTGATCAGTTGGTTCATCAGGCACTACATCACAGTGTCACAGCCTCTACGTTGGCCTAGAACGTGTCCATCATGTCCTTCTTAGACCTGAAGCAGGGCATGGTCTCCCGGTGGTGGGCCCGAGCCCGGATGAACCCGTCTCTGGCCTGCTGCCCCACCACTACTGCCGCAGCCTCTGCCACCTGCTTCACGACTCTTTCGGTGCTCTGAGTGTGGATAGAGAACTCCGGAACCTCGTACGGTTTTACCAGGATCTCCTGGATCTGATCCCCGGACAGTGAACAGGTGAATGCCGGCTCGTGCACCTGGCCAGGCTGCCAGCTAATCAGTGTCTGCAAGCTGGTGGCTGACAAGTTCAGCTTGGGTGTGATGCGAGGTCTTACACTGGTGTCCCCATACTCCTCGCCAGCCCTCAGCTTCAAAATCTAGGTCACGGTGAAAATGCGGTCGCCCTCAATCTGACTCGCCATCAGCGAGAGGAGGACACATTCTGAGTGTGCGAACCATGCTCCTGTCCGCACGTAGAAGGTCACAGCTACTTCTTGGGCTGCGACCTCATCACTCTGAGCTGCGTGAGGATGTGCTTGGGGCCGTCCTCTAGTCTTTGGTGAACCTTGATGTCGTAGTAGAGTTTGAAGTACACCTGCAGGCAGTACATGACTAGGATTTCCAGGGTTGTTCAGTTCTTTGCCAGTCAGTCCATGGTTTCTGGTCCACATGTACTCGAGCGACTGGGTTGTGGTGAGCCATCTGGAGTGGGAAGTCTTGCCACACTTGATCTCCTGTAGCTCGGACGGGAGAACGCCCTGCTTCACAGCCTGGACCAGCTGGTAGGAGACCTGCTGTTCATTGGACATGTTGACCAGGATATACTCTGGTATCTCCGTGAGATCTTCACCGCCTGGCACTCCTCTGAACTCTGCGTTGTACTGCATCTCATTCACGCTGGACAGCAGACTGCACACTGGACCCGTGAAGCCAGTGTCAGATGAGGTAGGCCCGTCGATGCTGGTGATAAGGTGGCGCAGGGGCAACTCGTTTGTGTGTAACACGCATATACTCCAGAAGAGCTTGCGTCCCAGCATCTTCTCCAAATGGGCGTGAGTACCACCCTTCCACCCCGTGTTAGCCCTAGTTGAGTCACCTTGCAGTATGATCAGTGAGTCGGTGGAGTCGTATGTCACCAGCAGATCATAGAGAGCCTGAGCCACCTTGAACGCAGGCTTCTCAGGTGGCACCGGGTCCTCTGGTACAAAGTGCCTGACGTGTAAAAGGTGTCACTGACACATGCTCCTCCCTGATCAACCTTGGGTGCAGTTTTCCATAGCTGTCGGGCACCATCGCCCTGGTCTTGTCCTTCCTCCCATCGTAACCCAGTCCAACTATTTTGGTACCCTGGTGCTTCCCCTGGTCAAGGTCCCTGGCCGATGCCATGGCATCCTGCCTGGCCCTCCTCAGCTTGTTAGGATCGCAGACCAGGTACGACATGTCTGGAGAAAGGTGGCCGTCAGCGATAAGGTCCTGGAGGAATCCAGAAGCCAAGGCATGTTTTGCATGCCTTGGCTCACACACACACACACACACGGACGTTTGTGTGTGTGTGTGTGTGTGTGTGTGTGTGTGTGGTGTGTGTGTGTGTGTGTGTGTGATTCAGCTTGACCTCGATTTCTAAATGACAAGAATTTTTATTTTTTTAAAGTCATGTTTTGGATATAAATATAAAAGTCCATTTTTGCATAGCAAGAATTGTTCAAACCAAAAGGTTGAAGCGGACAAACCACCCTTAAAATTCGATTGTACATAAGAAAACACCCTGCCAAATTCGAAATAATCTATATGTCACTTTTCATTGGACCTACGGCGTACCCTACTATCCACTCCTACGCTGATGATTCTACCCTGCATTTTTCAACGTCTTTCATTAGACGTCCAACTCAACAGGCACTAAGTGATTCACGGAGAGATGCCACCGAGCGCCTAACTTCTAATCTTTCTATAATTTATGATTGGGGCAAAGCAAACCTTGTTTTGTTCAATGCCTTAAAAACCCAATTTCTTCACCTATCTACTCGAAAAAATTACCAGATAACTATCCCCTCTTCTTCAATGACCCTCAACTATCTCCCTTCTACAATGAACATTCTAGGTCTATCCTTAACTAAAAATCTGAACTGGAAATCTCACATATCTTCTCTTGCTATAACAGCTTCTGAGAAGTTAGGTATCCTGTGGCGTCTGCGTCCTTTTTTTTCTCCGTCCCAGTTGCTTGCTCTGTACAGGGGCCTTATCCGCCAATATATGGAGTATGTCTCACATGTTTGGGGAGGATCCACTCATACAACTCTTCTAAACAGGGTTGAGTGAAAAGCTTTTCGTCTCATCAACTCCCCTCCTCTGACTGACTGTCTTCAATCTTTAAATCACCGCCGGAATGTTGTTTCTCTTGCTATCTTCTACCGTAATTTTCATGCTCACTGCTCTTCTGAACTTGCTAACTGCATGCCTTCCCCGCGGGCTTTGTGTTACCTATTTTTGTTGTACTCTTGGCCAGTCCTTTGTGATGTAAAAAAAAAAAAAAAAAAAAAAACTCTGCTCACATAGGCGATTACACGGTTTTTCCCTCGCTTTCCTTCTGCATCAGTACCTCCCCAAGTCCTTTGGCTGAAGCGTCTGTACATAGCTCAAATGAAGCTGAAAATGCCAAAGGCTGGGAATGCCAAGACAGGTGCTTTCACGAGTGCATGTTTTAACTCTTCGAAACTCTGCTCATGAGGAGCATCCCAGTGAAATTAAACATCTTTTTTTATAGGCCGGTTTAGGGTGTAGGCTACTATTCTATGTGCTGCATTCCATGTATTCCCTATGCCATGTATAATGCCTAACCAGCAACTTAAGCTTCACTCCTTGCCGCAGGCCGCGAGTAATATTCAGTTCGCCTCGGGCCATAAGCTTGTAAACATACTCTCTCACGTAACCTTTGTAAACTCCCTTAAGTGCACTGTATTAAAGGAACTACATTTACTTCGGTGTATCCCTCGTCCCCAAGCCTACGATAAGGACGTCAGGATCCCTCACATGGCGCAGTGAGTAGAATACAGTGCACGAGCAAGAAAAGGGAGCAGTGAGAGATTGTGTCAGCCCCGCGGCGTGCCCAAAACCCTTGTCCGCCTTCCCGCCAGCCAGGATTTTCAGTGGTACAGTATAGTGCGTGTTCAGTGCAATGCAGCGATATAGTGTGGTGCTTCGAGTGGTGTAGTGTAGTGTCTGTGGCTTTCGTGAACGTGTGTTACTGACTGTGTTCAGCACTGACGAGGCTTTGAGTCCGGCATACAAGAGCGCGGAGCATAACACCCCCGCCTCGTTCGAAAGTCACGCAGACACTGTCGTCACGCTGTGACGCTGTCTCTAGCCTAGCGGCTCACCCAGCGGCACCCTACCACCACCACCACCACCACCTCAAACGCATGCACGCACCCCGTTATAATGCACGCACCCTAATATACTGCACACACCTTGGCGAAGCAAACTCGCAAACCTTACTCCTTCTGGTTATGTCGAGTTGTTAAGGCGCAGTTCAAACGTCAGTGAACTACAGCACGCCTAGACATGCCGAGAGGGAAAAGAAAGAAGGGTACTTCATCACGTTCCTTGCGAGAGGTAGAAGAGGAAATGGCAACGGGTGATTCGTCGCCTTCTAGTCGGGAAACGTCAACCGCAGATGGATCTGTGCGCCCTTCTTACTTGGATGACGAACCGAGACGATGCGGCGCGCATCGAACACGAGGAAGAGGCGGCACGTCGTAGGGCGGAGGAAGCAGCTGCTCGCGATGAGAGGGAGGAACAGAGGCGTGAGGAGGCTGCGCGGTTCGATGCCTTGCTGTCGAGGTTGCCAGTCCCGGCGCCCTCTCTTCACCTTCACCCACGGCACTGCTGGCTGGGCCATGCCGGGTTCCAGTACACCGGGGGTTGGGTCGTCAAACACCTCAGCCGCCCCGTCGGCACCCAAAGCAGCTGTTCAGCCCCCTCCCCCTCTCTCCCCTGATGTCACTTTCCAGAATTTCAGAGTGGCGACGACGGTGGAAGGATTATGCGACAATGGTGGAATTAGCCAGCCTGCCCGGCCCCAAGCAACTGATCCAGCTTAGGATGTGTTTATCGCTGGAGACCCAGAGAGTGCTGGAGCACACTCTACAAGTGCCCCCAGACTCTACCTCTTCTGTCGACGCCGTGCTTGACATCCTCCAACAGCACATCAAGGATTCTAGCAACGAGGCCCTCCGACGACGAACATTTACCAGTTGCAAGCAGGCTACTGACGAGTCCTTTGCCGACTTTTTTGTCAGGTTGAAGGGCCTCTCAGAGGAAATCGACGTCTGTAAAGCCCACGACGTCGCCTGTGAGGAGGCCTGGACCAAGCACGGCATCCTCACAGGCGTCTACGATGAAGATTTGGTGCAGAAACTCATCGCCCTGGACGCCTCCTGCACACTCGGAGACGTGGTGACGTCGTGCCGTTCTCACGAGGCTACGAGGTCAACCGCTACTGCATTACGGGCCCCTCCAGTTGCAAGAGCTGTATCCCAGTACAAGAAAGGGAAGAAGGCGGCCCACAAAACGAAGGCAGAGGCACGTCCGTTCGAGACCACGTCATCCTCCTGTAATAAATGTGGGAAAAAGCAGCATGGCCCCAACGGTTGTTCTGCCACAGAAGCAACGTGCACCAGTTGTTGGCAGAACTGCCATTGGTCCCACACGGAGGTTGCCAGCCCGGAATGTCCAGTGCAGTGCCTGCAACCGGTACGGGCATTTTGAAAAGATGTGCAGATCTTCGCAACCCAGGCATCAGCAACCTTCGAAGCCTAGGAATCCAAAACCGTGGAAAGACCCACGCTCCACCTTTCACGTAGTGCGAGCCCAGTCACCCCTCGGAAACCCCAGGCCTCCGAAGCATGAAGCCAGCAGTGTAAGGCGAGTCAAGTCGACAGCACGTGAGAGACCTACGCCCTCTCCCACCATCAGTGTTGTCGTCAGGCACGCTGGAGTGTCGGGAACCCTCGAGGTGATACCTGACACCGGTGCGGATTCCACGGTGATAGGCCCACAACACCTAAGGAGCCTGGGCCTCTCCAAGTCCGACCTCGAACCGCCCCCAACATTGGCTTACTACAATGCTGACGGCTCTAAAATGCCGGCCGCCTTGGGCTCCTTTCAGGCTAAGATGTCCTACGGCGCTCTTTTTTGCACTGGTTGGATTGACGTGCAAAGCTCCTTGAGTACGCCCCTGTTGTCCTGGGAGCATTGCCGAGACTTGGGTATAGTGCCTGAATACTTCCCGCAGCAAATCAGGACTGACGGGAGGAGCGGCAACAGGGTAAGGAGGTCAACGAGCGTCAGACCAGAGGGTGGCACGCAGAGCTGCGGACAGACAAGTGCCGGAGCTTCCCCACCTCAGGTCGCAGCGCCGCAACTTCCACACCTTAGCACCACGTCCCCTGAAGCTGCCAAGGCACACTTCCTTCAGGAGTTCGCAGACGTGTTGGTGACGAAGGATGACCTACTTGATGCACCGCTGAAACCCATGTTAGGTCCGCTCATGCGAATCCACTTAAAGGAAGACGCACAGCCCTTCGCCATATACACTCCACGTCTGATTCCCCTAGCTTACCAGGATCCGGTGAAAGCTCAGCTGGACTCTATGGTTTCTCAAGGCGTCATCGCACCTGCTGGCGACGACCCATCCCCTTGGTGCCACCCCATGGTCGTCGTGGCGAAGGCTAATGGCGGCGTACGGATCACCACGGACCTGTCAAGGCTCAACGGCCAGGTTTCACGTCCCGCCCACCCTTCTCCTACGCCTTTCGCAGCCACACGTAGAGTTCACCCACAGGCCAAGTACTTCACCACCATAGACGCCTTATGCGGATACTGGCAGATTCCTTTGGCCGAGGAAGACCAGCCTTTAACTACGTTCATCACTCCCTATGGCCGCTTTCGATACCTCCGAGGCCCGATGGGCTTCGCTGCCACGGGAGACGCCTTTTCTCGACAAGGCGACATCGCGCTTCAGGGAGTGCTGCAATGCGTCAAGGTGGTAGACGACATCCTATTGTATAACGAGAATTACACGGCACACCTCCGTCGAGTCAATGAAGTCCTCGCCAGATGCAGAGCACACGGGATCACCTTAAATGCCGAGAAGTTTGTTCTGGCCGCACCGAAGGTTCGCTTCTGTGGCTACCAGCTTTCCCATGACGGCATCGCGGCAGATCCTGAAAAGGTGCGGGCTATCACGGACTTTGCCAAGCCAGCCAACCTGACAGACTTGCGGTCATTCATGGGCCTGGCATACCAGCTGGCGGAGATCTCACCCGACATATCTTGTGCTGCTGCTCCTCTCCTCCCATTGATGAGTCCGAAGAGAATGTTCGTGTGGACGGCCGACCACGACCAGGCCTTCCAGAAGGTCAAGGAGGCCTTATCCAGTCCACCTGTCCTCGCCTCCTTCGATCCAGCCCTCCCGTCCGTCCTGCAGACAGACGCCTCACGTCTATACGGTCTGGGATACGCTCTCCTACAGGATCACGGCGGAGGACAGTTCAGACTTATCCAATGTGGCTCACGCTTCTTAACGGATGCCGAGACCCGTTACGCCACCATCGAGTTGGAGTTACTGGCAGTAGTGTGGGCGATGATGAGTGCAGGTTTTACCTCGCGGGGCTCCAGCACTTCAGCCTCGTGACTGACCATCGCCCTTTGGTCCCCATCCTCAACAGTTACTCCTTGGACGCCATCGACAACCCTCGTCTTCAGCGTCTGAAGGAGAAGATTTCAGCGTTCATCTTCACCGCGACCTGGCGTCCGGGCAAGGAGCTGTGCATCCCGGACGCCCTCTCTCGCTCTCCAGTGAACAAGCCGACGGGCGAAGATAACGTCTTGGACGCTGAAACCAGCTTCTCCGTCAGGAGCATCACCCTACGAGCAGTAGAGTCTCTGGCCACCGACGTCGACTACGGTGCTTCCGGGCACTCCAGCGACGTAGCAATGGATGAATTTCGTCGCGCAGCCCGCGAGGACCCTGCCTACTCCGAGCTCCTTCAGTGTGTCAGGACAGGATTTCCAAGAGACCGCTACATTCTACCCAACGCGTTGCGTCCGTATTGGAAACTACGGGACAACCTTTACAGTGAAGACGACCTTGTCCTGTATGGCGCCCGTGTCGTAGTCCCAGCTGCCCTCCGCCGTCGTGTCTTGACCCGTTTGCACGATAGTCACCGCGGTGCAGAGGCTACCAAGCGCCGGGCACGACAAGTGGTGTACTGGCCTGGCATCGAATTCGGACCTCGTGAACGTCGTGTGCGCTTGCGAGCCATGCCAGGTACTGCAACCCAATCAGCAGCAAGAGCCCCTACGCTGTGATGACAACCCCACCAGGCCCTTTGAGTCAGTGTCGGCGGACCTTTTCAACGTAGCCGGGAAATCGTTCTTAGTGGTCTTCGACCGTCTCTCTGGATGGCCTGTAGTGGTGTCATGTGGCTCGGACACCACCTCTTCTGCAATCATCCGTCACTTCCGGCATCTCTTCCGCGACTTAGGCGTTCCAGTTCGCCTACGCACAGATGGCGGGCCGCAGTTCGCCAGCCGGGAGTTCGCTGACTTCCTGGAGCGTTGGGGAGTCCGCCACAACACGTCGTCGCCCCCATTACTACCAGTCGAATGGCCACGCCGAGTCCGCGGTGAAATCGGTCAAGCATCTCATCCAGAAGGTGGCCCCCTCAGGAAATCTCGACTGTGAGGCGTTCGACAGGGGTCTCCTCGAGCTCCGGAACACCCCAAACCACACTGGTCGCTCCCCGGCTCAGGTTTTCTACGGCCACCTTCTTCGTTCCTGCGTTCCTGCTCACGCCAGGGCCTTCCAGGAGCAGTGACAAGTCAGGGCCGAGAGCTGTGACCGTCGAGCCACCACTCGTCTCCGCGACGCCACAGCACGATACGACGTCCATGCCAAACCTCTCGCACCGCTACCGCTGGGTTATGTAGTCCATATCCATGACCCGACTACAAAGCGGTGGGACAGGGTTGGCACAGTTATGGGCATAGGTAACTCCCGCGATTACCTCATCCGGATGCCCAGTGGCCGGGTTTGGTGGAGAAACCGCCGTTTCCTTCGCCCGACTTCGCCCCAACCCGACAGCCCTCCGGCCACGGACGGTACTTCCTCGGAACAAGAGCCGTCCCAGCCTGTTCAGCCTCGCCGTTCGCCCCGTATCAAGGCCAAAACGGACGCTCAAGAACCTGTGGTCTATGAGCGTGGAAGGGGGAGGGAGATGTAGGTTACTATTCTATGTGCTGCATTCCATGTATTCCCTATGCCATGTATAATGCCTAACCAGCAACTTAAGCTTCACTCCTTGCCGCAGGCCGCGAGTAATAGTCAGTTCGCCTCGGGCCATAAGCTTGTAAACATACTCTCTCACGTAACCTTTGTAAACTCCCTTAAGTGCACTGTATTAAAGGAACTACATTTACTTCGGTGTATCCCTCGTCCCCAAGCCTACGATAAGGACGTCAGGATCCCTCACATAGGGGAGATGTAATTTTGGCAAAATCTTTGATAAAGGGGCGGTAAAAGCCCGCTAATCCAAAAAAGGATCTAACATTTTCAACACTCTGGAGTTGTGGAAGGGTTTTGACGGCCAATACCTTATCGTCCATGGTGTGGAGTCCCTCCCAGTCGACACTATGGCCCAAGAAGCTAATCTTAGTTTTCAAAAATTCACATTTGGTGAGCTTGGCTTTGAGACGAGCTGACAACAGTCGCTGCAAAACAGACTCTTAAGTTTTTAAGTGAGACTCATGGTCTTTGCTAGCAATTATAATGTCATCCAGGTACGCAAGCACGGAGTTACCTATCATACCGGCAAAAATTGCATTTATCATTCTCTGAAAAGAAAGTGCTGCGGATTTCAAGCCTAATGGCATCCGAAGCCATTCGGTGTGACCTCCCAGCGTACTGAACGCTGTAACCTCTCAGGAGGATTCTGCCATGGGTACCTGCCAGTATCCCGAAAAAAGGTCCAAGCTACTGAAAATAGTATTACCCTGACCTATCGACATGAGCATATCTGTTATAACTAGTAACGGATACATGTCATCTTCTGAGACCCTATTCACTCGCAGAAAGTCTATAACTAGGCGAAAAGTTCCGTCCTTTTTTGGGATGAGGAACAAATGACTGTTCCATGGTGATCATGAGTGTAAAATAGCTCCCTGCTCTAGCATTTCCTCTACATGTGTATCTACCACAGCCTGTTGGCTATGAGGTAGCCTGTAAGCAGGAATGTAGACAGGTTTGGTCCCTGGACTGAGTTTAATGTGATGCTCCCCTGTATCGGTAGCACCAAGAGCTTCACCGGGGAGTGCTATGACATATCGGTACTGACCCAAGAGTTCCAAGAGCGAGTGCCTTAACTCCGGGTAGTCTACGACGTTGACAAGCGAACTTGGTTTGGTACCAGACCCTGCTCGATGTCAACGGCGGACAATGCTAGGTGTCACCTCTACGGCCAATCGTTTTGCTTTACTGTGGCCATCGAGACATACTTCACTGTCTATAGGTGCATTAGGAACCGCCACTTGAACACGCATCGCCATCCGATGGGGAATTTCATGATCTTTTTTTTTTTTTTTTTTTTTTTACATCATAGCCTATAGCGCCTATAGGCAGTGACCTCCAGGGGTGGGATGGTAGGCCCTAGGGCCTAGAGACTCACTTGAGGGCTTTGATGGTTGGCCCTCGCCCGTGGTGGCGCAGGCAGGATTTATATAGTGACGCCTGTGATTAAAGGTTCATGCCGCCCCCCTGTGTCCTCCGATGCACTCGCAATCGAAGGTAGAAGTTAATGGACAGGGCATGTGGGTGTTCTGCACCGTTCACTCGACGGTGAAGAAATATTTTAAGTGGATTTATGGGTCTCACTCGGGATCGAACTCGGGTCTTCAAGAACGCCACCCGATGACGCTAACCACTGTGCTACCGCCTCCCCAACAAGATTGATCACAGACAATCGTGGCTTTCACGAGTTTCCAACCCGTAGTGGGATTCACGCGAGCGTTAGAGACATGAATTGATTTCCTCGCTTATCGCCTCTTTTCCCTCTGAGTGATTTGACATATAGGGGAGTCAGAGATATAAGATAATCCATCGCATTCAACTGCTTCCTTTTATATATTAGTATGTTTTTGTCAGGATCTATTCCAATTCTATTAGACTAGCGTAGCTAGCCCTAACAGCCCGTCTACAGGTAGCTGAAAGTTGGATGCTACATATAACTCCATATGAACCGGAAGAACCCTTTGTTCAGGTTAAAAAGTAAGATAACTGTTCCCTAAATTTCAAAGATGAACCTGTGACCCCCTTCACATTCAAATAACTCTAGTGCAATGGCCACCGGCCACCACGTGCACTCCTCTTGAGAGCCTGATACGACTCTTCAGAGATAACATTTACAGTAGCTCCAGTGTCCACAGTCAGGGAAAGATTTTGATGGCTTACCTTCGTGGGTATTGCCATTATGTTTGTTTGTTGGCAGGCAGCCACAATATTGTGGTAAATCGACAACTCTGCCGTGCCTGCACGAGGAAATTTTATCTCGTTGTTGTGTTGAGTTAAAATGGATGGTGCGTCGAGGCTCGTATGTCTTCTCCCAACGACTTACCTCTCCCAGCACCCCCCCTTCGCTCATTTTCTACGCGAAGCCCTTATTACTGGAAACATCGGTCTGTACTGTGATTACACGTAGTGTAATCGACAGTAGTAGGAAACCCTATTTATCCTGTGCTTTTTCTGCTGGCCTCTCCCCCGGAAGGAAAAGGTAGGTTTACCCCTAGTAGAGGGACTCCCCTCGGAGCCGTGGGTGGTGTTTGTGGTTTGTCACCCACTGGAGATGCCTTCCGTAAATATGTGCGCCTGCGAAGTCATTTCTTTTCAGTATGTCCTACCTTGTTGCAGTAGGAACAAATGATTGCCCCTTTCGCAGCTGCCACTGTATAAGAAGACTGCATGGGAGGTATTATTTTCCGGTGTCGGATTATAAATATTTACTCTAGCTACTGCGGCTAATGAAAGCCGTAGAGTGTTCCGTCTCCATAAGCTTGCCGTCTAAGGCTGTTATGAAATCCACTAACTCGTCCATAGGATTGAAAGGCAAAGAAAGCGCTACAAGCCGCACCTTCTCCTGGGCATGTAGCATATAGAACAACATTTCAAGAAATTTGGACATATTATCCATACTAAATTCTTGTCCATTACACCAATTTGCCTCCGTTAATATATTAATACATCCCTCGGTTAACGTATTGGGCGCAATAGACCCATCCCATACAGTTTGCGACGACAAATGTGTTATTATAGTCAGTCACATGACCTACCTGTTTCACTACGGTGGTTGCAGCCCCACCACTGAAAACTCTCAGAAAAGTTTCCCTGAATTTGTCATAATCTTGCCAAATTTTCCGGGCAGAAAGTGAGTACTCTGCATTAATTGTTGAACTCTCGATCCAGGTTGATGTGTTGCTATCGGTCGCAGGTATAGTTATTCTCAATTAAACACCTCATTAACGTCCATTCACTGCACCATCGCTTCTCTTGACGGAAACATGTGTGAATACGGAGATTAATTGCAGTTGTTGAGATGCCTCACGGTGAGTAAAGATGAGTGAGTGTGGTAGTGAAGGCTCTAGACCCTGCATCAGCTGTGGTGTCAGCACAGCACGCCAGCAGTATCGTATCCTTGAACCTCACATCACTTTCCCCCTCCCAGAATGGATCGTCCACTCGCCAAGCTACTTGCTTGTTTTAAAAAGTTTCGTTCTCTCACAACCACTCCAGCACACAGTGATAGTTTTAACAGTAAGTGTTACAGCACTGATAAAAGTATGCGTGCTACCACCGCCACCAAAATGTTCTGGTTATTCATTTTCGCGAATAAATCTACTCACATACTCACCCTTGAGTTGCTGGAGGATGAGAGGATGAGTAAGGACCTTGAACACACGTTTCAATTACTGTCTACGCTGGAAAGTTGATGTGTGGTTTCGTTAGGATGTAGAGAGATAAGATAAGATACTTTGATCCTATCTAGACACTTTGCAAGTACCAACTACAAGGTTATTGACTATACAAAGTGGTGCTCGTGGTTTTGCAGTGATGAACCGGAGTGGTCGAGGGGAGGTTATCCAAATGAGAAGCGAGCAATCTTCCGTAAGTGTAGTTTATTCCTAGAACAGGGATCACACCAGCGTGAGGGGCTGGTGTTAGCGACCGGGCCACAGGGCACCGACTGACAAGCGGCGACACAGCGCGCGCTGATGTCATGTCTCAAATACAGTGTTTCAACAGCATGTATGTGTAGGAATTATTAAGGCATGAATATCGCATATCATATATCAACACCTCCCTCCCCCTTCACGCTCGTAGCGTTAGTCTCGGGCGGACTCCTTTTCTTTGAGCCTCTGCGAACGGCGCGGGGTCACAGGGGGGTGAATTAAAGGGGACTTGATTTTCTCGTCCGAGCAAGGGGAAACAGGGATGTGGGGGAGGGTGTCGTCACTAGGAGTTGGAACAGGTCGGAGGAAACGGCGGTTTCGCCACCAGACGCGCCCACTAGGGAGACACACCTCGAAGTCCCTGGTCGTGCCGCAGCCCATAACAACCCCGACCTTGTCCCAGCGGTGTGATGTCGGATACTGGACACGGACGGTCTGGCCGACACACAGCCTGGGTAGGGGGCGGGCATGCTGGTCGTACTGAGCTTTGACCTGCTCAGCACGGGCGACAGCTCAGCGATCACAGTCCTCTGTGCGGGCCTGCCACTCCTCTGAGAAGGACTCAGGATGGGCAGGGACACAGGAGCGGAGCGGGTGGCCATAAAGTGTCATCGCAGGGGATCGTCCCGTGGAGTTAGGGGTGTTGCGAAGCTCCAGGAGACCCCTGTCGAAGTCTTCACTGTCGATGTTGCCGTTGGGCGCCGTCTTGAGGATGAGGTGTTTCACCGTCTTGACGGCCGCCTCGGCGTGGCCATTAGACTGGGGGTAATGCGGCGAAGAAACTGCGTGGTAGACACCCCAGCGCCCCGTGAAGTTCCGGAAGGCAGTGCTGATGAATTGGGGCCCGCCGTCAGTCCTGAGGCGGAGCAGGACACCAACATCCCGGAAGTACCGGCAGAAGAGCCGTATGGTGTGCGTGGCGGTAGTATCGGCCCCGCAAGGGACGACCACAGGCCACCCGGAGAGTCTGTCCGCGATGACCAGGAACGACTTCCCGGCGACGGAGAAAAAGTCTGCGGAGATGGACTCGAAAGGCCTGCAGGGGTGGTCGTCGCACAGTAGTGGTTCCTGTTGCTAACTGGGCTGTAGGATCTGGCATGGCTCGCAGGCTTGGACGGTGCTGGTAATGTCGGCATCGATACCTGGCCAGAAGACAGTCTGCTGTGCCCGGCGCTTCGTGGCTGCGACACCTCGGTGACTGTCGTGCAGCCGAGCGAGAGTGCGGCGGCGGTGGACTGCAGGAACCACAATTCTCTGGCCATACAGGACCAGCTCCCCGTCTGCGTACAGGCAGTCACGGTGCAGGGTGCAGGCTGCACGTACTGTGCAGGGTGTACCGATTAGGAGGGAATCCTGACGTCACGCAGTCCCGTAGGCGGGTGTACGACGGGTCTGTCGCTGCTGCGGCTCGGAGTTCCTGGATCGTCCTATCGGCGTCTTGGTGTGGCGGATCGAGGTGTGAAGGGTCCTGATCCTGGTTGATGGCGTTGAGGGACACGACGCTCCTGAGGTGTGCTGCGGCTTCGGCGCACACCATCTCGTCTTCTGGCGTGGGGCGGCTAACTGGGGCTCGTGACAGGGCATCGGGGATGCAGAGCTGCTTTCCAGCACGCCACACGGCCGTAAATAGGTAGGGCGAAACCTTCTCCTTGAGGCGTTGGAGGCGAGGGTTCTCAACCGCGTCCAAGGTGTAGTGGTTGAGAATCGGGATCAGGGGTCGGTGGTCCGTCATCAACGTGAACCTCTGTAGGCCTATCAAGTAAGGCCTGCACTTCGACATGGCCCAGGCGGCGGCGAGCAGCTCGAGTTCAATGGTGGCGTACCGGGTCTCGGCGTCAGCGAGGAATCTTGAGCCACACTGAACGAGGTATGTGCTTCCCTGGCCATGGTCTTGCAGGAGGGCTTAACCAAGCCCGTAGAAGCGAGAGGCGTCACTTTGAAGAATAACTGGAAATGCTGGGTCAAAGTGAGCGAGAATCGGCGGTCGAAGCAGCGCCGTCTTGACACGACTGAAGGCCTCGTCGTGATCAGGTGTCCAAGTAAATGTTCTTTTCGGGCTCATCAGGGGGGCGGAGTGGCAGGGCGGCAGCGGCGATGGCTGGGGTGAACTCTGACAGCTGGTTCACTAGGCCCATGAATGAGCGGAGGTCAGTCAAGTTAGCGGGAGTCGCGAAGTCCCGGATGGCACTGACTCTGTCCTCATCCGCGGCCACGCCCTCAGCTGAGAGGTTATACCCGCAGAAGCTCACACTAGGCGCGGCGACCACAAACTTGTCCTTGTTAAGTGTGATCCCGTACTTGCGACATCTAGTGAGCATCTGGTGAATACGTTGGAGGTGTGTGGGGAAGTCGTCGTCGAAGAGGAGAATGTCGTCAACCACCTTAACGCAGTTATCTACACCCTGCAGGGCCAGGTCGCCGTGGAGACAGTAAGCGTCGCCGGTAGCCGAGAAACCCATGGGACCTCTGCAGTGTTGAAAGCGGCCGTATGGTGTGATAAAGGTCGTCAGGTGTTGGTCGTCCTCGTGTAATTCCAACTGCCAATACCCGCACAAGGCGTCCGCTGTGGTGAAAAATCGCGCTGACGGGTTGACACTGCGGACAGCGGTGAATGGAGTTGGGGCAGGATGTGTTGGGCGGGCCACTTGAGAGTTGAGTTTCGTCAAGTCAACCGTGATTCTCACGCCTTTATCCTTAGCCACGACGACTAGCGGGTGACACCTCTCTGAAGGGTCGTCACCGGCAGGCTTGATGATTCCCTGACGTGTCATCGACTCAAGTTCCTCCTGAACTTGACGCTGGAAAGCGAAGGGAACCTGCCTCGGTGTGTGAATGGCGTATGGTACGGCTCCCTCCTTCACGTGAATCCTCATGGGTTTGCCCACCATGGGTTTCAGAGGAGACTGTTTGAGATCCGTTTTGGAGAGTAACACGTCCGAGAACTCGCGCAGAAAGTGCGCCCGTGCACCTGACGGGGACGTGGTAGGAGGGAGAGTCATCTCAGCGCATCTGTTGACGTGCTTGACCTCCATAGTGGCTTCGGGAAGGCAGGTGAAATGATAGCCAGCTCCATGCAGTGGCCATAGGACAGGAGGGGCGTTTGAATACCCGCGTGCACCTGTATCTTGGCGGTACAAGATTTCCCGTGGAGCCGTAAAGTAGCGTAAAAACATCCCACAGCAGGTGTCACTACTGACCCATCCGCTGTCAGCGTAGTAGTGGACGGTAGAGGCTGTAGGCTGCTGAGGGGGATGTGAAGCATTTGCAGGTGTCTCGTGCCGATGACAGTGACGTCGGCACCTGTGTCTGGTAACATCTGGAGCCTTGAAGTGGACTCGCCGTGCACCAGGTGGACGCAGACCGGGGTGGGAGTCATGGCGCTGGAAGGTGAGACATCTGTTAGACTACGACAGTTGCTGTATTTACGCCTGGGGGGGGGGGGGATGCGCGACCAGCGTTTAAAGCGCCACCCTGGCCATCGTGGCTAGGCGTGTTGCGGCAGAACCTGTCGTAGTGGCCAGTCCTGGTGCAGAGGCGGCATTGGGCTGTCTTGGCGGGACATTTGTCAGTCCCCGCCCAATGACCTTGACGGCCGCAGTTATAGCAAGACGCATTCCTGGCCGGACACTTAGGGCCATGACGCCGCGCACAGGACTGGCAGGGTGAACAGGGCTGGGAACCGCTGTTCTATGTTGAGTCTTCACGCGCTGGCCTGAAGGTGGCAGTTGAGGTGAATGAGGCGTCTTGTCGTGGCGCCTGCCTTTCTTGTAAGTGGACATGGCGCGAAGCTGGCTTGGAGACGAGTATATAACGGAGGCTGTATGGCGGGTGACTTCGAAGGAACGGCAACAGGTGACCACGTCTTGAAGAGAAGCGCCTGTGTCGAGGGAGATAAGGCGTTGAATCAGCTCTTCATCTCGCACACCCATAAGCAGAACCATTTTCAATTGGATCTCCGCGCACGTCATAGCGTTACCAGTACACAAGTCGACCTCCTCTGCCAGGTTCTTCAGGCGTACGAAGAAATCGGAGAATGACTCGCCGTTGTCTGCTTACAACACAGTAATTCTCGACGGCGTAGTGCCTCATTTCGTTGACTCTTGAAGTGGGACTGTAGGGTGTCTAAGACCTCTGTCACAGTCAAGGAAGTGTCAGGTGCGATCCCTAGGGTGTGTTCTAGGATCCTTTGTACGTCCAGTGACACAGCCATCCGCAGCTGGATGAGTTGCTTGTGTCGTGGCAGCCTCTGTGAATCCAGCATGGTAGAGTAATCTTCCCACAGACGACGCCACTGCCGGAAAACTTGGAAGGAAGAATCTGCCAGCAACGTCGGTGGACTGTGGGCCACATGCTTGCCAGCGGAAGTCGCGACGGTGGGTGTGGCAGCCACAGGAGAGGCGGTGAGCGGGGGCCTCGGTGGTCGTGACAGGGGGGGTAGGGGAGGCAGGCCGCGCGCTGGCCGAAGCCTGTGGAGGAGACAGGAGTGTGACAAGGACTTGGAACCGTGAATCCTCCTCCTTTCTCCTGGCCTCGTTGTCACGTAATCGTCTCTCCTCATCACGCTGGCCCCTCTCTCTTCATCCTGGATGCGTCGGTTATCAGCTGATAACCCGGGATCCTCCAAATAGCGAATCAAACTTGATATCGCGTCCCCCGGTAGCGGGGATGAATGTGTTGTGTTTAGGGTTCAAGGTGGGGAAGCTATTTCCTCTCCGTCATTCTCTGAGCGCTTGCCGCGGGTGACAAAACGGGGAATGGACATCTTGAAGGGAGACGCTTGAGCTGACAGAAACCACCGTTCGTGGAATATAAAAAACACAGGGAAGTGTGGGTTGTGTGTGTATGGTGCGTGTGTGGTGTGTGGCGTTTGGAGCGGGGTGGGTCTCTGGCCGCCCCGCACCTGGTTTCAGGTCAGCCGTTACCAAGCGCGAAGATGAACAATCAACGGAGCCCAGTACAGCAACGCAACACTAACGTGAAAAACACACACACACTTATAGGACACTGGTTACCCCTACCGTCAAACGCAGTCCACAACGCCTTACGTCTGTCCCCCGGGCATACGAACACACGATGCTGAGATGAAGTAAATCCGGGAAGAAGCGTGGGTCGTGAAGAGAATGCCTCGTGACGTTCCAGGCGGGAGTCGTTGGAATGGCGGGAGTCGATCACCGTCTCTAAGTTTTGTAACTCTGTGGGCGGCCATGGTTCTCGTGGTTTTGCAGTGATAACCGGAGTGGTCGAGGGGAGGTTATCCAAATGAGAAGCGAGCAATCTTCCGTAGGTGTAGTTTATTCTTAGAACAGGGATAGGGCAGATCACACCAGCGTGAGGGGCTGGTGTTAGCGACCGGGTCACAGGGCACCGACTGACCAGCGGCGACACAGCGCGCGCTGATGTCATGTCTCAAGTACAGTGTTGCAACAGCATGTATGTGTAGGAATTATTAAGGCATGAATATCGCATATCACATATCCACACAAAGCGCCACCACGCCAGGACGAGCTTGGTGGACTCAAACCGCTGACCGAATGCAGGGACTCTACACGCAAGCTCACGACTCTACCAACCGAGCCACCCTGACGGGTAGGATGTAGAGAGACGCCAGGGTAGTTGAAGTAGTATAACTGTAAATCAACACATATATTATATACAAATGACGAAATGGCAGGAGTCCCTGAGCCAATCTCCGTCCTACCCTGACACAGGTTATCACCACTCTGCCGTGTCAGGGCAGGAAGCCAGCAACAAAGGTAGTTGGGCCAGCAACGACGATCTCTCCGAACTTCGTTTCCTAACGACGAAAGCTACAAAGCCTCCCTTTTCCGTCGTTAACGTGTCTGAAGGCGCTGACTGGCTAAGGCGAGTAATGACGTCATCACGCGCGTCATCAGTCACCAGCCAATGACAAGATTGCTTTTAAAATTTTCGACCAATCACAAGCTAGCAACCTCATGCAATGTTTACAAACACACAGCTGTTCACAGCAGAGTTCCCGCCCGGCCACTTGCAGCAGCATCGTCCCCGTGTGGCCTCTATCTCTGTCTCTATCTATCTATCTATCTCTACCTCTATTCTATCTCTGTCTCTATCTATCTATCTATCTCTGTCTCTATCTATCTATCTATCTCTATCTCTATATATCTATCTCTATCTCTGTCAACATGGCCCAACCAGTCACCAAAAAACCAAGGCGCCAAAAATTCAATGATAATGAGTTGTTGGTGCTAGTGGAGGAAGTGAGGAAGAGGGAGAGGGTGATAAATGGAAGACTGGACAACTCCATTAGTGCCAGAGACAAGATGCTAGCGTGGGAGGAGGTGACGGGCTGTGTAAACAGCGTCAGTCATGTTCGCCGCCTCTCCTCTGAGGTCCGAAATAAGTTTAAGGACCTCAAGTCGGTGGTGAAGAAGAAGGCAGGCGATGACGCTGCACATCAGCGAGGCACCGGTAAGAATATGCAAGTGTTATCCCTTTATGTGGACAACTGAGCACCTGCTGAGGGAAAACCATATTTAGTTCCCTTTGTTTGATTAGGGAAATTCATGGCCCTGCTGGTGAGGCCGCAAGGCTACAGTGTAGAGTGATTTTATGTAAAGTAACTTTCTTCAAGTGTACTTGTGAATATGCAGCAAATAACTGGAATAATTATATCATTGCAGGGTCAGATAAGGGTTTTAATTATTTCTAACATAATGGTTCAACTGCTGTTTAAAGCATTACAAGGCACGTAGTAAAAACCATCATCATCTTGTAGAGCTACCCATTAGCAGCACTTGTAGCCCATACAACATCTGTCGGAAATAAAAATAAATACAAGGGGGATATGCGGGGGCGATCCCCCCAGCGGGGTTAGGTTACGTATTCAATGCCCAGAGGCTAGGTTAGGTAACTAGCAGGGGGGTCTGGGTGGCGGTTATGTCAAGAGAGTATTGGTCGATAGAGAGTATTGTACTAAACTGCAGTTTTACCAACATAATATTCTAGTTTGGCTTACATAGGTCCACTGTAGATGTACACACATACAAATACACACGAAGTGTCAAACAAAATACACACAACCATTATAGAGGGAAGGTTCACACTTTGCTCTATACCGAATCCAGAATTGACCCAGTACATGACCTTCACGTAACAATTGACCCAGTACATGACCTTGTGGCATGCAAACATTGAAACATTTAACTCTTCACTTATTGCCTACGTCCTTAGGTACATGATTCACCATATAAGATAGGTTTTTGATGTGAATTACCTTAATATTACCTTAATATTAAGAAGTGATAATGAAGTGTAATGTTGCACTGTAGTCAAATGGTGTATATGACAAAATAACCACAAAGACTTTCCCAATAGGTGGTGGTCCAGCAAACGCATCCACCTACAGTGAGGTGGAGGAGGCAATGCTGTTCTTCCTCTCTCCAACGGGTTTTGCTGGCTTCCCCGTTTCTGACAGTGAGGATAGTGAGATCAGTAAGTCATAGTAGAATTCTTTAATTTCATACTATGCTTCTCGTCTATTTGCACTATTAAAATGTATATTGAAATATGAGCCTTGTAGCAGTACACACTACTAAAGTGGTTTGTGTAATATTGCTGCATTCATACTCACTCACAATCACATACAAACACTTAGATAAGAAAAATTATCTTATGTATGTGACATATTTCATTATGCTTACAACAACGTTGACCTTTTTATCTTTCAACAGCCATGCACGCGGCTTCCTCACTGGAAGACTCTATGATTTTAGTCACTGGTGATGACGCAGAACACGTCATGCCAGTGACTAGGTATGTATTGAGAGAATATAAGTTACTTGTATCAGTTCCATAATGCAGTTATTTTCACTGTGTATATATATATATATATATATATATATATATAATATATAATATTATATATATATATATATATATATATATATATATATATATATATATATATAAAATATATATATATATATCCTTCGGCATGGCTATTATTCAACCTAAGTTTATCTTAAGTTCACCGCTGACTAAGTCTCTTATAAGAATTAGGTACATAAATTAAATCATAATCTTTTTCAGTATGAGTCTCAGGTGCCAGGCCAGAGATGCCCATGAGGTATCCATTATCCTCACCACCAGCACCAACACGGCCTGCCAGTGCTGCAGTAGGCTTTGCCTCCCCACCGACAGCATCCCCAAGAGCCTCACGCCCACCCACCCGCACCATTAGCATGCCTGGAACTCCTCCAGGTAACATTATATAACTACATTATGTGCTATAAGAGTCGGATTATATTTGCAAGGCGAAACAGCTATGTACTCTCTATGCATGACATGAGTGTTGGGATTGGCATTGATGAGGGTGGTACATATTAACCCCATAACACCTTTAGATTCAATTTTCATTCTCATTTATTCATACATGTTACTTATTTCCTTATTCATATTCATGATTTTTACATAATTATTATTTACTTTTACTATTTATGATTAAAATTTTATGTGTTTTAGGGGTATGTGAACTCGTGACCGAGTTCACACGCTCCCAGGAGGAGACACAGGGCATGCTGCGGGAGCTCCTGGCCGTGCAGAGGGAGGTGGCTGCCACCCAGAAGGAGCAACTGGCGGTGAAGAAGGAGGAGGTTAGGGTGAAGAAGGAGGAGGTAAAACTTCAACACAGGATTTTTGAAATCTTGCGGGAGGGTGTCGAGGCAATGAGCGAGCTTGCTGCCAGGTCTATGCCTTCAAGACCATAGATCCTCACCTCACCCCTCCCTCACCCTTCCATCACTCCACTCTCTCTCTCCCCGCCAGAGACATGCGAGGACCGTGCACCTCAGGGTGCCTCACCATGAGACATGCGATAATTATTATTGTCTTTAAGTGCCTCCCGTATTTAGTATTTAGTTAGGATTAGGTTTATCTATTTAGTAAGTAAGGCCTTACTTAGGATTAATAATTTAGGATGTAGTAGTTAGTTGGGATTAGGTTTAGCTATTTAGTAAGGCCTTACTTAGGTTTAGTAATTTAGGATTGAGGACTTAGTTTGGAATAAGATTTTAGGATTGAGGATTTATTTTTTGAGGATTATTATTGAGGATTGATGATATTTGTATTCTATTAGCTATGACAATGTAGGGATATATTTTACAACTTGAAGGAATGATGTGTGTCGTACTTTCAACAATCCAAAGTTTAGATGCAATGTAATGTCTGGCGGTGGCGTTCTCGAGTCCCGAGTTTGATCTTCGCTGGCCAAAAAACTTTGTGCATTCTTCGAGCGACCAAAGATTAAGGTTAAGTTAAGTATCTTTCACACGGGTGCATAATTATTATCAATAATGTGATATGCTGAATGCTGTGATTATCATTGTCTTTCACTACGAGCTCACAGTATAGTGTGTGTGTACCTCAGTGTATGGATATTTGTATTCTATTAGCTATGACAATGTAGGGATATATTTTACAACTTGAAGGAATGATGTGTGTCGTACCTTCAACAATCCAAAGTTTAGATGCAATGAAATGTCTGGCGGTGGTGTTCCCGAGTCCCGATTTTGATTTTCGCTGGCCAAAAAAGTTTGTGCATTCTTCGAGAGACCAAAGATTAAGGTTAAGTTAAGTATCTTTCACACGGGTGCATAATTATTATCAATAATGTGATATGCTGAATGCTGTGATTATCATTGTCTTTCACTACGAGCTCACAGTATAGTGTGTGTGTACCTCGGTGTATGGATATTTGTATTCTATTAGCTATGACAATGTAGGGATATATTTTACAACTTGAAGGAATGATGTGTGTCGTACCTTCAACAATCCAAAGTTTAGATGCAATGAAATGTCTGGCGGTGGTGTTCCCCGAGTCCCCGATTTTGATTTTCGCTGGCCAAAAAAGTTTGTGCATTCTTCGAGAGACCAAAGATTAAGGTTAAGTTAAGTATCTTTCACACGGGTGCATAATTATTATCAATAATGTGATATGCTGAATGCTGTGATTATCATTGTCTTTCACTACGAGCTCACAGTATAGTGTGTGTGTACCTCGGTGTATGGATATTTGTATTCTATTAGCTATGACAATGTAGGGATATATTTTACAACTTGAAGGAATGATGTGTGTCGTACCTTCAACAATCCAAAGTTTAGATGCAATGAAATGTCTGGCGGTGGTGTTCCCGAGTCCCGATTTTGATTTTCGCTGGCCAAAAAAGTTTGTGCATTCTTCGAGAGACCAAAGATTAAGGTTAAGTTAAGTATCTTTCACACGGGTGCATAATTATTATCAATAATGTGATATGCTGAATGCTGTGATTATCATTGTCTTTCACTACGAGCTCACAGTATAGTGTGTGTGTACCTCGGTGTATGGATATTTGTATTCTATTAGCTATGACAATGTAGGGATATATTTTACAACTTGAAGGAATGATGTGTGTCGTACCTTCAACAATCCAAAGTTTAGATGCAATGAAATGTCTGGCGGTGGCGTTCTCGAGTCCCGATTTTGATCTTCGCTGGCCAAAAAACTTTGTGCATTCTTCGAGAGACCAAAGATTAAGGTTAAGTATCTCACACGGGTGCATACTATTAATGAAGTTTGTTTAGGTTACTCTGCCATATGTAATCATGTTAATAACAGATGCTTAGCAACATTTATATTAATGCATTACATGCTATACTAGTCTGAATATATTCGCAAGTTGAAATAGCTATACTAAAAATATATTAATATAAGGATATATTTCTCTATTGTGCAGGATATATTTTTCCACATATCATTCCGCATATTTGAATGTTATATGCAATATATTGTCAAGGGTAATGTAACTAGTCTTTCGCACGGGTGCATATTATCAATAAGGTGTTATGGGGGTTGCTGTGATTATATAATTTGTCTTTCACTACGAGTTTGAAAGTGTGTGTACCTGTATGGTTGCTTATTATTGATTGCAGTCACTCAATGAGTTGGCACTTGGATCTCAATAGGCAGTAATGTTTTATACATTTTTTACACGTGAGTTGACGTGAGTTTCTACAGGGGATGCTTGCAGCCCGTATGCCCCCAATGATTGATTGTATTTTTTTCCTTAATGTTCATATTCACTGACCGACACAGGGAAAAAAAGGCTATATGGTGATATTAACAGCTTTTTATGTAAAAAATATATTGACTAGTCTAGTTGTCTGAAGGCCACAAAGGAATGCAGAACAGGAGATCCATGGGAGCTGCTATATACAGAGGTAATGGATATATCCAAGAAATTTTTGCGATCTGTTGCGCCTGGGAGCGACATAAAAGCATCACTCAGGCCCAATTTTTTCTACGGCAACGCCTGAGGAAAGTGGCGAACACGAACAAAGCTATTATATTAAGTCTAAGCGCCGGGCAGTAGACTATGAATCTTGTACATCCCATGTGTCAAACCTACGGCTGTTGGTAAAATCCACCCGCCAGAGGACTCTACGAACATTCTTGCATATATATAGGCCATCGTCTTGACAGCGATGACAAAGGAGGAAGTTCAGAGATTTATAGATTGGAAGCAAACAATGGAGAGAAGAGGTCTGAAGGTGAATATGTTCAAGACGAAGATGATGGTAACAGGCAAGAAAAATGGAGCAAAATAAACATACAAGTGGGAATGTTTCCCTGTGGAGTATGCGGTAGTGAAAAGGAGTAAACTCAATTCGTTGCAAGGAATGTGACGATTGGTGCCATAAAAAATGTTCGGAACTAGGAAACCTGTGCTGAATAGGGTGGTAAATTTCTGCTGTCCAGTGTATAAGAAGAATCAACAGAGGGGGCCCGCCAGAAGAGGAAGAGGTTGAATTTAAAGAAGTAAATTAGCAACGTAAATAGAGCAATTAAGAGTCAGTGTTAATTTGTAGAAAAGGAGATGTGAAAAAGTGAAGTAGAAAATTGATTGATTGATTTACTGCCTAAAAAGGTGAATGTGCAAGACAAAAGAGGTCATATGGCACTATGGCAAAGCATAAAAAGGGGAGGGGTTAAAGAATAATAGTGAAACGATAAGGGAAGGGGAAAGAACGGAATGTTACAGCAGGATGGTTAGATCGGATGTAGGATGTGGATTTGTTGGAGGAAGGAGGTTAAAGTGAAGCTTTAGAAGAAGTTGTAGATGATGTCATCTTGCACTCTCCTCCCCTCGTTTCTGGCAGGTGGTACACCGGCCACGTCCTGCACGTCCTGCACGTCCTCTTCCTCCTCTTCCTCAATTTCACCCTAAATGGGTATCAAAAGCAGATAGTTAAGCATAGATAGAATACTGAGGTAAGATAACGATGACAGATTGGAAGTGCACATTACTCAGGAAAGCCTGTAATCTAAAAAGGAAAAAAAGATTCTTGCCTGGAATACAACACTGTGGATAACAGAAGCTTGCATGGACAGTCATACGAAGAATGTCTGACATCTCTCAAATATTTTGCTCTAATACTGTTGATGCAGAATACGCACTGAAGACATGAAATGTATCTATACTAATTCCATTATTTATATTCCACCTCAACTTTTGTAACATAAACATAACATAAGTTCTCACAAATTTGTTTGCCTTTTTGGGGGGCCACAGCCTGGGCCAAAGTCTACTAACAGTAATTTCCCCTCAACTCTAACCGCAATATGACATCACTGCTACTGCAATATATGAATGAAGCAAAGTTACTGAAACTATTTTGTTCCAACAAGAGAACAAGGGAAACATGTAGGCCTACCTCTGGAGCCGGTACTCTACGCTGGACACATCGGTTGTGCAGGAGCATGCAGGACGTGATTATCTTAGCGCATCTGATGGGCGCGTACTGCAGGGTGCCACCTGACTTGTGCAGACATCTGTAAACAGTTATACATATGAAGAAAAGGTATATGGGGTCTTTTACAATGGTCAGGTTAAGTTCAGTATGGTTGTTTAAGCGTTAAAAACCCGATCAGCGCATATTATTGAAATGTTCATGTACATGTATGTCACTTAGTCTCATAGCAACATATTATTCAAGATTAGTAAATTTTACCTGAACCTATTTTTCAGCACTCCGAACATTTGTTCCACAACAACACGAGTGCGCTTGTGCGCAATGTTATAATTCTCCTCGTGTATGTCTCTGGGGTCGAAGCGAGGAGTCATCACATATGGCTCATTACGAGGATACCCACTGTCACCTGAAATGTAACAACAGTTCCATAAAGCCCTCTGGCAATACATTATGCCCAATACATTTCAGGATATACAACAGCCAAAATGTATAGATTGATAGAGGAATCAAGCTGAAAACCATTTAATAATGATAATAACATCTCATCTCATCATCATTAATATTAGATGACTGAAAAGAAAACCATTAGACTAAATTATACACACCAAGGAGATGAAAATCCCCAAACTCTCTGGCCACACATCTTGGATAGAGGCTAGAGTGATGCCAGACAAAGGTGTCATGAGTAGAGCCTGCAACAGTAACATGCATTATATAGAGATAAATATATATATATATATATATATATATATATATATATATATATATATATATATATATATATATATATATACACACACATATGTATATATATAAACACTTCATTATTCATCATGGTGCTTTACAAACTTTTCATTATGCAAAAGTAAACTGCTATTGATATTGATAAAATTAGGTACACAAGAAAGGACTACATTACCTGGGAACCTCACACAAAAGCTGATGATCAAACCATTAGCATTGCACACTGCCTGTGCATTAATAGAATGAAACCCCTTGCGGTTGACATACAGGGGCTCATCCTGGTATGGCGGTCTGATGCCAATATGTGTACCTGCAAACACCATAACATAGTAAGAAATATATTTATAAGGTTGGTTTACCTATGTTTATATTATGGTAAGTCATAAGATATAAATAATTGCGATAACGGTTGTTCCTTAGAAATCCTCCAAAGTGATGGATACAAGTCTCCATTTAGGCATGTCCTAGCAGTCCCTCTAGGTATGGTTTTTTTTTCCATTGTCCTCTCACCCCTTCACAGCACAAAAATTACATGTATGCAAGCATATATACATTTTATAACAAATAATAACAATTCTTTACATTGTACAGAAAATATATCATTATAGTTAGCTTATACATACCATCTAGTGCCCCAATCACTCTTGGGAAGTTGCTTATGCGCCAGAATTCCTGGGCACTGGCTCTCAACTCCCGAGCGGTTGCAGGCATCCTGATGTTCCGCACAGCCATACTGTGCAGGACATTGGTGACGGCAATCAGGATCCTGCTCACGCTTGACTGGGTTGGTCCTGAGGGTTAATAACTAACAATTAATATAAGTTATTCCATGGTAATATAATATTTGCTTAATGAAAAATAAAACTGAAATGTGTGCCATACATGCCTCTACATCAGCAGTGCCTGTACATCAGTGCCACGTACATGCCTGTACTACATCAGTTGTTCCTAACTATTATTTTGCTATTTACCAAATTATCTATGGCAAATTAAGCCTGTTAACCCTATAATTTTCAGTGATGATATTCATACATGAAAATGAGCATTACTAATTTGATAAAAATTATAATATTTCACAACTCTATCATCACAACATAAATCAAAATCACTCAATTACTAGTTATAAAATTTACTAATATAGCCAACAACATTTGCTGTAAAATTTAAACTGTTACTCCTCTGCTACCCGCTAATAATTACCTCATTACTCTCAAGGGATAATCATCTGTAAACAAACTAAATACCTATATATATTCATACATCTTAATTGGGTAAATATGTAGTTTCAACCAATACTCCCTATTGACCAATACTCTCCTGACATAACTGGGGGGGCAGTGTCCACCTAGACCCTCATGCTAGTTAACTAAATTAACCCAACTGGGGGGGCAGTGCCCACCTAGACCCTCATGCTAGTTAACTAAATTAACCCAACTGGGGGGCAGTGTCCACCTAGACCCTCATGCTAGTTAACTAAATTAACCCAACTGGGGGGCAGTGTCCACCTAGACCCTCATGCTAGTTAACTAAATTAACCCAACTGGGGGGCAGTGTCCACCTACACCCTCATGCTAGTTAACTAAATTAACCCAACTGGGGGGCAGTGTCCACCTACACCCTCATGCTAGTTAACTAAATTAACCCCAAATGGGGGCAGTGTCCACCTAACACCTCATGCTATTAACTAAATTAACCCAACTGGGGGGCAGTGTCCACCTAGACCCTCATGCTAGTTAACTAAATTAACCCAACTGGGGGGCAGTGTCCACCTAGACCCTCATGCTAGTTAACTAAATTAACCCACCTGGGGGGCAGTGCCCACCTAGACCCTCATGCTAGTTAACTAAATTAACCCAACTGCGGGGCAGTGCCCACCTAGACCCTCATGCTAGTTAACTAAATTAACCCAACTGGGGGGCAGTGCCCACCTAGACCCTCATGCTAACCTAACCCAACTGGGCATTGATTACGTAACCTAACCTCACTGGGTAACCAGACCCCCCTTGTGTTATTATTAATTTCCCACAGCTGTTGTACCGTAGATAACACTATAGTCGCCAGTCACTTGCCACTGCGCTAATGTCGCCAGGCACAATATATTACGAATTTTAGCATTACTACAGACTTGTATGTGTCACTGAAGACATGTAGTGTGATGTACATAATATAAACTACTGTGCATATGCATGCATGCGTCTTCAGTGGCACATAAAAGTATGTAGTGATGCTAAAATTCGTAATATATTGTACTATGTCGTCAGCATATAGTAAACTGCTCAACTTTTCCTCCCCAACCCTTATCCCATAGCCCGAATTTCTCAACCTAATTGCTAATTCCTCTGTATATAAGCCAAAAAGTAACGGTGATAACACGCAGCCCTGCCTAACCCCTCTTCGACTACCTACCCACTCTGTCTCTATGTCCCCAAGCCTGTACACTGCCCGTGTGTCCTCATACATAGTACTATTTATTATGCTGACTATTCTGTCACTAATCCCAATCCTAGACAGTAGTCTACAAAGCAAACCCCTATTGACCCTATCATAAGTATCCTAAGTGCTTACGAGATTGTGTCTATGATAATGACTTACCCGATATGTCTCCAATAACGTGTTGAAAGGAGCCACTAGCCAACAACCGCAGGGTCACCAAGACTTGTGTGTGGGTAGGAATGGCATGAGACCGCCTCGTCCTCCTCCTCAAAAACGGATCCAGCTCCTCTATGAGCTGAATCAGCTCATGCCTGGGAAACCGGTAGTGCCGAATGAGCTCTTGATCGCTCAGTGCCAAAGGGTCAAGGCGATCACGAAACCGACGTTCCCTTCGCAGATGATCCTCGTTTTGCAGTAGCAGTGCCAAAACCAACTCTGCCATGATGCTGTCAGTGTCAGAGTGCGCGTCTGTCGCTGCCAGACGTGGAAGACAGAAGTTCCTTGTATTTTAATTTCTTTACTCATATGAATTACCCATTGAAATGCGATTATATGTCAACATTCACCTATAAAAAAGATATTTCATAGCATACTAAGCAATAATGAGCATGCCTGGAGACTTCCGACCTCTGCTAATACCGGTCTTGAGCAGTCGTTGGCCAGTGTGCACGTTAACGACGAAATCGACGTCTTTTCCGCGCTGTGGGTTCCGTCGTTGGACTACCGACCAAAAAACGGTCGTTAAGTGTTTTGTGGCTTCCTGCCCAGGAGCCCGGCGATGAAGCCGCCGCTTCTTAATTTAAACCCCGTCCACACTGTGCCTCATGACGCGCGCGCTGTTAGTGGCGCTGTTGAAAATCGAGGTTTTCAACACCGCCATGCGTTGTGCTGAGCTAATCCAACCGGCCCGATAGGGTGGACATGCTGGGCAGGAACCCAGCAACAAAGGTAGTTGCGCCAGCAACGACCATCTCTCTGAACTTCTTTTCCTAACGACGAAAGCTACAAAGCCTCCCTTTTGGTCGTTAACGCGTCGGAAGGCGCTGACTGGCTAAGGCGAGTAATGACGTCATCAAGCGCGTCATCAGTCACCAGCCAATGACAAACAGTTTTTAAAACTTCTCGACCAATCACAAGTCAGCGAGACATATTTCCGGGCAAGAATGGCATGCCAGACTGCCTCTCCCCGCCTTCTTGCCCCGTCATCTCAAACTAATTCTCGTTTTATTCGGAATGCTTGCGTTTTAAGGAGTTTTAATGTATCAGATAGTAAGATGTATAAGTAAGGAGCCTGTGTTGCTAGTGTTTTGGTGGTAGAAGGTGTGTGTGTGGGTTAAAATAGTGAATATTTGTGTTATGGAGAGGCCCCGCGGCAAGGCCTCTCCCGTCACTCTGCCCCGTCATCAGTCACCTCATCATAACATCTTTAAATCACCCTTATTTAAGGTGACACACGGTGCTACATTGATTTAGATAATGACAAGTATATATAACATCTCACCATAATCACTAAGTTGTATAATAACGAGTAATAAGACGTTTAAGCCTGCCCAAACCTACAGTGGCGGAGGAGCTGGGGGCTCCAGCTGCCACACTCAACAGTTTTGAGTAAAAACCCGCAGTTATCCACCTCACCTGTGCCTTCCTGAAGAAGACAGTCAGCTCCCACGTCTGTGATAGCACCATAGGATATCACCAGGGATCATAGGATTCCTCAAGGGGTTCTCGCTCCCCTACTAAATATTACCAAAGACATCTACCTCCCTTGGTGAAATTGGTGTTGATATCCACCTCACGGGCTTCATCCTGCTGCTGCTGCTGCTGCCGAAGGCCGCGCTGCCAGACGTAGATGAGTCCCTTGCTTGTATTTCATCTCCTTACTCATATATATGAATAATATCCATCCAAATGCAATCATATGTCTACATTCACCTATAAAAAAGATATTTCATAGCATACCAAGCAATAATGAGCATGCCTGGAGACTTCCGACCTCTGCTAATACTGGTCATGAGCAGTCGTTGGCCAGTGTGCACGTTAACGACGAAATCGACGAATTTTCCGCGCTGTGGGTTCCGTCGTTGGACTAACGACCAAAAAAAGGTCTTTAAGTGTTTTGTGGCTTCTGGCCCTGGGCAGGAACCCAGCAACAAAGGTAGTTGCGCCAGCAACGACCATCTCTCTGAACTTCTTTTCCTAACGATGAAAGCTACAAAGCCTCCCTTTTCGGTCGTTAACGCATCGGAAGGCGCTGACTGGCTAAGGCGAGTAATGACGTCAACAAGCGCGTCATCTGTCACCAGCCAATGACAAACAGTTTTTAAAACTTCTCGACCAATCACAAGTCAGCGAGACATATTTCCGGGCAAGAATGGCATGCCAGACTGCCTCTCCCCGCCTTCTTGCCCCGTCATCTCAAACTAATTCTCGTTTTATTCGGAATGCTTGCGTTTTAAGGAGTTTTAATGTATCAGATAGTAAGATGTATAAGTAAGGAGCCTGTGTTGCTAGTGTTTTGGTGGTAGAAGGTGTGTGTGTGGGTTAAAATAGTGAATATTTGTGTTATGGAGAGGCCCCGCGGCAAGGCCTCTCCCGTCACTCTGCCCCGTCATCAGTCACCTCATCATAACATCTTTAAATCACCCTTATTTAAGGTGACATACGGTGCTACATTGATTTAGATAATGACAAGTATATATAACATCTCACCATAATCACTAAGTTGTATAATAACGAGTAATAAGACGTTTAAGCCTGCCCAAACCTACAGTGGCGGAGGAGCTGGGGGCTCCAGCCGCCACACTCAACAGTTTTGAGTAAAAACCCGCAGTTATCCGCCTCACCTGTGCCTTCCTGAAGAAGACAGTCAGCTCCCACGTCTGTGATAGCACCATAGGATATCACCAGGGATCATAGGCTTCCTCAAGGGGTTCTCGCTCCCCTACTAAATATTACCAAAGACATCTACCTCCCTTGGTGAAGTTGGTGTTGATATCCACCTCACGGGCTTCATCCTGCTGCTGCTGCTGCTGCCGAAGGCCGCGCTGCCAGACGTAGATGAGTCCCTTGCTTGTATTTCATCTCTTTACTCATATATATGAATAATATCCATCCAAATGCAATCATATGTCTACATTCACCTATAAAAAAGATATTTCATAGCATACCAAGCAATAATGAGCATGTCTGGAGACTTCCGACCTCTGCTAATACCGGTCTTGAGCAGTCGTTGGCCAGTGTGCACGTTAACGACGAAATCGACGAATTTTCCGCGCTGTGGGTTCCGTCGTTGGACTAACGACCAAAAAAAGGTCTTTAAGTGTCTTGTGGCTTCTGGCCCTTAGTCCAACGACGGAACCCACAGCGCGGAAAATTCGTCGATTTCGTCGTTAACGTGCACACTGGCCAACGACTGCTCAAGACCGGTATTAGCAGAGGTCGGAAGTCTCCAGACATGCTCATTATTGCTTGGTATGCTATGAAATATCTTTTTTATAGGTGAATGTAGACATATGATTGCATTTGGATGGATATTATTCATATATATGAGTAAAGTGATGAAATACAAGCAAGGGACTCATCTGCGTCTGGCAGCGCGGCCTTCGGCAGCAGCAGCAGCAGCAGCATGAAGCCCGTGAGGTGGATATCAACACCAACTTCACGAAGGGAGATATATGTCTTTGGTAATATTTAGTAAGGGAGCGAGAACCCCTTGAGGAATCCTATGATCCCTGGTGCTATCACAGGCGTGGGAGCTGACTGTCTTCTTCAGGAAGGCACAGGTGAGGCGGATAACTGCGGGTTTTTACTCAAAAGTTTTGAGTGGCGGCGCCGCTGGAGCCGCCAGCTCCTCCGCCACTGTAGGTTTGGGCAGGATTAAACGTCTTATTACTCGTTATTATACAACTTAGTGATTATGGTGAGATGTTATATATACTTGTCATTATCTAAATCAATGTAGCACCGTGTGTCACCTTAAATAAGGGTGATTTAAAGATGTTATGATGAGGTGACTGATGGCGAGGCAGAGTGACGGAAAGGCCTTGCCGCGGGCCTCCCCATATCACAAATATTCACTATTTCAACCCACACACACATGCACCTTCTACCACCAAAACACTAGCAACACAGGCTCCTTACTTATACATCTTACTTTCTGATACATTAAAACTCCTTAAAACGCAAGCATTCCGAATAAAACGAGAATTAGTTTGAGATGACGGGGACAAGGCGGGGAGAGGCAGTCTGGCATGCCATTCTTCCCCGGAAATATGTCTCGCTGACTTGTGATTGGTCGAGAAGTTTTAAAAACTGTTTATCATTGGCTGGTGGCTGATGACGCGCTTGATGACGTCATTACTCGCCTTAGCCAGTCAGCGCCTTCCGACACGTTAACGACCGAAAAGGGAGGCTTTGTAGCTTTCGTCGTTAGGAAACGAAGTTTGGAGAGATCGTCGTTGCTGGCCCAACTACCTTTGTTGCTGGCTTCCTGCCCAGAGCTCTTTCAGTGCTGCACTTGGCTTAATTGAGGCAGGACGTCGCTCGCCGCGCTCCATGGTGTATATCAATATACGGTATTATCAAAATACCAGAGGAATGAGATGATATTTAGGAAGACTGAACATACCATCATCTTCACGAGGTATTACTGCGTGTCATGAATAAGAATAATTTACAGTAAACTATACCTTGAATAAGATTATGCGAGCAAAGCGTGTTAATAGCGCATAAACATTTTTTCCTTGCTCACCTTTTTTTATTCAACTCATTGTTATTCTTGTAATTTTGTTTGCATTGAATTTGTATTCACAGTCTCGGAATCAGTACACTTTTCCGAATTTGACGGTATGTGACACGTCTCAATGCAGACATATTAAGTTGGTCAAAAATTGCAATGAACATCAATCAAACTTATGACGGAGTGTCGCCTCCCAGCCATGGCGGTGAGGCACAGTCTGGACCCTCGGGTGGGCATTCAGCACATCCACCTGCCTCGTGTATCTCTGCATGAGGCACGGTGTGGACGGGGCTGCTCGGCCACACTGTACGGAATCATGTTTTGAGGCAGGTGCGAAACATTGCTACGGCCATGTTCGCATTCATGTTCGACATGTCTCGTTTGGACGGTCAAACCCCCGAACCTGCTTCCAGACACGGCAGTGTGGACGTTTCGTGGCCGGGAACAAGTGCGGGGGCAATCACTCGTTAGGACATTCTCTATACTGTGCAGACGATACTACTGCGTTGCTATGGATTGGATACAGGACTTGGGGCTGCGTTTAATTGACGTGTACCGAGCTCATCCAATACTATGGCATCCTACCAACCCTGAATATAAAGATAGGAATAAGAAGAGTGATACATTAAAGGCGTTTGGTGACGAATTGAATATGGACAGACTTGAAGTGATGAATTACTACATATATACATTTGATATAAATAGAAACATTGATTATCTCTCTCTCTCTCTCTCTCTCTCTCTCTCTCTCTCTCTCTCTCTCTCTCTCTCTCTCTCTCTCTCTCTCTCTCTCTCTCTCTCTCTCTCTCTCTCTCTCTCTCTCTCTCTCGCTCTCTCTCTCGCTCTCTCTCTCTCTCTCTCTCTCTCTCTCTCTCTCTCTCTCTCTCTCTCTCTCTCTCTTCTCCTCTCTCTCTCTCTTCTCCTCTCTCTCCTCTCTCTCTCTTCTCTCTCTCTCTCTCTCTCTCTCTCTATATATATATATATATATATATATATATATATATATACATATATATACATACATATATATATATATATATATATATATATATATATATATATATATATATATATATATATATAATATATATACATATATACATATATACATATATATATATATTATATATATATATATATATATATATATTATATATATATATATATATATATTCCTTACCTTCACATATTCACTTAACGCACTGATAAGTGCAGCCATAGACCACTGTATACCTGGACTGCGCACGGAATATCGGCCCGTCGCACAAGGGGCTGAAGTCTGAGGGCCGCTCGGATTCATATATATATATACGGATCATATAGACTGGTTTATCAGTATATATGATATACTGCAATCTTCGTAAATGTTTGTTCTATAATATTATCAAAAAGAAAACAGTAAAACACGCTACAGAAATGCCATTACGAGACTGAAGAAATATGCATGAACGGCCATATTTCGAACTGCGCAATTTTATTAGCTTTCCATTGCTATATTTCGTTATCTGATAAATGAATTAGAACCACACATAAATTATCGTTAACTAACTAAATAAAATCATCAATCGGGTAATTTTCCCGATTGATGAGGTTATTTATTTAGTCAACGCTAATTTATACATGGTACTAACTAATTCATTTATCAGAAAACGAAATATATAAGTAAATAAATAACATCATCAATCGGGAAAATTACCCGATTGATGATTTTATTTATTTATTTAATGCTAATTTATGCAGGGTTCTAATTAATTTATCAGATAACGAAATATAGCAATGGGAAGATAATAAAATTGCGCTTCTATTGATACCCTTCATGATAAAAGTTGACTCGCAGTTTTAAATGGCGAAGAGTTAAGTGAATATTAAGTTCATGCATATTTCTTCATAGTCGCGTAATGGCATTTCTTTAGCGTGTTTTACTGTTTTTTATTTGATAATATTATAGAACAAACATTTACGAAGATTACAGTATATCATATATACTGATAAACCAGTCTATATGATAGTCCATAGACCTCTATATCTCTTTGTCGGGCGCCCCGCAGGCCCCTATGCAGCCCCGCAATTCAAAACATTGTCGCGTGAACAGTCCAGGTATACAGTGGTCTATGGTGCAGCGCATACGTCAGGTACAATCAAAGAAATTACCTGCTTTGATATCTTGAACATATATAGCTCAGAATACGGTAGGAGTCTCCCGTTGCCAGATACCATAGTATCACAGCCAGGCGATCCGCAGGTGTTATTGCCATCCTCATATTTGTGCTTTTTTCGTAATTATGGGAGCTATTTTATTTAGTAGCACCTCAAAATCTGTAGCAGACATAAGAAGAAAATTTCTAAATGACCCACTATCACTGATGTCTTCAGGCAATAGTCCTACATCGTCAAAAATCTTCTCTTTATATTACATCTCCCTGTGTTCATTTCCCATCTTTAACGAGGGACGCACCCAGTATCGGCGACGGCGTTTGTGTCTGTAACCACATATAACAACAGTGGCAGCCACTGCTAGAAAGAGGTCCTCCTCCTCTGCCATGTCGACGGTAACTACCGGCTGTGCCCTCGTGTGGACCGTCACGATGTTTTGAACTTGAGGCGAATTTTGGTGAGGAAGCCGTAAGAAGCCGGCTTCTTGCCGGCTTCTCTCTCGCTTGCGTGCCTCGCCAGAACGGCTGACAGTTGCCAGCTTCTTGTCGGGGCTCGCCCGCTCGGCGATCACAGCTGATAGCTGTAAACAAAACAACCACACAATGACGATTGATTGATTGATTTAATGCCAAAAAAAGGTGAATGTGCAAACAATGACGAATTGTCATCTTCAACTCATATTCAACCACATCTTCTCTCATAAACATAATGAATTTAACGCAATGCTAGTCATTTCCACAATATATACCTATCAGCTGCTCTACCGTAGATAACACTATAGTCGCCAGTCACTTGCCACTGCACTAATGTCGCCAGGCACAATATATTACGAATTTTAGCATCAATACTGATTTGTATGTGCCACTGAAGACGCATCCACAGTAGTTTATATTATGTACATCACACTACATGTCTTCAGTGGCACATAAAAGTATGTAGGGATGCTAAAATTCGTAATATATTGTGCCTGGCGACATTAGTGCTGTGGCAATTGACTGGCAACTATAGTGTTATCTACGATACCTTGTATATTCTTATACGTGGTCTTAAGGTAAGTCCATGCTTTTGAATGTACATCTGTGTGTTTACTTGTGTTCTGTTATCTGTAATTACATTATTTCTACGACGATATTCACTCTATTACTAGTCCCGCCTGTCCCGCTGTTTTGCGAAATATTATCAAGGCGCGAAATCATGTAAACCTCCATTCGTCGCTCTTATTTCACTGGTTTTACAGGTTAGCTGCTGCCCTGATACATGGTACAAGCAACATCGAGTCACTAGCTTCCCATGAGAACACTCACAAGTAATAATAGTTACTCAAAAGCTTAAAATATCAACGTCAAAAACAGTCAGGTTCTGGGAACAGGAGTATAGTTTTTATCATGTATTATTTTATCAACTATTATTACTTGTAAGTGTTCTCATGGGAAGCTAGTGACTCGATGTTGCCTGTAACGTGTATGGGGTCAGTAGTTAAGCTGTAAAATTAGTGAAATACGATAGATGAATGGAGGGGTCTACAGGATTTCGCACTGATAAGATTTCGCGCAACACCGCCACGTGTTGTTTATCTCTGACGTCACGTATCGTGACGTATGAAGCCGTGAGAAGCCGTGAGAAGCGGGGCCCAGGACTCGCTTCCTCCGGCTTCTTACGGCTTGGCCCAGCTGGGCAAGCCGTAAGAAGCCGGCTTCTTAAAAGTGCCTCGAGTTAACAGAAAACGCAAGCTGCCAGAAGCCAGCTTCTTGCGGCTTCCTCACCAAAATTCGCCTTAGATCGAAGCTGCATGTTTGTAGCATTTTGAAGCTAAATTAGGCGGCAAGTTTACCATCATGTTTGTGGCTTGTTCAGACGCATGTATGTAGCATGTTCCATACATGTTACCGGTAATGTTTTGTGCTATGTTTTGGGCTTCGTGTGGCCGAGCCCTTACTGTGACATGCAGGGGTCAAATACTAGTTTATCTATCACGCATGTACATCTGCTCCACTACTAAACATATAGTAAGGAGCAAGTAATGTTTCTACCATAAAACAAACATAATATAACTATATACTCTATATAAATATATATTATGTTATCATCTATTTATAAGAGATGGAAGTAAACTGAGTGACCTCTCAACAAACCTACCAACATCTCACCAATCGCTGACCCAGCAGTAATACAACTGGATAAAGCCGGTAATACAATGTGCAATATCCATTTATATTATACCCATACCTATGCCTTAACAGGAAAATGCGACAATATGCCTAGCTTATGCCTCCTCCACTGCCCAACGTTCCATTCTTGGTGGGTATACAGTGATAAAGCAATCCCTATTGACTATTGATTTTCCTTCTAGATTTATTCTTACTGACGGATTCGAGCTATCACACAATAGTCGCCGCTTACTTTATTTCATTTTCTTCTGTCTAGTGCTTGAAGGTTTTGGGTAACTTATTTATTTAGATTATTGATTAATACGTAGGTGACGTTTCCAGTGACAGTGACTGAAATAATGTCAGTCACCAAATGAAATGATAATGGTTATGATTTGATTAAAGAAATTATAATTTAAATGATACACACACATTCTCTCTCTCTCTCTCTCTCTCTCTCTCTCTCTCTCTCTCTCTCTCTCTCTCTCTCTCTCTCTCTCTCTCTCTCTCTCTCTCTCTCTCTCTCTCTCTCTCTCTCTCTCTCTCTACACTGAACTGAAGGACAGGGACGGAAAGTAGTTATATTAAAGTAAATATTCAATACTACAGTGGTGTTTATTCCAAAAGTTTGCCTGGCAGATGTCACAATCACAGGGCAGGAAGCCAGCAACAAAGGTAGTTGGGCCAGCAACGACGATCTCTCCGAACTTCGTTTCCTAACGACGAAAGCTACAAAGCCTCCCTTTTCGGTCGTTAACGTGTCGGAAGGCGCTGACTGGCTAAGGCGAGTAATGACGTCATCAAGCGCGTCATCAGCCACCAGCCAATGATAAACAGTTTTTAAAATTTCTCGACCAATCACAAGTCAGCGAGACATATTTCCGGGGAAGAATGGCATGCCAGACTGCCTCTCCCCGCCTTGTCCCCGTCATCTCAAACTAATTCTCGTTTTATTCGGAATGCTTGCGTTTTAAGGAGTTTTAATGTATCAGATAGTAAGATGTATAAGTAAGGAGCCTGCGTTGCTAGTGTTTTGGTGGTAGAAGGTGTGTGTGTGGGTTGAAATAGTGAATATTTGTGATATGGGGAGGCCCCGCGGCAAGGCCTCTCCGTCACTCTGCCTCGCCATCAGTCACCTCATCATAACATCTTTAAATCACCCTTATTTAAGGTGACACACGGTGCTACATTGATTTAGATAATGACAAGTATATATAACATCTCACCATAATCACTAAGTTGTATAATAACGAGTAATAAGACGTTTAATCCTGCCCAAACCTACAGTGGCGGAGGAGCTGGCGGCTCCAGCGGCGCCGCCACTCAAAATTTTTGAGTAAAAACCCGCAGTTATCCGCCTCACCTGTGCCTTCCTGAAGAAGACAGTCAGCTCCCACGCCTGTGATAGCACCAGGGATCATAGGATTCCTCAAGGGGTTCTCGCTCCCCTACTAAATATTACCAAAGACATCTATCTCCCTTCGTGAAGTTGGTGTTGATATCCACCTCACGGGCTTCATGCTGCTGCTGCTGCTGCTGCCGAAGGCCGCGCTGCCAGACGTAGATGAGTCCCTTGCTTGTATTTCATCTCTTTACTCATATATATGAATAATATCCATCCAAATGCAATCATATGTCTACATTCACCTATAAAAAAGATATTTCATAGCATACCAAGCAATAATGAGCATGTCTGGAGACTTCCGACCTCTGCTAATACCGGTCTTGAGCAGTCGTTGGCCAGTGTGCACGTTAACGACGAAATCGACGAATTTTCCGCGCTGTGGGTTCCGTCGTTGGACTAACGACCAAAAAAAGGTCTTTAAGTGTTTTGTGGCTTCTGGCCCAGAGTTCTAGATCACCATATATATATATATATATATATATATATATATATATATATATATATATATATATATATATATATATATATATATATATGTATATATATATATATTATATATATATATATATATATATATATAATATATATATATATATATATATATATATATATATTATATATATATATATATATATATATATATATATATATATATATATATATATAGTTATTTCCACATCAGCTCATTACATGATTCATCCGTTGAAAAATGAAGACATGTAAAATGGAGCAAATTTCCGTATGTGAAATATGGGGAAAAAGAGAAGTGACTGTGTTATTTAAATATTATATCTATTTTCCAATAAATCTTTACCTTTTATATAGGCTACTATTGCAGGCATTCCCACTTTCCAATACATTCAGTGTGCTAATAAAGTCTGAGTAAAAAAGGGCCAGTACGTCAGTAAGACTTCCTTGCATTACTTTTGTTTGCCATAGCGAGGTAAATGACCTATAATAATTATGATAATGATCATGATGACGATGGTAGTTTTGATGATAATGATAATGATAACTGTGGGATAGTTTAGTTAGCAGGTGCAGCCTGGCAACCTTGCGCCGGCAGCGCGCTACCTGGCAGTCCCTACCCAGCTAACCATCACCGGTGGGCCGACGTAGGCCGTAGAGCGGCGAACGGCGGTCGCCGGCGGCAAATTTACCTCCGTCAGCCCTCCGAAGGCCCGCTGGTGTATTTTCAGACGGGATAATTTACTATGTTGAAAATTAATGTACAGAATTTCAAGAATTGAATATTTCTATGTGTAAACATTTTGAAACAACAGTTATATGATTATCTTGCTGTAGTATTACATCAGTAGTGACAACCAGCGGCAACTTGACGTCAATCCTCCGGAGGCGCGCTGGGCGCTGGTACGTATTTGTAAGTGGGAAATATTCATTTCATATTATATATATTAACTCAGTAATATACATAGTATCTCAATATCGGTACCATCACTCTTATTAGGCCTGTTCAAGCTATTACAAATTGTTATAAAAGTTTTTATAAACGTTTATAGAAATTATCATATATCAGTTTATTTCAAATATTTCCAGCTTAATCAGGAACACCCAGAGATACATAGAAATAAAGATGAGATACGTACATAGGAAGGAGTTTACATGGAAAAAGGTTATCAGTTTGTCTGTGTGTGTAGCTAGTATCATATAAAAATAACATTTGATTAACCGCGGCGAAGATTATTACGGGATAACACAAGGTCATATTTTCCCTTATTTCAATAACTTCCAACATATTATCAACACATATCAATACTCAACGGTACACCTAATATGGAATATGTAGATGATGGAGTTAACATATGAATAATATCATAATTTAGAATAGAATATTATTTGAAATCATATTTCCCAGCTATCAATGCACTAAACTGCCAGACGTACGATAGCCATTACAAAGGGTTAAAAACCCACAAAAGGCCTAAATTGTCACCCTTAACCAGTCGATAACATAATGAGAACTTAGTTATAACATGTTTTCGCTCCATCATTATATCGAGATAGACTGAATAATATAAATAATTGCAGTACGAAACGTTTTTTTAGGAATTACTTGACGGCGCCTGGCGCTGTGTCTGAGTGAAAATAATCAGTTACTTGGAAAACGCACGAGTGGGTGGATGTTGTTATGTTGTTCGTCGCAACCTATATCCTTCTACATGGCTGTTCACGCCGTTCAGTGTTCCACGTACACCAGCATGTAAACTCAATAACGAAAATATTTTTGTACTTATGAAATAAACAATGTCCGTAGCAATTATGATCCTAGCAATCTCCTTTTCATCGTATTACTGGATAATGACACAGGAATATTTCTGGTTAAATTTTCTAAGCATATTGCGTTATATAGTAATGTTTTATAAGTGTTGAACAGCCCATTAGTTATTAATCGGCTAATGGGTTGTGCAACACCCCTTAAAACATTACTATATCTGCAATATACTTAGAAAGTATAACCGTAAATATTCCTCAATCAGTTAATATAACAGCGGCAAATGGTCATATGCCCTACGGCGGGCCGCTAGGAGCGGCCCGCCGGTGAGCCTCTGAGCAAATTCCCAGCGGCCCTACGTCGTACACTTCCGTTGGGCCGCCGATAAGACATACGGAGGGCCTCCGGAGGCCCTCCGTCTTTGTGTTTGCTGGGTATAGTGGTGGCCACTGGCAGTCAGTCACACCCGGCTTGAGGCTTGTAAAGGCGTTCCCTAGTGTCCTCTCTGTATTTGTATTGCTACTACCACTAGAATAGAACCTACTTAAAGTAACTTGTGTTTCTGTGATCCCACTGGACTTAGACTGATCACCTACACAACGAACAATAACCATATTAGTAACAATAATAATAATAATAATAAGAATAAAAAGAATAATATTGTTACGCTATTCCTCTTCTTCGCCCTCACCACACACGGCATGTGTGTCTCAGATGGGGCTGTGCAAGGAACATTGTTACAAAACCCACTGCTGCTTGACTTACTTACAGCGACAGTTCGGCGTGTAGGGTGATGCGAGCTAGTATATCACGAGGTCAATCAACACAACACACAGGCGAAGGAAAACACTGAGGAAGTTTCTGGGTTTACTGATAAAGCCACAAACACAAAGAGTACAATAAACAGATTACATGTGTGTACGTCATCTTCCAGTCGCTTGAAGACTGTCGTAAAGAACAAGACGTTCCAACACCACAGTCCTCCCACCACAACAACCACACAGTCTCTCCACCACCACCGCACCACAACAACCGTGCCTCCTCTCTGGAGCGCGAGCGTCTCTTCCTCGCGACGCCTGAATCCTCACTGCCTCGTCTACAGGGTCGTACTGTACCTACCCCCTTACCACCAGGCACTCACACCACGGGCCACGGTGCCACCGACCCACGTTCCCACTCACACACACACACATGCTCCACCCATTCACACAACCACCACACAAAACCCAACATGCCTCCCCACCACCACTACCTCCACCATCACCACTACATGCATAACGCCAGGCGTAACACTATTCCCCCTTTACAGCGTGACCGTCTTGGACACGCAAGACACCCACACGCTTAGCACTGAAGAAAATAAAGAACCATAGTACATGTACAAACAATAATAAAATTTCCTCATGGTCATGCATCCATTACATAATTATCCCACTACACCACCATAGAGTAGACCACATGTCTCACTCCACATCACCACCACCACATCAGCAGCCTCCACCACACCACTCCATCGCGCCAAGGCCTTAATTGCCCCGCGCTGCTCCCTGAGGCACGCAGACCTCACGTCACCTCCACCCACCATTACAACCACCACCACCTCCCTTCACCGCTACTTCTACCACACAACAATGCCACCACCAGCTTTGAGCTGCAAGACCCTACACCGCCATCCCCCACCCGCCCCCTACAGTGTTGGAAGGTCACACCAGGCAGCCCTCCTCTTCCCTCCCCCGCGAGACACACCAGCAGGAACACCGAGCTGCTACCTCAACCACAGGCTACCCGAACCACAGGGACTTCCTCTACGCTGGGCCCGCCTCAGAGGTGACCACAATCCAGGAGACCACACTCCACTGGACCCCCCACAGCTCTCCCCTGTTCCCACTGCTCTAGTCTCGCGGTGGAAAAGGCGCCACGACCCTCCCGACGGACAATGCCCTCCACTGCAAAGCACCGGTGAAGGTGCGGCAGGACTTAACAGCAACACGCTGTGGCTGGCTCTGCTTGGTATAAGGCACGTCGGTGCATCCCTCCATCATCGTAACAAGCCGTTACTGCCACCTGCCACAGCTTCGGCGGGGGCCACACACTGCACTAGCTATCCTCCTGAAAGCGCAGCAGAGGCAGGTATGGGGACGTCTTCTTCATCCTGGCCCTCCGAGGCCTCCACTGTGGGCTGCGCGGCTTCCCTCGCTCACCACGCCAGCGGCTCTTCTTCTGGTGGCCCCATACCGAGGCGAAGTGAGCGGGCCTCTTGCCCTTCCGCATCCGTCTGGGCGGCAGGCCCCCAGCAAGGCCCTTCCTGACTTTTACGCGGCGTGCCAGCGCCGCGAAACGGGTCCGAAACAGCGACGATCCACGCCGCCCCGAATGGCCACACACCGCAGCGCGGCGCTGGGGTGACGAAGGCGAGGCAGGGAGGCGAGGAGCGGATGGTGCGGCCGGGGTGGGCGGCGCGCCTGTCTCCGTCCTCGGGGCAAGGCGCACGCGCTCAGCCGCAACTACCTCCACCGGGGCGTCACCGGGGAGTAAGGGCTTCTCTTCGCTGGCCCTTACCGTCCTCCTCCCCAGGTCGAAGCACGCCCCACTCTGCGTCAGGTAGTCCAGGCCCAGGAGGCATGAATCCTCCTGACGGCGCGGCAGAGGCAGTACTTCGTCAGTGCCTCCCACGCTCACGATTTCTTCTCGGCACGATCCTCCTGAAGGTGCAGCACACACCGTTTCGATGTACCTCCGCGCATCTCCCCTCGCCTCTCTCATCCCCGTTATCAGCTCGTTCACGTATTCATTGTTTTTCTGGCATGACTTCTCAAGTTTTCCTAGTTTTTCTCGCAGGCCTCGCTCAAGTTTTCATTGCTTTCCTTCATTCCGCTCATCAACGCCCTGAGCATGTTCATCACAGTTTGACTCGGCCACATCGGCTCACCCAAGCCTTGCTCCGTGCCGCCTTTGTCTTGACTCAGCTGTGTCAGCACCGCCACCTCGCCGCTCGACACAATCTTGACCTCGTGTTACACCAGCCGGCTCTCACCCTAACATACTCAAATTCCACTTCCTGACACCAATTGTTACGCTATTCCTCTTCTTCGCCCTCACCACACACTGCATGTGTGTTTCAGATGGGGCTGTGCAAGGAACGTTGTTATAATACCCACTGCTGCTTGACTTACTTACAGCGACAGTTCGGCGTGTAGGGTTATGCGGGCTAGTATATCACGAGGTCAATCAACACAACACACAGGCGAAGGAAAACAATGAGGGAGTTTCTGGGTTTACTGCTAAAGCCACAAGCACAAAAAGTACAATAAACAAATTACATGTGTGTACGTCATCTTCCAGTCGCTTGAAGACTGTTGTAAAGAACAAGACGTTCCAACACCACAGTTCCCCCACCACCACAACCACACAGTCCCCCTACCACCACCACACCACAACCACCGTGCCTCCTCTCTGGAGCGCGAGCGTCTCTTCCTCTCGACGCCTGAATCCCCACTGCCTCGTCTACAAGGTCGTACCTACCCCCTTACCACCAGGCACCTTCACCACGCGCCACGGTGCCACTGGCCCACGTTCCCGCTCATACACACACACATGCCTCCACCCTCTCACACAATCACCACACAGCCCCCAACATGCCTCCCCGCCACCACTACCTCCACCATCACCACTACATGCATAACGCCAGGCATAACAATATTATATATAACAATAATACAAATAAATATAAAATAATGAAAATAATGATATAATCATAGTAATAATAATATGGATAACTAAAATAATAATAATTACTATTATTACGATAATGATAATAACAATAATAACAATAATAATAATAATAATAATAATAAAAATAATAATAGTAATACAAACCTTAATGACCTGCCTCATAGAGTACTACTATATTAACGCTGTTTCGTCGCCTCATACTCGGGTTCTTGGCAGAACTCCATTGTGAGTCAATGATCAAAAGGGATGCAGAAACAGTCTCTGTGGTAAAACAGTATATTTGTTTTCTTGTGCGCGTAAACTCCTAATATACATACGTATGACTGTAGCATGACGGTGAAAAGGTGTGAGCTGAAAATTATTGAATATTAAGAAAAATCCTAAAACTGTGCATTATAAAATGTATTGCATACATTACTTGGCCAGGACATTAAATGCAAACATATACCCAGTTTTATATAATCGTAACCTAAGCCACCGACCTAGTGAGATGATATTTATATATCCTTAAGCAGTTATTTGATCGTTTATATGTGTCAACTTTTTTAAACGATTCTTTGGCTATCACGAGTCTAGAGGCTACATTTTATTATCAACCTTGAATAAACATATCATCTTATGTGTTGACATACTACAATGCATACATACCCAGACCCGAACGTCGAAAACGTTTTGTTTCCCTGCAAAACAAACATCGGTGAATCCAGTGGTAGATCAAAATTAT